>AP025056.1:34650074-34682046 GCA_036186865.1 Eustoma russellianum
TCTGACTCTGAACCTTCTTATGATGATCTTTTTAGTCAGTATCTAGAATTGCACAAATTTACTAAGACTCTCGCTAAAGAAAAGAAACGATTAATTGAAGACAAGAAACTGTTAGAATCTTCTAACGAGAATCTTGTCGCTCAATTAAGCGATTCAAAGAAAGAGTCTTCATGTGTCATCACTGCATTGAAAACCGAGATTTCATCATTAACCTCTCAAAATAATGAAATGAAATCCGAGATTTCAAATTTGAAATCAAGGAATACCAATTTAGAGAAAATGATGAAACAGTTTGATACAGGGTCAAACATGCTGCATCGCATCATATTATCACAAAAGCATGACAGTGACAAAACTGGACTGGGATACGTTGATACTAACGAAGTATCAACCAAACCAACCAAGTTTGTTGTGTCTAAGAAAGTAGACACCCCTAAGCCGCAAGTGGCGTCTAAGATGACGCCAAAAGCGCCCCCTTCCTCACGCCCCACTCCATCATATCATGTGAAATATAACGTTGTACCATATAGATATGAAAAGAGAAGAACAATGCATACACGAAATACATATCATCCACGCACTACTCACACACACACAAGGACATATCAAAAGCGTCCTTCATTCAACGAGTATAGAGGAGTCCTTGGGCAAAGACCCAAAGTGCATGCACCACATGTCTATTATATTGCACCTTCATCTACATTCTTGCCATTTGATTAGACCGAGAAGGATCACCCAAGTATGGGTACCGAAAGGTACCTTTACCAAAAGGTGATTAACTAACTCGAAAGGACCCAAAATTAAAAGGGTACCTAAATCACCTTTTCACATTGCAGGGAGACCACACTTCGAAAGACACATCAATAAAGTGGTTCCTTACAGTGGTTGCTCGAGGCACATGACGGGTGACCCGAGCTTGTTCTCCAAATTAAAGAAGGTCACAAAAGGCGGATCCGTGACCTTTGGAGACAACAATGAAGGCAAGATCATTGGAAAAGGTACTATTGGTAATCCGAACACACTTCAAATCTCCAATGTATTTTTGGTAAGCAACTTATCCTACAATCTTCTTAGCATTTCTCAATTTGTTGACAATGGTTTAATGTGTGTTTTACTCACCCTTATTGCAACATAATAAATAAAAATGGAGAAACTGTTTTAAAAGGAAAACGAGAAGGCAATATTTTTACGCTATCTATGGATGATGTAGTAGACGCTAAAGTTAAGTGTTTTATGTCAAATGAACCCAATGTGAATTTATGGCATAGACGTTTAGGACACATTGGAATTTCCACACTAGAAAACTTCAACGAAAGAACCTAGTACGGGGATTGCCTACGCTTGATTTAGACAACTTTCAGTTGTGTGAATCTTGCATAAAAGGCAAACAAACACGTGAGTCACTTAAGCCGAAAAATGAAATAAGCACGACTAGAATATTAGAACTATTGCATATCGATTTGTTTGGTCCTAGTCGCACTACAAGCCTTGGTGGGCGTCACTATGCATGCGTAATTGTTGATGACTTTTCTCGTTATACTTGGACTTTATTTCTTGCACATAAGGATGATAGCGCCGTTGAGATTGCTAAATTAATTAAACAACTTGAAAATCAATACCGTGTAAATGTGAAAAGGATAAGAAGCGATAGAGGCAGTGAGTTTAAAAACAAAGAGATGATTTCGTTTTGTGAAGAAAAAGGAATTAAACATGAGTTTTCGCCACCTAGAACTCCACAACTAAATAGAGTAGTAGAAAGAAAGAATCGTACATTACAAGAAATCTCTAGAACCATGCTTTGCGAAAATAAATTGCCTAGATTTCTGTGGGCGGAAGCCGTGAATTGTGCATGCTATATTGTAAATCGCCTATCTATAAGAAAGAAAATAAACAAGACGCCTTATGAGATTTTGAATGATCACATGCCTAAGATTGACTATTTTTGTGTGTTTGGATGCAAATGTTTTGTCTTGAATACAAAAGATAATTTAGATAAATTTGAATCCAAATCAATTGAGTGCATTTTTGTTGGATATTCTATAAATTCAAAGGCATATAGATGTTATGATCCTCTCACTAGACAAATTATAGAATCTATTCATGTTAAATTCAATGAATTTGGTGAGATTGATAAAGAGAAGGAATTGACTATGATGAAACATTCGCACCCGTAGCACGTCTAGAAGCTATACGACTATTACTTGCTATTGCTTGCATGAAAGATTTTAAATTATATCAAATGGATGTAAAAAGTGCTTTCCTAAATGGATTCATACAAGAAGAAGTATACGTGAAGCAACCACCCGGTTTTGAAGATTTGAAACATCCAGATCACGTGTACAAACTAAAGAAGGCACTATATGGCCTAAAGAAAGCACCGAGAGCATGGTATGATCGTTTTGCTACTTTCCTTTTAGAAAATAATTTTAAACATGGTACTATAGATAGTACACTATTTTTGAAACAAGAAAAATCAGATTTACTTATTATTCAAATCTACGTAAATGACATTATTTTTGGCTCTACCTCACATAGACTTGTTAAAGATTTTGAAAATTGCATGAAATCTGAATTTGAAATGTCTATGGTTGGTGAACTTAATTATTTTCTTGGCTTGCAGATTAAGCAAACGAGTAAAGGAATTCATATAAGCCAAGCGAAATATGTTAATGACATGATCAAAAAGTTTAATTTTGAAAATTTGAAACCATCCCCCACCCCTATGAGTGTCACTACTAAATTAGACAAAGACGAACATGGTAAAGACGTTGATAATGGATTATATCGATCTATGATAGGTTCTTTGCTATATTTAACTGCTAGTAGGCCTGACATCATGTTTAACGTATGCATGTGTGCTCGTTTTCAAAGTCAACCTAAGGTGTCACACTTAAATGAGGTAAAAAGAATATTCCGTTATATTAAGCACACGCCCACCTTAGGTATTTGGTACGATAAGGATTCTACATTTGACTTACATGCTTACACTGATGCAGATTATGGTGGCTGCAAAATAGATAGAAAAAGCACGAGGGGAACCTGCCAATTTATAGGAAATTCTCTTATTTCATGGTTTTCCAAAAAGCAAGCAAGTGTCGCTTTGTCCACTACTGAGGCTGAGTACATGGCTCTTAGCCTTTGTTGCACACAGTTGTTGTGGATAAAACAACAACTTTCGGACTTTGGAATTATCATAAATAAGATTCCTATATATTGTGATAGTATGAGTGCCATCAATTTGTCTAAGAACCCCGTGTTACATTCTAAGGCTAAGCATATAGAAGTACGCTATCACTTTCTTCGTGATCACGTTAACAATGGTAATATTGTCATAGATCACGTACGCACAGAATCACAAGTAGCGGATATATTTACAAAGGCCTTAAATCAAGCCACATATGAATCTCTTCGTTCTAAATTAGGCATGATTCTCGCTGATATGATTTGATTTGATATTATTTGATTTACTTTCCTTTTTGACAGGAATCTTTTGATTAACTTTCCAAAATAAAGGAGGAGAGAAAAGCATGATTTAAGGGGGAGAGAGACACTGATTGATCTTGATTGATCTTAATTGATCTTAGTTGCACAAATCAAGGGGGAGCCGGATTTGAAATTCGAAATTCAAATTTCAAATTTACGCACAATTCAAGGGGGAGAGATAGTATTTAAATCATGTACACAAGTTATTTTGAAAATCATCAAAAGGGGGAGATTGTAGAGATAAGAGGGTTTGAGTGATTTCAAAATAAGCAATTTGAAAGCATATATATATATATGTATAAGTGTATACATACATAAATGTGTACATGTATGCATGATAACTTGCCATTACTTGCCTTATTTAGCTTATATATCATGTTGCCGTACTAACGAGCCATGAAGCATTGAAGCTTACATCATATGGCGAACATTTGTTGTGTTTATACTATTTTCAGGTGCCACCATTAATGAACTAAATTAGTTCATCAAGTGAAGTACTTAGTTTAATAAACTAAGTAGTTCATTAAAGAAAGCTTCATTTGGAAAAGGCACAAAGGCAACAAGGCTAAGGAAGGAAAGTCTTCTCCTCCTCTCCATCTTTAATGTACACGCCACATATACATAAAAATTATATATTTTCAGATTTTTTTTGAAAAGGGCACATACACATGTATTCCAACGTACTACCGACACGTTATATATTTTACGTACGTACGTTAATGTCACACCACTATACTTAACTCATATTTATGAGTATATTCAGGTCTTATATCATATGATATAAGATATGGTGATGACAAATTAAATACGACACGATAAAAGGTTCTAAACCGAAATTTGTCGTATCGGGCGAATACCGAAACTTCACCAACGTGTCACGTACTTGCCATAAATAAATGGCCAGCCCATATACATCAAAATATGATGTAAATTTCGTGCTACACATGACATATTCAGCCAAAAATACTTTCCATGTTGGCACACACAAATTACTCCACATTAAGGCCAAAATGTGAAGATTCCAAGCTTAATTTTGTCACATGCTAATGGTACCACTTTAAACCAGCCAAGTGCTGAGATTTAAAGTATATATTATATATATTATGTATAACATAATATATATAACATGTGCAAAAGTTGGAATTTAAATTAGAGAAAAATCGGGTAATCGATAAATATCGAAAATTCGGTTTTCTACGCACATAACATGGAACGTTTTTCTTGTACATCATGTGACACGTATCTAGACACTTTTTACATATGATATACATCTTAAAGTGTTCTAGAAAATTAAATTAAAGGCTGATTGGAATATCACATGTGTGTATTATTAAAGGTGCACTATTTTACAAAGTTAGCAAAAATAAATTTCAGCACATGTTACACATCATATAACGTTACATACAGCTGAGTTGGAGCACATCTGGATCTTTGTTGGCATATTGATTGGTCAAGGATCAATCATACATTGTTGGTGAATTGAAGAGAGAAGCTACAAATGGTAAGAATTCAACATATATCTCTCTTATGTCACATGCTGAAAATCTCAGCATACTAACCTCAAGCTGGCCGATTTTTTGGTGTTAAATGTGACATATTTTGTCATCTTTTATTAGGTGATTAATTGGAAGAAGGTATGGTAAGGTTTTGAATAATATTTAAATAAAGTAAATGGTGATATTCTATATATCACATGCTGAAAATATTTCAGCATGTGTACAAGGTGTATGGCCGAATTTGATGAGCTTTTTGTGTCCAAGTTCATTTCTTAATTGGTAGCAATACTTGCCATATATTGTTGATTCATTTTTATGATGAAAAATCAAAGAATAATTGGTATTATTTTTGAAAGAAAAGGAAGGTTGCACATGCTGAAAAATTCAGCATGACAAGGGTATAATGGCCGAATTTTTGGAATGCAAATGGAAGAATTTTTGGTCTTGTAATTTATGGTGTATCTCTTGACTTATGGTATGATTTCATGTTTGATTTTTGGCACATTTTAAAAGTGTATATCTCAGATTTTTTCAATGTCATCTTGATGACAACATTGAGCCAATAAGGAGGTGCCAAGTAAGCGAAGACTAAATGATGATCCAATAGGAAGATGCCAAGTAAGCAAGGCATTGTCACAATGATGTCTTACACTCTCTCAAGGACTTAGAAGACAATTTTCAAGAAGGGAGAAGCCCTAAGGGGGACGGCTGCAACTATAAGGAAAGAAGAGGAGAGCAAACAAAAGAAAACAACAAGCATTGCATTCTAAAGAGATCAAATAGCTAAGCTCTTCTTCTCCTACATCTTCTTTCTTTCTCTTTTCTTGTAAAGCCTATTGCTTTTCATATCTTTCAATCTTGAATAGGCTTGAGATAAACCACCATTCATATATCTTTGTAAAAGATTGATCAAGGTGTGATCAATCTTCATTCTTGCGAGGTGGTGGTGTTCGTGCAAATTGTACTTGTCATACAAGGTTTGTAAAGGGTTGGAGTTAAGGTGTAACTCTATCAACCCTGCGGTAAGGTGTACTGCGTGTGTGTGATTAGTGTGAACCAAGGAAGGTGTTCCTTGAAGACTGGAGTAGGTTGTTTATAACCGAACCAGTATAAAATTCTTGGTGCCATTTACTTTCTGCATTTACGTTTCAGTTACTGCACTGTTTATCCTTCTTGTTCGCATCCGTAAAAATAGTAAACGATTTTCAAAAATTACCAAAATTTCCAGACACATATTTATACGTTCTAGGGTTAATTTGGCACAAGTTTCAACCCTTTTAGACAAGTATAAGTCAACTAAACATCAAAAGTTCTGAGACTAGTGCAGTCTGATTTTCAGACTTGCAAAGGTTGAGACTTTGATTGTATTTGACCTACTTCCCCAAAGAATTTTCCAAAACTGTTTCAACCCATTTAAATATAATATATAAGGAGTTATTGGTAAAATTTTCAGAGCATTTGGACGTTCACACAAATAGGAATTAATTTTTCAAAACCATCTACCGTTTCTGGCAGATTTGCACAATCTGAGTACCAACGGTTTTTGAAGGGGTTAAAGGTTGAATTTTGATTTGAAATTTTTAGGGGCCCTCATAACATCTGAGGCTAAGTTCTCTCAAAATTTCATAATTTTTGGAGACCTCTAACCTAGTTTTAAAAACGTTTTAAAACTGGTCCTGAAAACAGAATCTGTTTTCAGAACTTGAATTGTTCAAGTTTAAAGAAATTTTAAAAAGCACACTTTCCGCACCATCTATTCAACCCCCCCTTCTAGTGGTGCCTTGCAGATCCTACAGTATCTTCTCTGCCTCTACATATTCTCGCAGCAGGAAGCCTGCCCAAATCGGTAATTAACATAATACATCGTAAGATGGCCACATTTTATTGGGGGCGTAGGCATCATTGGGTATCATGGGCAACTATTACAACGCCCCGAGAGGAGGGCGGATTGGGACTTCGTAACCTCAGCGTGTTACAGAAAGCATATCATTGTCGTATTTGGTGGTCATATCAACGCCAGACTACACTTTGGAGTAAATACATGTATGGCAAATATGGTAAACATGAGGATTATCTGCCTAGGCTACAGGATTCTCCCGTGTAGAAACTCATTTGCAGGATACATCCTACCTGTATTGCGCAAACTGCTGGTCAGGCAGAACATCTTACATGGACTCCAACGCTGACATGAGAGTTCTCTCTGCGTAGTGCATATGATATATGTCGATCTCCCGGTTCAACACCCCTTTCCGCAAAATTTATTTGGTTCAAGCATCATTCGCCTACCACTTAGATATTTCTTTGGCGCATATTTCACTCGGCGCTACCTTTTGAAGACTATACTTGTAAGTTTTTCGCAGCATGCCCTACTCAATGCCCATTTTGTAAGCTGGAGTCGGCTACGGTAGATCATATTTTCTTACACTGTTTGGGCATACGATCGATATGGAGGTATTTTGCCAGCGAGTTACACTGTCCTCTCCCAACATCCTTGAGACTCCGCCAATATTTATTATCTTGGTGGTATCGCTCAACCTCTTCATCTTTCCTTGGAGTTTTACGCATTATTATCCCAGCAGTCATCACTTATAATGTGTGGCGTGCTTATGCATCTATCGTATATGGTGAACAATACACTTTCTCGGTATCGTCCTTAAAGTTCATCATACAGTACGATATCACAATGTGGTGTAAATCAATAGCTGGATCCAAATTGTTGACTGGTTTGCGTCAGCCCTTTCATTGGCTTCCCCCACTTCGGAAACCACGCCCAATTCTGGTGCGCTGGAGGTTACCACCATCTGGTCGATTCAAATTAAATACGGATGCTGCGGTTGGAAGACACTATAGTGCAGGTGGTGCTATATTACGCGACCATGCTGGTATATGTGTGGGTGCAATTTTTTTTCCTTGCCACCAAGTTCACCTATTCACGCAGAGATACAGGCTGCAGTTTTTGGATTATTGTACTTTCTGCCTCTATATCGATCGATTATTTTGGAATCAGATTGTGCGATGCTCATCTCACGGTTGTCGCACCCTCAATTGGTTCATGGGAATTATTGCCTCCGGTTGCTGCACATGTTAGTGCGTCTGCATCATCTGGACTACCATCACATTTATCGGGAAGCAAACATGGCGGCACATTATCTTGCACAGAATGCTATGTTACACCCATGTACTCAAGTCTACAGCTCTCGCACACTTCCGCCATTAGTGCGTAGTTCTGTCTCCTTGGATCTTTCGTCAGTTCATTTGCGGGTTCCTTGATATATCTAAGTCTTCCATATGGATTGGCACACACTGTTTTTTCTTGCCTTCACCTTTCTGGGTTCAGGCAGGTTGGGTATGCTTTGTTACCTACTGATTTTCTTTCTTCACTTATGTTGGCTAATTATCGATAACATTGCTGTTTTCTGTCTTTATGTATGGTTTGGACATTTTCATGTCATGGTCGAGTGGACTCTGGCTGAGACGTTGTTAGGGCATTGGATCCATATGGCTAAAGTGTATGTCTCTTATTCATCGCCATTTGAGTGGTTCCATACATCGCCTTTCAACTTGCTGGGATTATATATATATCATCCCCCGGTCTTCCAAAGGGATTGGCAACCTATCACTATCTCTGCCTGTCCTCTAGTCGGCGCAGGCGGACCTGGTATGATATACTTTCGTTCTGTCATAAACCATCCTATATGTTTTGTCTGTCAGCATCTCTTAGCGTTCTCAATATTTTCTGCATGGAATAACATACTGCTATTCTTTGCTGGCCGCGGTGACGATACCTACCATTATGCGGAGATGAGGGACTTCGCTATCCAAGCGCAAATTCATCTACTGTTGCATGTCTTCCAAATGGATTGGCATCGATTCACTACTTCTGTCGGTACCTTATTGGATGCCGGCAGACCTGGGACGGGATCCTATTTCTCCTTGGCCTCTACTGTCATCAACGGTGGTGTTATTTTCGACGGAACGAGCGCACACCAACAGTGGGACACCTCATGGCTTACTTTCATTTTGCAATTAGTGATTCCGTTTCGGATTGTACATTCTTTTATTTTACCCTGTAGCGTCTATCAACATTCCATCTACATAAATATGTACGCTTTTTTCCTTCGTCAAGGTTTTATCCACAAGGGTAGTTTTACTTGACAAGGTTTTAATGCGGCATATCATATATATTTGGATGTTGGTAATCACATATGGCTGCTATCGTCATAGTTTCTGCTTTGTAATAAGGTTTTCCTCTGCCAGAAGTGAGGGATTTTGCTAATGAAAATTCTTTTTTTAAAATATATATTTTTTTGAAAAGAATTTATTTATTAATTAAAAACCTCACTTATGGTGGAGGAAAACCATTTACATTGTCAGAGTATTCGAAGTAATGAAATAACGAAACAAGAATGGCATATCTCCAGTCATATATGATATGCCGCATTAAAACCTTACCAAGAAAAACCACCCTTGTGGATAAAACCTTGGCGAAGGAAAAAGCGTACATATTTATACGACTGTCATTGATATGATTAGAACATAGTATGGGGTACAAATCCATGAATGTCGTTGGGTTGTGTGTGAACAGAAGAATGTTGAAGCTGTTGCATTGGCCGCATCTTTGTCTTGTCATTGTCTTGAAAGCCCAAACCTCAGAAGATGTCCAGCGAAAAAGAAGGTCAATGTAAGCGTGTAAATGAGCAATCAGAGGTAGAAAGATCAAGCACATACCAGAGCCGCCTTGGCAGTTGAAGTGCCAAGGCGACAAAGAGTAAAGAAGCGCCATGGCCGTCCATGTTGTGAGGTCCGAAAATGCAGTAAGAATGGGCTCCACTTCTGGAATAAGGCTCACCACCGTAATGTGGAAAAGAATCTAGCACGAATGGGAATAGCACATGAATAGAGCATTAGTGTTTAGAATAATCAACACTAACATAGTGAGAAAATGCATACCCAAGTCGCCTTGACCAAGGGGCCAAGGCGACACTGGTAAGAGTTCCGCCACATGAAGGCCGAATTGATCCACCATGCTAGTAAACCAGGTGCAGCGTATGATCCAGCGACACAGTTTGTCAATCACCGATATGTAAATAGATAGTTGATGAGATAACCAAATCGCTCCCATGAAAAAAAGAGGCATGTTATACATGTGAAATATAATGTATAAATTATAGAGTAGTGGATGTTCAACCATACCGTGCCTGCCTGCCTCCCGAAGGTTGCAGGCAGTAGAAATGTACCCTGGCCAATCCATATGGAGACTGCTGTCAAGCCACCCGCAAATGAATGGAAGTAAGATCTAGTGTGACTGCCTGTAGCGCCCGCTCCCGAGCCCTAACATCGGGAACAGTGCACCCGCTGTATCTCACTAAGGAGAATACAAAGCGTCAAAATCAAAACAGATACACGTCAGCGGAAGTCAAAATTTAAAACCTCAAAATAATCATCATCATAAATATCAGTGTCTAGGCAAATCTAAATCCGATACAAATGTCAAATATAGATATAACTAAATGTCTAAAGTACATAAACCTCGAGTATCGAAAATCATTATCTCAACTAAGCCCTCGAAAGTCTCATTGAAATGTCATCGACCTCAATATCTCCACTCTTGGTCATCCTCGGTATGCTAACTCAATCACCTGTCTATCTACAAAATATGTTAAAGCGTGGTTTGAGCGACAAGTCGCTCAGCAAGTAATCCCACTATACTTACCATGGGATCATACACGGAGAAGCAAGTGTGATAACGATATATAGCAACATAAAATAATATCATGCTTCTCTTCGCAAGTAAATTTACAACTCTGCCCCTAACTTCCAAAAGCAAATAGAGCAAATAGACCCAACAAAGTACAACACAAAGTCCAATTAAGTACGTAACAAAGTCAAAGAATAGACCGATGACCAAGTCAAACCAAACGACAGCCAAGCAAAGGTTAGTCCAAGCTAAAACGTGATGCAATTTTTCAAAACAATGCAATGCCAATGTTCCCATTATTTCAAAACTAATGTTTCCAATATCAATGTCCAATGTCCAAATCCAATGTCCATATCCGATTAAACCGATCCAAAAATCCAAATAACCAAATCCGGTTTAATCGGTCCAAAGTCCAAAATCAAATGCAATGGCTATAGCACTTTTCCTACAAGTGACTTATACCGTAAGACTTACGAATTGATTCCCCCAAAAGCAAATATACTACAGACACCCTGTCCCAGACTAGGTCGTTACGTCCATAGCACCAAATATATGCCTTTGCACCCTGTCCCAGACTAGGTAGTTACGCTCAGGCCCAAAATACGCATACAGAAGCCCTGTCCCTGACGAGGTAATTATATCTGCAGCAATCCAAATAGGCATACAGAAACCCTATCCCTGACGAGGTAGTTACATCTGCAGCGCTCGATAACCAAAATAGGAATCAACTCGGCTCACTGATATATTTCATTTGTAAGGGTGAATTTCCAAAAAATATGCAAATGCAACTTTCAAAATCATTTTCTAAGTACCAAAGTTAGTCCAAATTACCAAAATGGACCAAAATGTCAAATTTGCTAAAATTACCAAAATGCCGTCCAAATACCAAATAATTCCGAACAAATAATCCAAATAATCCAAAAGTCCAAAATACCAAATACAACTCCATCTCACCAGTGTATGTATACCCATGTATATGCCGATGCCCATACATGTGCATATACACATATACACGTACACGCTACTCCCTCGGTCCATTTTTCCCCCAACTCATACAAAAATCCAACTTAAATCACCCTTTTTCAAATCATATTAATACAACTATATATTTATATATATATAATTACCCCAATACACACATCTTTACCACACACGTGCCTTTGTAAATTAAAAATCGAAGTACATGCATCAAAGTCTTGGCCTATGAGCACCTCCAAAGAATTCAAGAATTTCGGCCATTGTTGTTTTTTTTCTTTTTTTTTCTTAATTCAACATTTACAACTTATTATATACTTAAAATACAATATATTTTTTTTGCGTATCCATATGTATTCAAAAATACTCATGCATGATCCGAGTTTATAACGAACATAACATATATAGAATTTTTGCAAAACATAACAAGTATAGGGAGATTACTTACATGATTCGATGATACTATACCGTACGATTGAATTTGGCTTGCAGTTAGACAAGAATTATTTTTTCCCCCTTTTAGTGTGCCTCGGCTGGAAGGCACAGGATGACAACATTTCTTTCTTTTTCTTTCTTTTCAAAGGCTGACCTAATGATTTGAAGCAAATACAAATTTGCTTTGTTGCTGCTTGATGAGGCAATCGACAGAAATCAATGATGTTTGTTTCTTTCTTTATGCCGCTGGAGATTTGAAGGGTGGCAATCAACGGCTGCATTTTTTTCCCTAGCAGAGATCGGTGGGCATATATAGGCGGCATATGTGTATTTTAGTTAGGGTAATAATGGATAGATGTAAGTTGAGATAACTATGCATATTCCAATTTGAAATAAGATTCCTTCCATATAAGTTCTATCTTGGTTTACCTAATCGCATTTGGTTTATGACTTATCCTAATTTCAAAATTCTAAATAGACTAGAACTTTATCATCCTTGTTTTATTTATTTTCTTTTTATTTTTTTTTCTATTTTACGGGCAGGGGCGTAACAGACCTCCCTCCTTACAAAAAGTTTCGTCCTCGAAACTTGCGTGTTAGGTAATTAATAACTTAGTATAGTTCTACTCGATTCAATACCTAGTATATGTCGCAGATATCGTTATATTAGTCGTACTCTTAGGTGGTCAACCTTCTAATTCCACTTGTACCACTTAATGTGTATCATTCAACTTATGTAATTGTAATCTAAAATCCCGAATCCTTAAAACTAATCATGTATGGTCAGTTACCTAGATAATTAACCAAACTAAATATCCATCGAGTACTCTGTATGCTAATAATTACACTTTACAGCATAGAACCAAGCCTTCCAAAATCAATTCTTATACACTTACGAACTAAATTTATGATCATGTCCTTTCTTCTTTGGAGATATCATCAACAGTCTAGTATACGAAATATGTGTATGTACATGTTTTTCTTTAAGTTGCAAACAAAAAGAAAAGAAGTTCATGTAAATCTAATTGGTCGAAAGTATATCTTTTCTATTTTAACAGTACGAGAATCAAAGTAGTATATACTTGTTTTTATAAAAGCAAAGTTTCAAGTGATATCGTGTAAAAATAATGGTATAATTGTTTTTCCAAAGCGCTATCTCAAGTGATCTCTTATAAAACAATGACATAGCTTGTCGCAAAAAAGTATCACGGTGAAATCGTATTAAGAGGTTGAAACTCAAAAATATTACGTTTTATAAAATGAGTTGAATACGATATCCCTCTTTTTCTAAAAGAAGTATGTATATTTTGAAACTATTTATAAAAATAATGATATACTTGTTTGTAAAAGTATTACAAGTAAACCACTTTGAAACAATTGAGACACAACCATCGTAAAAAAAAAAGATTCTTTCTATAAAACGATTTGAAAACGGTGTCTTCTTCTTTCCAAAAGAAATATAAATTTTGAAAGCTATGTTTAGTTTCGCAAATTTAAGTAAATTCATTGCAAACGGTTAGTTACTCCAGAAACACTTAATGGACAAATGCTTTCAACATTGATAGAATTTATTTTGATAAACTGTCGTAACCAAAAACGAGAATTTGAAATATTATATAAGAATTATGTAAAATCGTACCATTCTTAGAAAACAGCGACATCTTAAAAGTATATCTATTTTTCAAAGTTGTCAGGGGTAATTAAAATTCCAGTATGTTGATGTACAAATACGGAAGAAAGCATAGCTTTGTAAGATTAATAAACCATATAAAGGAATGAAACTAGTTGATACATAGCAGCAAAAATCTTTGGAAAAACCTTTAAAATATAGATGTACGTGCTTATATGAAAAACATTTAACAACTTGAAAAAAATAATAGCCCAGTACTTCGTATAAATTTTCTAAATCACCCTTTAATGTCAATGGAAAATCCGTCTATTACCTAATTCTTATAAGTCTAACTTTCATCTATTATGATAAAATCCTTAATTTAAATTGTCTAATCCTAGCAGGGCACATTAAATATTGATCGCTTAAGGTATTCTAATTCACCATGCTTCCGCGCGCCACTCTGATTCACCGAACTTTTTTACTTGGTTATCTCAACCGCTAAATTTAATTCAGTTAAATCTTTCATGAATAGCATTCACTACTTGTTCATGCTTACTCTATTTCTATTTAAACCTACTAGATTCAAGTCAAGTAACTTGATGTTTCTAGGGATCAACACTTAACTAAAGATTCGGTAATGATTCATCATTCCAATGTACCTATTATAGCCGATTCTCTCCTATTGCTACCGATCATAATCTCTAATGAGACTAATATCGTCGCCCTATTTTGATAAAACTACATTCAACATCTCAACCATAAACTATAAATTTCTTTGTACGATATCCTTCACTAAGCTCTACTAATCATAATGCTTATAAATCCTTATGTAGCTTCGATTATTCTATTCTAAATCATTTCTTAGTAGCTACAATTCCAACTGTTACATATTCGCGCTCCGACACTACTATCAAAGTAGAGGCATGATCTCGCTTCATTACCAAAATGGTATCGATCTCATGCTTCTACTATGAAAAGGCCCGAGTAACTACCAGGCCCGTCTAAGTTTATATTTTAACCAGCGCCTGCGATAAGGCATCTTGGTTAACATTGCAATTTATGTAATTTAATTATATACTATTCATTTAGGGTTACAAAATCACGGCTAAGGGAATGAGCAAGGTTATGATCAAAACTTAGATAATATAATTAACCGAAATCACAGGGATATAGTATTGTTCTCAGTATGTGTACCCCTTAACCGATCGTCACTTAACTCTAAATCATTTCTTAAGTCTACGATCACTACTTATTTCTAAAATCATGATTAGTATACGATCAACACTTATGACTAATATCAGTACTTATATTCGAGGTCAACTTTTCATCAGAATCGTCATTTATGTCTAAGATCGTGACTTATGGGCAATCAAAATTGTCACTTAGGTCTAAGATCATGATTTAGGGGCAAAATCGTAACTTAACTTCTAAAATCATGGCCTAAATCTACATTTCCCCCGTGGATCTAGAGCCATGCTCTGATACCACCTGTAGCGCCCGCTCTCGAGCCCTAACATCGGGAACAGTGCACTCGCCGTATCTCACTAAGGAGAATACAAAGCGTCAAAATCAAAATAGATACACGTCAGCGGAAGTCAAAATTTAAAACCTCAAAATAATCATCATCATAAATATCAGTGTCTAGGCAAATCTAAATCCGATACAAATGTCAAATATAGATATAACTAAATGTCTAAAGTACATAAACCTCGAGTATCGAAAATCATTATCTCAACTAAGCCCTCGAAAGTCTCATTGGAATGTCATCGACCTCAATATCTCCACTCTTGGTCATCCTCGGTATGCTAACTCAATCACCTGTCTATCTGCAAAATATGTTAAAGCGTGGTTTGAGCGACAAGTCGCTCAGCAAGTAATCCCACTATACTTACAATGGGATCATACACGGAGAAGCAAGTGTGATATCGATATATAGCAACATAAAATAATATCATGCTTCTCTTCGCAAGTAAATTTACAACTCCGCCCCTAACTTCCAAAAGCAAATAGAGCAAATAGACCCAACAAAGTACAACACAAAGTCCAATTAAGTACGTAACAAAGTCAAAGAATAGACCGATGACCAAGTCAAACCAAACGACAGCCCAACAAAGGTTAGTCCAAGCTAAAACGTGATACAATTTTTCAAAACAATGCAATGCCAATGTTCCCATTATTTCAAAACTAATGTTTCCAATATCAATGTCCAATGTCCATATCCGATTAAACCGATCCAAAAATCCAAATAACCAAATCCGGTTTAATCGGTCCAAAGTCCAAAATCAAATGCAATGGCTATAGCACATTTCCTACAAGTGACTTATACCGTAAGACTTACGAATTGATTCCCCCAAAAGCAAATATACTACAGACACCCTGTCCCAGACTAGGTCGTTACGTCTATAGCACCAAATATATGCCTTTGCACCCTGTCCCAGACTAGGTAGTTACGCTCAGGCCCAAAATACGCATACAGAAGCCCTGTCCCTGACGAGGTAATTATATCTGCAGCAATCCAAATAGGCATACAGAAACCCTATCCCTGACGAGGTAGTTACATTTGCAGCGCTCGATAACCAAAATAGGAATCAACTCGGCTCACTGATATATTTCATTTGTAAGGGTGAATTTCCAAAAAAATATGCAAATGCAACTTTCAAAATCATTTTCTACGTACCAAAGTTAGTCCAAATTACCGAAATGGACCAAAATGTCAAATTTGCCAAAATTACCAAAATGCCGTCCAAATACCAAATAATTCCGAACAAATAATCCAAATAATCCAAAAGTCCAAAATACCAAATACAACTCCATCTCACCAGTGTATGTATACCCATGTATATGCCGATGCCCATACATGTGCATATACACATATACACGTACACGCTACTCCCTCGGTCCATTTTTCCCCCAACTCATACAAAAATCCAACTTAAATCACCCTTTTTCAAATCATATTGATACAACTATATATTTATATATATATAATTACCCCAATACACACATCTTTACCACACACGTGCCTTTGTAAATTAAAAATCGAAGTACATGCATGAAAGTCTTGGCCTATGAGCACCTCCAAAGAATTCAAGAATTTCGGCCATTGTTTTTTTTTCTTAATTCAACATTTACAACTTATTATATACTTAAAATACAATATTTTTTTTTGCGTATACATATGTAGCACATTTCCAAACTCCAACATTCACTTTCGGCCATTTATAGTGGCCCTTTCGATTTTCACTAACCTACTGCCTCTTTACAGATCCACAAAACTGAATATATATATACATATAAAAGTTCCAAAGACACCAAATAACTCTGGCCGAAGTCATCTACACACACAATTCTTATGCAAAGCGTACATATATATATATATATATATGTAAAGCGTACATATATATATATATGTATATATATATGTATATATATATATATGTAAATATATATATACATACATATATATATATATATATGTATATATATATATGTACGCTTTACATATATATATATATATATATATATATATATATATGTACGCTTTGCATAAGAATTGTGTGTGTAGATGACTTCGGCCAGAGTTATTTGGTGTCTTTGGAACTTTTATATGTATATATATATTCAGTTTTGTGGATCTGTAAAGAGGCAGTAGGTTAGTGAAAATCGAAAGGGCCACTATATATGGCCGAAAGTGAATGTTGGAGTTTGGAAATGTGCTACATATGTATACGCAAAAAAATATATTGTATTTTAAGTATATAATAAGTTGTAAATGTTGAATTAAGAAAAAAAAAAGAAAAAAAAAACAACAATGGCCGAAATTCTTGAATTCTTTGGAGGTGCTTATAGGCCAAGACTTTCATGCATGTACTTCGATTTTTAATTTACAAAGGCACGTGTGTGGTAAAGATGTGTGTATTGGGGTAATTATATATATATAAATATATAGTTGTATTAATATGATTTGAAAAAGGGTGATTTAAGTTGGATTTTTGTATGAGTTGGGGGAAAAATGGACCGAGGGAGTAGCGTGTACGTGTATATGTGTATATGCACATGTATGGGCATCGGCATATACATGGGTATACATACACTGGTGAGATGGAGTTGTATTTGGTATTTTGGACTTTTGGATTATTTGGATTATTTGTTCGGAATTATTTGGTATTTGGACGGCATTTTGGTAATTTTGGCAAATTTGACATTTTGGTCCATTTCGGTAATTTGGACTAATTTTGGTACTTAGAAAATGATTTTGAAAGTTGCATTTGCATATTTTTTTGGAAATTCACCCTTACAAATGAAATATATCAATGAGCCGAGTTGATTCCTATTTTGGTTATCGAGCGCTGCAGATGTAACTACCTCGTCAGGGATAGGGTTTCTGTATGCCTATTTGGATTGCTGCAGATATAATTACCTCGTCAGGGACAGGGCTTCTGTATGCGTATTTTGGGCCTGAGCGTAACTACCTAGTCTGGGACAGGGTGCAAAGGCATATATTTGGTGCTATAGACGTAACGACCTAGTCTGGGACAGGGTGTCTGTAGTATATTTGATTTTGGGGGAATCAATTCGTAAGTCTTACGGTATAAGTCACTTGTAGGAAATGTGCTATAGCCATTGCATTTGATTTTGGACTTTGGACCGATTAAACCGGATTTGGTTATTTGGATTTTTGGATCGGTTTAATCGGATATGGACATTGGATTTGGACATTGGACATTGATATTGGAAACATTAGTTTTGAAATAATGGGAACATTGGCATTGCATTGTTTTGAAAAATTGCATCACGTTTTAGCTTGGACTAACCTTTGCTTGGCTGTCGTTTGGTTTGACTTGGTCATCGGTCTATTCTTTGACTTTGTTACGTACTTAATTGGACTTTGTGTTGTACTTTGTTGGGTCTATTTGCTCTATTTGCTTTTGGAAGTTAGGGGCAGAGTTGTAAATTTACTTGCGAAGAGAAGCATGATATTATTTTATGTTGCTATATATCGTTATCACACTTGCTTCTCCGTGTATGATCCCATGGTAAGTATAGTGGGATTACTTGCTGAGCGACTTGTCGCTCAAACCACGCTTTAACATATTTTGCAGATAGACAGGTGATTGAGTTAGCATACCGAGGATGACCAAGAGTGGAGATATTGAGGTCGATGACATTCCAATGAGACTTTCGAGGGCTTAGTTGAGATAATGATTTTCGATACTCGAGGTTTATGTACTTTAGACATTTAGTTATATCTATATTTGACATTTGTATCGGATTTAGATTTGCCTAGACACTGATATTTATGATGATGATTATTTTGAGGTTTTAAATTTT
Source organism: Eustoma russellianum (assembly GCA_036186865.1). NCBI lineage: Eukaryota > Viridiplantae > Streptophyta > Magnoliopsida > Gentianales > Gentianaceae > Eustoma > Eustoma russellianum. The sequence goes on from AP025056.1 coordinate 34,669,105, forward strand.
GACTTCCGCTGACGTGTATCTGTTTTGATTTTGACGCTTTGTATTCTCCTTAGTGAGATACGGCGGGTACACTGTTCCCGATGTTAGGGCTCGGGAGCGGGCGCTACACTGCCGCACGAACCAACGAGGGCAGAGTTATCGATGTAAAATGTTCCGTGCGTGGGTGTAACATTGAATGCTGTGCTAAATAGTGTGCCGCCATGTTTGCCTCGCGATAAATGTGATTGTAAGGGAGACGATGAGAATGAACAAGCGTGTGAAGCCTTTGAAGATGAGGATTGCCATGTACAATGTTTTGCCGTGTCAACCGGTCAATCAATTGGGAACAATCTGACTCAAGGATGATGGATCGGTAGAATGGAAAGAAATAAAGGAGCCCAAAAATAGCCGCTTGAATCTCTGCATGTAAGGGTGAACTTAACGGAAGGCGAAAGGAAATTGCACCAATGCAGGAGCCCATATGATCGCACAGTATTGCGCCTCCAGATGCGAAATTTCGACCTACAGCAGCGTCGACATTTAATTTCAATCGTCCAGAAGGTGGCGTGACCCAGCGAACGATCAGTGGACGAGGTGGCTGAACTGCAGGTAGCCAACCGAAAATTTGCTGTGAGGTAGTAGACAATTTAGTGCCTGAAATCTTTTTGTGCCACAAAGTTATATCATAATGTATGGAGGACCGAAGGGAAGACACCGTGATATGTGTTTTGTCGCCATACTATGGAAGTATAAGCACACCAGATGTTATGAACAATAATCGCCGGGATCACGATTTTATAAACTCCAATAAGTGAGGAAATGGATGATCGGTACCACCATGAAAGAAGATATTGACGGAGCTGTATAGATGATGGAAGAGGACAATGCAGCTCACTTGCAAAATAGCACCATATCGGACGAACATAAGAACAATATAAGAAAACATGATCCAACCTGGCCGACTCACACTTGCAGAACGGACATTGTGTCGGTTGAGCCGTTATGTATTGTCTTATATAATCCTCAAAAGGCAATGCAGAATTGAAAAGACGCCATAAAAACAATCTTATAGACGGAGAGTGATGTTTCGACCAAATAAATGAGGTAGAAAGCAGTTTTGGAGATGCGGTTCGACATATCTCATAGGCACTTTTTAGCGAGAATTCCCCCAGTTGAGTTGGCAACCATGAAAGTTGGTCACCCTGTCAATCTGTGTGCAGTAAGCAGAAAGAATGAATCCGGCATATAATTTTCCAAATAGGGGAGTCTGGTAACCGAGGAAGATAATCATGACGTTGTCCATATTTTGCATGCATGTATTTGCTCCACAGTGTTGAGTTCTGGTGATACGACCACCAGATGCGACAATAAAAAGCCTTCTGTAAGACATTCAAATCTCGAAGGCCTAAACCCCCCTCCGAATGCGGCTTAGTAAGCTTAGTCCAGGAGACCCAATGATGTCGACGATCCCAATAAAATGCAGCCATCTTACGATGAATGATCTTAATGACCGATTTTGGTATACCTCCCCCCGTCAGAACATGAATGGGTAACGCAGCGATTACTGATTGGAGCAAGACTAGCCGACCTGCATTAGATAATAATTTAGAGTGCCACCCTTGAAGTCTATCATCAATATGCTGCAGTAGCGTAACGCAGTGATGGGAACGAGGAATGCCCTTTTGCAAATAAGAACCGAGATAGCGAAATGGAAGACTAGAAAGACACATGCCCAGAATAGTCATAAAGGTCTGACGTTGCTGTGGAGTTACTGCAGCAGAAGGAATAATACTGCTTTTTTGAAAATTCACTTTTTGACCTGAAGCAGCTTCATATTGTGTAAGAAATGTATGAAAACGTTGTAGATTCCTCTGTGTGCCTCGAAGAAATATCAGCAAATCATCTGCATAGGCTAAGTGTGTAATGGTAAAGGGAATGCGGCCCAGACGGAAAGGTTGCAACACTCCAGTTGCTGTCAAGGCTTTCAAGCCCCTGCTAAAACCTTCTGCTGCTAAAATAAATAATAAAGGAGATAAAGGATCACCCTGTTTAACACCTCGATATGGCCTAAAATAGGAAGAGGGCTGACCATTGATTAACACCGCTAATGTCGTGGCCCGCAAGTGATTCAAAATTATACGAGTGAAAAATCCCGAAAATCCGAAAGCGTGGAGTAAAAGTTCCAAATATTCCCAGCTAACTCTGTCAAAAGCCTTCATCATATCCAACTTGAGACATAACTGTGAGCCACCCCTATCAAGCATATGGATCATCTCACGAGACAATAAAACCTGAGTTGAAATGTCCGTACCTGGCAGAAAACCCGTCTGCTCTGGAGAGATTAGTCTTGGCAATAATTTACACAGGCGGCTAGCAACAATTCTGGTACAGACTTTACTGATAAAATTAGTGAGGCATATAGGACGATAATCACCGAAAGTAGCAGGAGAGGATTTTTTTAGAATCAAAGTGATCAAAGCGCTAGCCATAGCTTTAGGCTGAGGCACACCCAGGAAGAATTCTTGTACTGCTAGAACAACATCTGTATGAATGATGGACCAGCAAGATCTATAGAAATTGCCATCAAAACCATCAGGCCCCGCTGCACTATGAGGGTCCAAGTGCCAAACTGCAGATTTTATCTCATCCGGCAATGGAACCTGCGTCAGAGAGGCATTATCTTCTGCAGAGACAAGCGCTGGAATATTCCGAATAATTTGCTCACAGTTAACTGCAGGTTCATGTGCAAATAAGGCTGTATAAAAGGACACAGCTTCAGCGATGATATCATCTGGGGTAGTACAAACTAAACCATCGGCTGTTTGTATTTGTTGAATCCGAAGATGTAGTCGGCGGCCTTTAACAATAGTATGATAATAGCGAGTATTTGCATCTCCCTCCTTTAGCCATCTAACCCTCGCCTTTTGCTTCCAAAAGTGCATCTCATAAGAAGAGGCCTGAAGATATTCTGCCTTAGCTCGATTATATTCCATCCGATTTTCCTCTGTGGGCTGCATATCCCAGCGCTGTTCAGCACGTGTAAGGAGAGTTTCAGCCTGTTGAACCCTAGAGAAAATATTACCGAATATATCTTTATTCCATTGTTGCACATCCTTTTTGAACTTGAATAACTTTGTGTAGAAGCCATGCATACCACCCGTTGTAGGATATGAAGACCAAGCAGCACGCATGTAATTATAAAAGTCTGGATGTAGAAGCCAAGAATCCAAAAATCTGAACGATCGACGCGGTGAAGTCACATTCATTCGGCATTTAAGCAAAAGCGGGGTATGATCCGAAGCAATTCTGGGAAGATGCGTAAGTTGTATATCTTCAAATTTATCATGAAAATCGGTATTGAGAAAAAACCAATCCAAAATCCTTTGAACTCGACCGAGACCTCTACCATCTGACCAGGTGAATCTGGAACCCTGAAATGGTGGCGACATCAAACCACATGACTCTATGCAATCATTGAAATCTTGTAACACAGATAATGGCGGCCGCGAACGTCCTTCATGATCTGATATAGAGCGGAATGTATTAAAATCTCCACCTAGCACCCAAGGAATTGCTGTATTCGCAAAGAAAGTGCATAAAGAAGCCCACAAAGAACGACGTAGCGATGTAGTATGATTGCCATATACTGCCGACAAGACAAAAGTATACTGAAGAGGCCGATATATCAATGTAAAATGTACCACCTGTTCTTCATCCTGCGCTGTGACCAGCTCAAAGTGAGAGTCACGCCAGAAGAACCAAATGCGCTCAGAATGCGATGCATATGAATTGGAAAAGCCGAACTCCAAAGCATAACGAGAAATAGCTACTGATGCATGTTTAGGTATCATGATAACAAGTATGTTTAACTGATGTTCATGAATTAATTGATGCAGACGTGGTTTTGAGGCCCGCAGGCCTCTTATATTCCATATCATAATATTCATTGTGAAAGTGTAGAGTCACTTCCTTGTATCGCATGTGATGCACTGCGCGTAAGAATGGACGATGGAGGCAGTGGAGGAAGATCCTTCTTAGCTCGACGTTTCCTACGAGGAACCACCTGTATAATGTCTTCTGTTGAATCCTGTAGGCGAGAGATTAAAGTGTCCGTGTCAGGCGAGGGAGGTAGCAGCTGGATGCGGCAGGCTACCTCTTCTGGAACAGTAGGTATCCCCTGATTATCTGTCTCTGGTAAATCATTATCAGACGAATGACCTATGTCACCGGATTCAGGATTATCCCGCAGTGGCTCCACGGGCTCCTCTAAATTATCTGCGATAGGAGCTGCATCCATGGTGGGGGATCTTGGAGGAGCTAGTATGTCTGTCGATGGTGGCGCAGTCTCTGGAAGGTTTGGTTGCACAGCTGTACGCTTCTTAACCGGAGTCCAGCGCTGAGCTGGTTGTCGCCGCGGTGGGGGTGGAGGGGGTGACGGTATTGTTGTCGCCGATTGTGGTGTGCATGACGCAACTGCATGGCCTAACCGACGGCAGGAGGTACAAAACAAAGGGCAAGTCTTCATAAATTATGGTTTGCAGTATAAATCGTCCCTTCGCTTGGAGATAAATCTTTTGCGGTAAGTCCTTCGAAACATCAACTTCCACACATACACGCGCAACCAAAGGTCGCAGATGATCTGTTGTTGCAACATCAAGTTTGATGGGGTTTCCTATAGGTTTAACAATCTCAAATAATGCCTCTTTTCGGTGAAGATGGATGGGAAGACCAGGAAAGGCTATCCAAACCGGAACTATCGGCACATCCGTGGACGGATCAAAATCAACTGTCCATTTCGTTATACGCATATGACATCCAGAAATAAGCCATGATCGTCGATAAAAGCATCGTAAATAATCTGCTTCATTGCTAAAATTTAACAGTATATGCGCCTGATCAATAAGAGTGATACGAAGATCTTGATGAAAACCAATTTTCTCGAAGACATCTCTAATCACCTTCAATGGAGGTCTCCCATACCAGAATGTACCCACCAACGAATATTTGAATGGAGCAGCAAGTTCATCAATTTCCGAATCTGAAAACGAGATTAAAGGTATACCTTTATATCGAGAAACAGTTTTGGGTGAGATGTTGATGGATTGAGCCGAGGTAGCGCCGGTGACAACGTCGGCGAAGGTCGGCGATGGAGTTGCCATGATCAGCGGTTGGACGAATGAGCGAAAGGAACAAAATGAACGAAACAAGGAGAGCAATTAACAGATTAATATGCAAAAAGGGATGCCGGTGATGATGAGGTGCCGATCCGGCAGCAACGGCGGCTGCTGAAGTTGAAGCAATTAACAATTCATGGAAAAGCAAGGCATGTGTGGAGCTACTTTGTTCACCTCTGAAATGACCCCTTATGCATCCAACTCTACATCTATCGAAGTCCAATGTCTAGAAAAATATAAATAACCATAGTATGCTGCCTGAAATTCAGTTGTCACCGGAGTAGATAGCAGAAGGTGAAAAGAGATTGCTCCAATGAAAGTACCACTACTATCACGCAATATTGCACCTCCAGATGCCGCTATTCGCCCGTGGGATGCATCTGTATTCAATTTAAATCTACCAGACGAAGGGTGCATCCACCGAACAACCAAACAACGCGGAGATTTTATGATTGGAGATAATCCACATGCTATTAATTCTGGTTCCGAAACTACATATTTTTTGCCTGTCTGAGAAGATGACCAATCATAAATTGATCTGCGGATGTTTTCTAGAGTAACTCTTCGTCGCCAGCGTCCCTCACCAAAAATGATGGAAGAGTAAGCCTTCCAAAGTTCCCAAATGATGATCGACAGAGCAACTATACGTAAGATGCCTTTGAATGATTTACCTTTTGTAGATATCCACCATTGCATTAGATGTTGCTGAAATGTTCTAGTCAACTTGTTCGGTCCATCTAAGAGAACGCTGTAAGCACTCCAAATTTCCTTAACTTCAGGACACTCAAGGAATATGTGATCAACCGTATCTATAGCTTCAAAGCAAAAAGGACATTGACTGGGATAGGCGTAGATAAACCGACCTAGATTTTCTGGAAGAGGTAATGGTTTCTGATATAGCCTCCAGAAGAACACTCGAATGTTGGGGGAAATTTGCTTATGCCATACGAATTGAAAAGATAAACGACGAATACCCACCTTTCAAACTTGGTCATAAGCCCCGCGTATTGAATATTGCTCAGTCGATAGATGTTCCAGACAAAAAGAATGAACTCTACATATTTGTTTCCAAACGGAAAAGTCTGTGAGTCTTATTTCAAATGAATTACGATTGGCATACCTAGCATGGAAAATTTTACTCCGTAAGGAGTCCTTCGCCTGATAGCGCCACCATAGTCTACAAGAGTATACCATTCAAAGATCGTCTAATTTCCGAACTCCTAATCCTCCTTCATCTGTTGGCCAAAATAAATTGTCGCTTGATACCCAAGAGTGGAGTATCCTATCCTCTATACTGCCCCAGAAGAATTTAGTCATTAAGCGTTGCAAAATGCGAATAAAACTCTATGGTAGCGTGCAAGCAGCTAGCATGTGTAATGGTATGCTGATAGAACATGCTTGATTAATATCAGTCTTCCTACATAATTCAGAAATTTATTCTGCCACATAGTAAGCTTAGACTGAAAAGAAAATATTACATTAGAGAAATGTACTACCCGTTCCTTCCCTCTATGTAATTGAACGCCTAAGTACTTGATTGGGAGGGAGACTGATGTCATTTGTAACTCAGATTCTATCTGCCGAATCGATGTGGGCGATAAGCAAGATGCCGGAACAAAATGACTCTTTTGAAAATTATCTGCTTGTCCCGAAGCCCTTTGATATGATACCAAGAATCTTCTAAATCTCCTTAAATTCATTAGTCCACCATTTAAAAACACAAGCAAATCATCTGCAAATGCAAGGTGAGTAATGCATGGTCTAGCTATGCCTGTGTTAAAATAATGTATAGTGCCATTCTCTACCAAAGTGTTCAAACCTCTTGAGAATGCTTCTGATGCAAAAATAAATAATATTGGAGACAAAGGGTCTCCCTGTTTAACACCCCTTGAAGGTTGAAAATAACCCGATGGCACCCCATTCACCAAAACTGATAAGTACGTTCCATTTAAATGATTGAAAATGAGTTTGATGAATCTAGCTGCAAAACCGAATCTTGTGAGTAACCTGGAAAGAAATGTCCAATTAACTCTATCAAACACTTTCATCATATCGAGTTTTATTACTACATTCGATCCTCGGATTTTCTTGTTTAATAAATGCACCACCTCTCTCACCACAACAATTTGATTCGATATGTCTCTTCCTTTAACAAATCCTGCCTGTTCCGTAGAAATAATTTTTGTCAATAACGGTTGCAATCTAGAAGCTATGATACGTGTTGCCATCTTCGATATAAAATTTGCTAGACTTATGGGCCGAAAATCTGAGAATGTTTGAGGATTGGGAACCTTTGGCAACACCATAATTAACGTACTTCCCATTGCTCGCGGCATAAGAATGCCTAGAAAGAATTCCTGCATGGCCTTGTGTACATCCTGTTGAACTATATCCCAACACGTACGGAAGAAATGTCCATTGTATCCATCTGGCCCATGCACACTATTGGGATCCAGTGCCCAAACTGCTTCTTTGACCTCAGTGATCGTCAGCAAGCTCACGAAGAACTGGTTATCTGAATTTGAGACTAAAGTAGGTATGAAATCCAAAATATCACTGTCTTCTGAAGTAGGATCTGTTGAGAATAAATCCGTATAATAAGAAACCGCTGATTGTTGTATAGAGGATTGTGTATCACATACACTGCCATCAGAATTTCGGATAGGTGTGATTGATTGGCGAGAATGTCTATCCTTGACAATGTTATGAAAATAAGAGGTGTTAGCATCTCCTTATGATAACCACCTAACTCGTGCTTTTTGTGCCCAGTATATAAGACGTTTGCGTTCTGCTAGCTTGTACTGCACCTGGGCTGCATGATACAGCATGCGAGCCTCTAGTGTAGGATGCTGATCAAACTGAGTTTTGCAGCGTTAAAGCTCTTGTTTTATATGATACAACTGATCAAATATATTTCCAAACACATTTTTGTTCCAGTCCCTCAGATCTTATTTAAGTTGCTGTAGCTTGTTGTACAACCCTCACATGCCACCTATTGTGAGATAGGATGTAGCGCCCCGCACCCCGGCCCAGCCGAATACGGTGCGCCCGCCATACTTCACTACGGAGAGTACCAGGCGTCAGTCCATAACATAACAAAGTCCAGAATAAAATAGGTGGACTATCATGCTTACACATCAACAAGTAAGCAAAACCTAGGCAGAATAAAAAAAAACTTTTAAAAAAAAGTCTACGCAGCCATCATTAGTCTTACATCATGATCATAAAGTACGGAAATCCCAAAATAAATGTTTCCATCATCAATTCATAAAAAGAGATCATCAATCATAATCTTCTCGTCAAATCTCTTAAGTCATCCACCTCTCGTGCTTCTACGGGTAAGGAACCATAGGTTCATCTTCGATCCATTCCACTCTATTTCCTGTGGGTTCTGGGAGGAAAAATAAGGGGTGAGTGACCACGTCACCTGCAAGTAAACTATAAATAATTGTGAATTAAATGGAAAGTACATACAAGAACCGAACCCCAAAAATTCGATTTAGAAACATACCTGACCTTCCATCCAAAACCCGTAAGTAATTAGCTTATAACTTATCAAAATTCATAACCTACAAAATTTCATAACTGATATTGGTTCATAACTTATTAAAAGATCATCACTCAATAAGGATCATAACTTAGGAGCTACCAAGTCATAGCACTTAGTCTAAGTATCACGTTACAACGTTCGATGACTCATTAAATGCAACATGCATGAGTATGTACGTGTGATGCATCATGATAAAAATGAAGATAAGCTCTTTCGTTCTTTCATTCAAAACATCATCGTCAAGAAAACAAGAGAGTGTTCAGATCTATTCTCCCGGATCTGAGGCGGTCACTTATTTCTCTTCGAATCTATTATTCCCGGATTCGGAGCGGTCACGTCGTCAATCATAATTACCATGTCTATTCTCTCCGGGCTTGTACGGTCAATATTGTCATAATCAGGTCTATTCTCTCCGGACCTGAACGGTCAATATCATCAGATCAATTAACCCCGGATCTGGAGCGGGTCCTACTGGCCAGAAAACACACGGTACCGGTGGAAAGCGTTCTTTTAGAAACAGAATCTTTTCTTTAAAAATGCTTTTTCATCATTCTTTCTCATAAAACCAGTTCCATAAATCATGTAAGTGACGATGATGCAATATATGACATGTACTATGAAATTCATGACATGATGCGTTACATACATACAAGTACAAACTCATTCTTTAGGCTGAAAACATTTCCAGAATTATCGTCCCAATTGCGCGGCCTCAAAACCTCACAGTTTTGGCCAATTATCATTATTTTGCATCACACATATACATAAGGGTGTCTTATCTATTCCCCATATAAATTTTGTAACGTTACGATACGTGTAAGACCCTTAATTTATATTAATTACGGAACAGGTGTACTGCTGAATTTCAGCAGTGCTGTGTTCTTTCTTTTACTTTTCCTTTAAGCCCATTAAGCTTCATTTAATTTGGGCCAACACTGGAAAATGCTGTAGGCATACCACCAATTAATGATCACAGGCCCAAACTATACAAATAAGTCTATGCCCACCAAAACAAAGCCCCACAACAAGTTCTTCAACTCTGCCAAAAATTCCAGATTTGTAACACCAACTTCACTTTGGTGATTACCCCTTAAAATAATAATTCTAAGCTAAGTGGTTTACATAAAAACACTCATATATGTCTTAAGTAATTATCATAAAGGTTTCGCAGCATTATAATAACTTTAAAGGGTGTCATTTATTCTTTTTCCCAAAACGAGTACATGCTGAATCCTGGAATGACCAATTTTACTATGAATTTTATTGTGATCAAACCGTAAGTCTTTTTTCAAAAATTCCAGCTGACAAACTTAGAAAACACATAGAGCTAGCATCCTACAAAAAATCAGCCAAAATGTATATTTCTAAGGTCTATTTTCGGGTCAATCATTATGTCACATAAAATCTGTTCAGTCCAGTAATTCCAGCTTGACCAGTTTTACTAGAAATTCCGTTAAAAATAAACCGTAACTCTCTTTAACGAAATTCTAACTCTCATATTTACTACACACATAGGGATAGTGTCACACCAAAAATTAGCTTAACTGAATACTTCTAAAGTCCCTTTTTAAGGTCCTACAAAATGTCACGATATTCTGCCCTGTTCCAATAAATTCCAATTTTGTCCACTTTTCCTTACCAAAATGTCCCAACTTGAGTTTTTTGGCTTAATTACCTTAATAAGCATCAAATACACTGTTAGCATACAGTTTTGCAGATTCTAACACACTCCAAAAGTCATCTACACATCCCTTCAAAACAGTTTGAATGATACACATATCATTCCTTTGGTCTTGCACATCATGTTCATACTAGAATCCATTCTTGGTATAATTGGTGTATACATATCCTACCCCCAAAACAGCCTGTTTATACGCATGCATGGGCAAAAATCATATCTTCATAATGAATATATTACGTTTAAATCATAAGCACCCATCTTGCTCACACGTTTACCCCAAAAGTTACAATTCATCACAAGAACTACATTTATTCCCCCACTTTCATCCAACCGTCCCCCATACATGTCAAAGAAGAGATCTTTGTCACATTCACCTTAGGGTTACATCATATTCATACATAAAAAGAGCAAAGAGTCCATCTTTAAATAATATCTCCTACATGCAAGCCATCTTACTCATGAATCTGAAAACTTCATGCTTCAAGCTTAGTGTTTTATATCTAATATTGAAACTTAGCAACACCTAGACATTCAAGCATATACTTTCACATACAAGCCATGAGTATTTATAGTGTACTTGCCTTTCTCACACTTACACCTTTCCTTAGCTTGAAATGTGAATGAAATGGGTGAAGCCTTCCTCTTCTTCATATATGAACCCCACGGTTTTGTAGGGAAAAAGAGAACAATGGTTAGTCAATGTTCTTAAGTGAAAGATGTAACTACATAGAGGTTAAATGGAATCACCAAAATGGAGCTTGAGTGGTGTTCAAACCTCTTAGAACTAGCACCTCTTAAAAGCTTTGAAAGCTTGGACCTGGTGACCATGGAGGTCACGGTTTATGAGCAAGAAAAGGGGCAACATAAGCTTCAATCTATGTAAAATGTAGAAATTCCCTTGAAGAGTTGATGATTTGCTTACCTAGACCAAGTTTGCACTTGGGTGAATCTTGAATCCCCTTGGTTCTCTTTGGCCGTGTGCTTTGGGAAGAAGAAGAGAGAAAACTTTCTTGCTCTTTGTGGGTTCTTTGAGGGTTGGAAGTAGGAGAGTATTCTAGGGTTCTCTTGGGTTGAATTTTCCTTATTAGGCTAAGGTGTTAGCCGTTGGGGGTAAGAGGGGGGATAAGGGATTACCATGGTATGGTTAAGGTAATTAACCTTGGTTACTTTAGTTAATCAAGGTTACTTTATGACTAACTTGAGTTACTTTAATGCAACTAGAGTTACTTTAATGCAACTTGGGTTACTTTAAGGTTTAACTTGAGTTACTTTAACCTGGTGGTTAAGGTAAAGTAATCATGGTAAAATGTTGAAATCCTCCTTGATTAATTATATAGGTAATCCGGCGGTTTGGGGTATTAATTGGCCCTACACACTTAATTCTCTTTTCAAGTGGGTTTAATAATAGCCATGTAGGTAATTGTATTTTTACCAATTATTTCCCCTTTTTTATTTTCTTCAAGAATAAAAATTTGGGAATTGTTGAGTCTCTTGGACTCATAGGGCCGAAAATTGGGTGAAGGTTGGAAACAAATTTGCCCATTACCTAAAATTGTTTAGTTGCTATTTGGGCTCACTTAAAGATGGCCCTTAAGATTACTCTTCTTGAATCTTAAGAAATCCTCTAAGGCCTTCTTTCTCCTTATGGCCGAAATCCCCCAAGCTCTTGGGAGTGAATTGGGCCTCTTCACATAGTCCAATATTCATGCTGGAATTATTATATAATACTTTCTTAACACAGATCTAATTAAAGAAGTAATCATAAAACCAAATAAATTGTATCTGGAGATGCAACGTTTCATAAATCCTCATAGGCAAGTCTTAAGTACAACATACTTCCTCATTGGGTACAACATAGGAGTCCCAGGATGTTTTTATGAATAAGAAGAACTTAGCATGCTCTGTCCACATGTTCTGAAAACGAAAAGATTTAGGACCAAAATAATCATTCTGCATACATCGTAATAATAAAGGCGCATGATCCGATGTCAAACGTGGTAAATGTCGAACTCTCAAGTTTGGAAATAAACTATTAAAGGCCTTTGAGCATAACATACGATCCAATCGACGTCTAATAATTCCCAATACTCGACCACTTGTCCAAGTATGCATAGGACCATCGAAGGGGAGATCTATTAAAGAGCAGGATGAAACGCAGTCATTAAAATCTTCCAGTGATGTTACCGATGGATGAGAGAGTCCTGCATGTTCCTCAAAAGATAAAAATGTATTGAAATCACCTCCTATTAACCATGGTTCCGTATAATTTTCATAATGTTGCTTTAAAGCCAACCAAAGTCTCCGCCGGTCTGTGATAGTATGCAATCCATATATTGGGGTGAACCATATAATAATATCCATGCCAACTAACTGAAATTAAAAGTGAGAGCATTGTTCTTCATATATAGATGATATTAATCTGAGAGCTTCATTGTTCCAAAATATCCACACCTTTCCTCGACATATAGCTTCAGAATGAGAGAATTTCAGTTGTCTTTGCATTCTTACAAGGTTTGTATGATCTTTCTTTGGTTCAATAATTACTAATACCTGCAGTT
>AP025056.1:34682056-34788054 GCA_036186865.1 Eustoma russellianum
CCAGTTTTTGGATGCGTACCAAAGAGGTAGCAATTCCACGCACATTCCAGATGAGACAATTCATTGAGATGATGACGATGATAAGTTTGAAGAGCGAGTTATCCTATCTGATCTGTGACAATAGATGGTTAACATCTCTTGTTTTGTTCGCCTGCGCCTCGTTATTTGATTGGGATCCTCTAACTCTTGAAGTAATTGATCAGTGGATTTCTCTGACGATTCAAGTATATCCATTCGATGCCTCAATTCATCAGATGAAACATTCAGTTCGTCTCTCAATTTATCTGGAGCCTTAATAATCTCTGCAGTTGCTTCCGCATTGATAACATTTGTTAGCTGCAAGCTTTGTTGATTGGCATTCTGATCGTGGATCAATATTTCTGAATCCGATACTGTCGCATACAATAAAGCATCTGCTTCTTCTAATACTCGGTCCAAAGATGCGCCAACTTTAGATAAATCTTGCTGTATGGGAATTCCATCAAGAACCATGTTTACTTCCTGATTTTCAGTTTGAAGGATAGGTTGTTCCAAAATTTGAATGTCATTCTGTTCCAAATCGTTCTCCATTACTTGTTGAATTTCATCGTCATCATCCTCAGTGAGATTTTGTATCTGAATATTTTTTTGGGGTCCATCTCTTGTGCTTGTCCTTCAACTTCTTTGGCATCGGAGGAACCTTCTTTTCTTTCTCCTGTTGATAGTCTGCATCTATTGAACAATTTTTGATCTCATGGCCAAGTATGCGACATGACATGCAGAATAGAGAAACATTTTCATACTCCACAGTGGGGTATAGATCATGATCCCCACCCTGAATATGCAGACGATTTGGTAAAGTCTTAGATATATCAACTTCAAGACAAAGTCTAACCACACAAGGCCGCAATCCGTTTGATGTGGCAGAATCCATTTTCAACGGCAATCCAATCATATGAGCTATGTCCCATAAGGCTGACTTGTTTTGTAAATAAAGTGGTAATCCTCTAATTGAAATCCATATAGGGACAATTGGTTTATCCACCTTGGGATCAAAGTCTGGAGACCATTTAGTTACACGCATAATATAGCCATTGACAGACCATGATCTACGTAAAAAACATCGGTGATAGTCATCCGGATGATGGAAATTGAGTATAATATATTGTAGCGCCTCGCTCCAAACCCGTAAATACTTCGGTCTCAGAACAGTGCACCCGCCGTGCCCTACTAAGAGAAGTACAAGGCGTCGATGCCATACATATGCAAGACTACATAAACATGGATCAAAATAGCGGAAGCAACATAAAGATAAACAACGTATAATCGACTTGCATACATTTCGTAATAACTAAATCCGTACAAGCCGTAAAATTTCAACAATACAAAAGAGCGTAAATACATGGCTAACATAATCACAAATCCAAAAGATATCTTCCGAATCTACTGGTCTCATCAGAGGTAGTCCACTCTCGGCTCGTCTTCCATACACTCGTAGTCATAGGCCCTGAACCCGGTTAACTACAAAATATTCAAAACGACAAGTGTGAGTGATAATATAAATCGTTCGCAAGTATACCCCCTTAGATCCACTATGGGATCATACACGCTGAGACGGGATTCGCAAATAAAATACATCTTAGACACTTACCTTTCCGTCTCCATTTTACAAATAACATTTAACTCCTTCCTTAAACGTAAGTCCATACACCCATTAATTTACAAGTCCAATTTTATGTTAATTCTATTAATTTACTAATCCATTTAACACCAAGTCCATTCCCCTTTTCTTGATGAAATCCACACCGGTTATATAGAAATTTTCATGTTACCTTATTTCGTGCCCCTTAGTTAATCCATGTCATTCTATGCCCATCTATTTTCCATGATGAATCCATATCCTGAGTTTTTAATATGATTTGTATAATCCATGCCTATATACCTATATTCCATATCAGTCCATACTTATATTAAAAAATAATCCATGAAGGTCCATATACATAAAATAGGCTATAATAGTCCAGGTCCATAAAGATAGTGAACACCCATATCCGCAAATAAAAATCCATATCCATGAAAATAATAAAAATTTATATCCATAAGTAAATAAAAATTCATGTCCATGAAAATAGTGAAAATCCATATCTATAAGTAAATAAAAATCCATGTCCATAAAAGTAATAGAATATAGTACATGTCCATGAATGAAAAAATCCATATGCATAGTCCACGTCTATAACTCAAGAAAAGCATATTCCATATTCCATAAAATTAAGTCTATAGTCCATATCCATGTCTATATGTTTTTCATGATCCATGATGATGCAAGTGATGCATAGTTTTAAAAAATGCAATGCATGCGCATGTTCATATCTGGTGGGAGACCAGTCCATATCTAGTCAGAGACCGGTCTATATCCATATCTGGTCAGAGACCTGTCCATATCCATATCCAGCCAGAGACCGATCCATATCCATATCCAGCCAGAGGCCGATCCATATCCATATCCATATCCGTGGTGGGTAATCATGATTTTGCAAGCAATGTAGATGCAAGTTTCTTTATCCAAATCCATTGAATTATTTTCGCTACGTGGCGTGCATAGCTATCCATATTATCCATACTATAATAATTCCACAATGATGCAAATGTTATAAAGTGATGCAATGCATGTCCGTTTTGTCAGTGACCACTTCCATCCGCGGTGGTCATGACTTCACAAACGATGCAATATGCAAGGTTTTCCATGTTCCAAATCTGATGAACGTTATCAAAGATAAAATGCATCATGATTCATGTTTATGCACATAAACATATATGGATATACGTGTAAGTCTATTTAATTTCCAAATTGTTTATATAACTGTTTACTAATCCATTCCATGTCCATGTGGTTACATCTAAACTTAACCACCTATGTTCCACGTTCTTTCATTTTTGTCTACTAATCCATTTATGTCCATTCGTACTATAAATGTATGTATGTTAATTCGTGATACATAATCAGTCTACATCTTAGGATTATAAGTGATCTCAAGTCCGTATAGATTCATATAAATGCATAATCTCCCAACTCTATGTAATTATCGCCTACAAAATGTCCATAACAAGTTCACTCCATTTTATACCATTGTTATGTAGCAACTCTATAGTTTTCCAATGTCTATTGCTTATTTAAGCTTGTTTAATCCATGATCTGTACTTATTCTAAGTTTCATGATTCCATGACTACCTCTTTACCGTAATCTCTCATACAAATCCATAATCTCTCTACTTCAAAAAGTAACACCCAAAATTTATCCATGGTTTAATTAGGAGGTGTCCAGCCTCTTTTATAAGTCCATATATAGCAATTATACTCTTAGTTCCATAGTTTTAGATCCGAGCATATGTGAAACGAATTTCTTCTCCACTTTATTTACATAATTCTTTTGGCAAATATGTCCAACGAAATAAATTTCTAACATGTATTTGAGACTCATTCTTTTCCTTAATCTCATAATTTTTTCCTGTATCTATGTTTAGGTGGCCGAAAAATACTCTTACGCCCCTCATCATCAAACTTTATCAATAAGCCATGGAAATTGCCCAAACAACACTATCAAATCCTTATCTTATTTCATTATGCCCAAAACACCTATTTTTATATGAAAAATGGCTCTATAGCCGAAATTTGTGTATTTAGGTACTTACACAATTTTTACACTTCACATCCTTTGATTTTCTTCCTTTTTCTTCTTCTTTCACACCTTTTGATTTTCTTCCTTTTTCTTCTTCTTTCCTAAAGGACCATTTATTTTCATTCCGTTTGTGCTTAGCAATTCAATTTCATCCAACTTCTATTCTCCATCTCTTATGGCCGAATTTTCCCTTATGCCCACATGTCTATATTTTTATTTCTCCAACTCAAGAATAGTTATCCATAATATATAGTTATTTTTCCATTATGGTCCATTATGACAAAATTTGAACCTTTCATGCAAAATTGGCCTTATGACCGAGTGTCCTCATGCACCCCCAGCTACACTTATTTTATCTTCCACCCTTCTTAATTTGCTACCTTAATCCCTTTTCTTATCTTTCTAAAAGCCAAGAAAACATTAGCCTTCTTTTTTCACCATCATTTTCGGCTACCATATCCAAGTGCCTAACCAAATTAATTATCATGCTACATTTCAAGGCTTTAGGATCTTTTCTTTTTTACATGGTTGTTTTGTCCACTAATGCCTCCATTTAGCTTTTCATGCTTTACAAATCATTATTCTCATTAAAGAAATTTTTGCTCAACCAGGGGTTAAAAATGCCCCCTTGGCCGAGAGTCACCCTATTCAAAATAAAAATAGAATCTTCTTGCAATCTAACATCTCCTTTGTTGTACCCCGATGGAAAGTCATATTGTACTTGAAGACTTGTATAAGTAAATTAATAAAGTGGCATCCTTCACGTGCATTTCACTAAGTTTCCTTAGTGCTTCTTTTATTTTATGTTGATAAGCAAACAATATAATCATTCAAGCATGAGTTATGGACCATGGCCAATTCACCCTAAGGGCGTAAGAGATTTCGGCCATAAGGTTTAAAAAGGGCCTTAAAGGGGTTTTTCCAAATTATAAGGAGGTTAATCTTAAGGGCCTTCTTAAAATGAGCCCAAATGAAAATTAAGGAGTTGTAAGTAGTGGACAATTCCCCCCGCCCCCCAACTATTACAAAATTTCGGCCCTTTAGCCATGAGGAATTAAGAATTTCCTAATTTTATTTTAAAACAAAAAGGGAAAATAATTAGTAAAAAGGGGGCTACTACCTACATAGCTTCTCATTAAACCTACTTGGAAAGAGAATTAAGTAGGCTAATGGCCCCTTAAAAGCCCTAAACCGCCGCCCCCCTTAATGGTTAACCAAGGATCAATTCAGATATTTCCATGGTTACTCTATATTAACTACAAGGTTAAAGTAACTCAAGTTAACCCATAAAGTAACTCTAGTTGGATAAAGTAACCTAGGTTAGCCATATAGTAACTATAGTTGAATTAAAGTAACTATAGTTGACTTAAAGTAACTATAGTTGAATTAAAGCAACTATAGTTGAATTAAAGTAACTATATTTGCATTAAAGTAACCATGGTTAGTTAAAAAGTAACTAAGGCTAATTAACTCTAATTAGCCTAAACCAAGCCAAGGTAAACCCCTTCCCTCTTAACATAATCCACGGCTAACCCTTAGCCAAGAAAGGAAAAAATATTCATTCCATGAACACCCTAGAACTCTCTCTTGTTCTCAACTCTCAAGAATTCACAATGGAGCAAGAGACTTCCCTATTTTTCATTTGAGGAACACGGCTAGTTGAGCCAAAGGGATCTAAGAACCATCTTCAAGCTCCAAGAATTCATCTAGGTAAGTACATGCTAAGTGTTCTAAGTGAATTCTATGTTTCAAAGAAAGGAACTCATATTGGTATTCCTCTTGTCTTGCCAAAAACGTGACACTCAAATGGTCACTAGGAGAAGATTTGACAAGCTACTAGGAGGAGCTAATATCTTGGTGGTTTGAATCCATTTCAAGCCCCATCCAAGTTTCATTTTGGTAAGGAAATCATATCCGCAATATAGTTGTTTCTTCATTAAGATAGTAACTAATGTTCATCCTTCTTCCTCCTCTCAAAACCGTGTGCTATATGTGAAGTTAGAGGAAGACTTCGCTCCATTTCAACCAAGGATCATGCTAAGGAAAAGCTGTGAGGTTAAAAGAGGCAAATATACTCTAGCCAATCTTGCCTTATTTGTGAAGTGCATGCTTGAATGGCTAGTCATTATTAGGCTATGAATCTTAGTTAAAGATGCTAAGTAAAAGACATGAAAACTTGTTGTTATAAGAAAAGTGATGGTATGAGTAAATGATTTGTTGTATGAATGTGTGTGACTATTTTGATATGATTCTTAAGCAGATTATTTATGGTTTAAAGCATATTATGAGGCTTGGAAACATTATGTTGAAGTGTGTATTTAATGGATATTAAGTCATTTTAAGGAATGAGGTTGATTGTAAATGCTTGAACCATAAAAGTGAAGAATTGATGGAACTACTAGAGCTGGACAGATTTGTGTAGCTGATTGTGTGACCTGTAAACGAACCTTAGGAGTGTTCCAATTGGCTAATTTTTGGTATGATGTTAGCCTTATATGTTTATGAAATGTGTGAGTTGGAATTTCAATAAAAGGAGCTGTGGTTTGTCATTAATAAAATTTTTAGTAAGAGGTGGTAAAACAGAAGTACTGGAGCAGGACAGTTTTATGTGACATGTTGAACGACCTGAAAATAAACCTTAGGAAGATTCAAATCGACTAATTTTTGGTATGATGATAGCTCATATGTGTATTAAATGTGTAAGTTGGAATTTTGGTAAAAGGATTTGTGGATTGACCAGAATATAATTTTTTATAGGAACTACTCAGACAGAAGTACTGGAGCTGAACAGTTTTATGTGGCATGTTGTACGCCCTGAAAAGGAACCTTAGGAATGTTCAAATTGGCTAATCTATGGTATGATAATAGCCCTATGTGTTTATGAAACGTGTGAGTTGGAATTTTGGTTAAAGGAGTTGTGGTTTGGATACAATGAAATTTGTGGTAAAACTCGTCATTCCAGATTCTGCATATACCCAGCTGGGGGAAAGTAATTAGGTGACCCCCTTAAATTTATTGGATTTCCTTGGAATTTTTATGGTAATTACCTAAGGCATATATGTACATGTTCATGTAAAGAAACCAGCATAAAACCACTATTCTGATGGTTATCAACTGAGTTAAAGTTAGTTGTGCAAAACTGGAAAACATGACAGTTTAATGTCTTAAGTTGTAAGGATTTGATCTTGCTCATTTAAGCTTGAATGTGATGTTTGGTCTTATGAAAATTGTTTCTTGGTGAGTTAGCAATATTTTCCAGGTAATGGATTAAAATGAATAAGGTTTTATGACCCATGAAACTGATGTAAGGCGGTACTGCCCTGCTGATTTCAGCAGTACCTTTGATGATAGTATGATGTTTTGAGGTTGTTAGACATTTCGGATTGTCACGAAATTTTTATGGTATGAGTCTAAGACTTCATTATGCATGTGTATGGCGTGAGCTTATGAAAATGAGTACGAATTGACGAGCACGATGCTGTATGAACAGAATGTGATTGCTGGACAGTTTTCCCAGCTTATGAGACAAGTCCGTGCATGCATATTATGATGTATTTGTTCACGAGTCGCATAGTGCATGTCATACATTGCATCATCATCATTTACATGATTTATGGAACTGATGTTATGAGAAAGAAAGATGAAAAAGCATTTTTTTTAAAAGAAAAGATTCTGTTTTTAAAAGAACGCTTCCCACCGGTACCGTGTGTGTTTTCTGGCCAGTAAGGACCCGTTCCAAATCTGGGGTTAATTGATCTGACGATATGGACCATTCAGGCCTGGAGAGAATATACCTGATATCGACCATTCAGGCCCGGAGAGAATAGACCTGATAAGTGATGACGTTACCGTTCCGAATCCGGGAATAATAGATTCGAATGGAAGAAGTGACCGCCTCAGATCCGGGTGAATAGATCTGAATACTCTCTTTCTTTCTTGACGATGATGTTTTGAATGAAAGAACGAAAGGAAAAGATTTTCATGATTTCATTATGCACTACATTTGCATATTCATACGCATTACATATGGTCGTGAGCATGATGTTGAGTCTATTTGCACTAAGCTGTGTTATTACTTGCTTCCTGGCTAAGTTATGATTTTATTGCCTTAAGTTGCTATTGACGGAAGGGATGAGACGCTAGCCAAATGCTAGAGGTAATGTTACATAGGTTATGATCCTCTTATCTTTCGTTACCTAAGTTACGATCTCATTACTGTTGTTACGTAAGCTATGATCTTATTCATGATACTTAGGCTAAGTTGTTATGACTTGGTAGCTCCTAAGTTATGACCTTTATTGAGTAGGCTAAGTTGTTATGACTTGGTAGCTCCTAAGATTATGATCTTAATGAGTGACGATCTTTAATAAGTTATGGACTGTTATCAATTATGGACTTTTATAAGTTATGAAATTTGATAAGGTTTAGTAAGCTATGGGCTGATTTCTTACGGGTGTTGAATGGAAGGTCAGGTATGTTTCTAAACCGAATTTTGGGGGTTCAGTTCTTTTATGTACTTTTCATTTAATGCATGATTGTTTATGGTACCCTTGCTGGTGACATTGTTACTCACCCCCATATTTTTCCTCCCAGAGGCTGCAGGAAATAAAGTAGAATGGATTGAAGATGAACCTAGGGTTCCGTACCCGTAAGACGTGCGAGAGACTGATGGCCTAGGAGGCATGATGAGATGGTTGTGATCGATGATCTTTTATGAACTTGTGATTGAAACAATTACTTTTGGGAATTTCCATACTTTATGATTTGGGTTGTAAAACTGATGATGATTTCATAGACCTTTTTAATTTAAAGTTTTTATTCTGCCACGGTTTCGCTTACTTGTTGACGCGTAAGCATGAAATTCCATGTATTTTAGCATGGACTACGACATGTTATGGATCGACGCCTAGTACTCTCAGTAGTGAAGTACGGCAGGCGCACCGTATCCGGCTAGGCCGGGGTGCGGGGCGCTACAGGTGGTATCAGAGCTGAGGCTCCAGATCTGGGCAGAATATAGAATTAAGTTATGATTTTAGCAATCTAAGTTTGATCTTAGATCTAAGTCATGATCCTAGATGAGAGTTGACCTTAGACTGGCAATTAGGGTTGCGATCTGATGATAAAGCTTAGTCAATGGAAATTTATAGAACGTAATCATGCCTGCTTGTATGACCTTAAGATCTTATTTGGATTACGAATTAAATTTTGTTGCTTAATCTGAATATTTATACCTTGAGTAAGACTCCGACACTCCATGGTGCGGATGGCATCACGATTCAGTAAGTGACATTATCACTGTCACCCAGGAGGCAGTAAACTTACTAGCAATAGTTAGTACGAACACATAATCCGAGGTTTGGCAGGGAATCTAGTTTGTAGTAGGCAGAAAGATGGTTAAATGAAGTTGAAGGTAATTTCATGCTGATACTGGCGTCGGATAAGATGAGGGCACAAATTCTCCGGCCGTTTTTGAACGGAAAGGATAGCCAGTGGTAGAGGATGTGTACCCAGCCACTACCCCGATAGGTGACTTGGGCAAAGTTCTAGGCATGGTAAGAGAACGGAAGAATGAAATAAACTCAACGAGCGTACTAAGATACGAAGTAGGAAAGGGGAGCCGTATCCGCATAAGGCTGCCTTATGCGGATGACAAAAAAACAACCAAGGTACGCCTAATAAATGAGAAGTACCTATGTCCTATGTCCTACTTCCTATTAATCAAGTATGAGGGATTGTGATAATTTTCTTTAAGATATGGACTAGATCATAAGGAAGTAAGTGAGGTTATTAAGGGTAGTATGATGAAGTATAACACCATGATTGAGACTCAGGGTCTCTGCCATTATGCATCACCGTTAGCACGGGTACATATTTTGTTGTACCCGTACTATATGGAAAATCGATTGGCATACCGTGTGCTATTACCAAGAGTGCTATAGCCAAATTTGAAAACGTTATGACATCACGATATGAAGCGTCATGTTAGGCAAGCTACGAAAAGCAAGCCATGATTATGAAAATCATGTTTTATGCGATTGGACCATTTTAGGATAATGATTAAGAATTCCCTAAGTCTGTGAAGGCAACTCACCGAAGGGGCTTGCTGAACCAAAAAGGAACAAGTGCGTGAGCTTTTAAGGGAGGAACTTATTTCCCAACGGACAAGTGCTGTATTGTTGGGAAGTCAGGTAATTTGCTTAGCAAACCTATATGTTGGTAAGGGGGAATTCATAGAAATGTGGTAAGATGATGAAGCGTTACGAGACTGTTTAGGAGAGATCTAAAACAATGGCCATTTGAGGCGGAATAAGGAATTCCATAAGATATAATATTTGGGTCAAGAATTGATCAGTGAAGGATATCTAACACACTTCAGCGGAGACGTTACAACTTGGCATATCCTCATTCCATATGTATATCCAAATGTTTTATGAACACACAAATAGTGATACGAACATGTTTTCAAGTATCAAAAGAGAAAACAAGGATTTATGATGAACAAGAAACATTTGAAATGTCATAAAGGGGACATAAGTTTCAAAACCATAACTTCTAGTTCGATTTTATGAAATGATCGCGAAAGTAAAAGTTATTACGTAGTAAGGCGACCAGCGAGACGGATGAATGCGGCACATACCTTATGAAGAGCTTGGTATGTGTACCTTATGGGAATTATTCCGGATGTCGTTGGATGCTGTTTCATACGTAAGATGATCGTTACATGATTACTGAAAGGATGTTTACAGAAAAGAGCTAATGATCTATATCCCAAAATTAATGATATCTGCCAAGCTTTTCATATTTTATGAAAAAGGAAATTATAAGCATTTCATGATCATGTTAACATGGAATGGATATCATTATCAGTACATAGTATCAAGATTGCAAGTGCTTAAGATATGAAATAAGTTATGATAACACCTCTCAAAAATTAGAATAGGTTAGGATGAGACCTCTAAGATGAATTGAACGAAGCAGTTCTGACGGAACTAAATAGACGCCTCATTCTATCTTATTTACCTAAAGATAAGAAAGGAGCCCTGAAGATCGCTGAGTCGAAAGAAAAGAAGTTAACAAAAGACACATACCTATGGTAAATGTTCAGTGGAAGTATCATTCTGGAGAAGAAGCCACATGGGAAAACGGAGGAAGACATGAGGAGTAGATACCCCATCTTTTTGACTAGTCTCTCAAGTTTCGAGGACGAAACTTATGTTGAAAGGGGAGAATATTGTACCCCGACGAAAAGTCATATTGTACTTGAAGACTTGTATAAGTAAATTAATAAAGTGGCATCCTTCAAGTGCAATTCACTAAGTTTCCTTAGTGCTTCTTTTATTTTATGTTGATAAGCAAACAATATAATCATTCAAGCATGAGTTATGGACCATGGCCAATTCACCCTAAGGGCGTAAGAGATTTCGGCCATAAGGTTTAAAAAGGGCCTTAAAGGGGTTTTTCCAAATTATAAGGAGGTTAATCTTAAGGGCCTTCTTAAAATAAGCCCAAATGGAAAATAAGGAGTTGTAAGTAGTGGACAATTTTCCCCCCAACTATTACAAAATTTCGGCCCTTTAGCCATGAGGAATTAAGAATTTCATAATTTTATTTTAAAACAAAAAGGGAAAATAATTAGTACCTACATAGCTTCTCATTAAACCCACTTGGAAAGAGAATTAAGTAGGCTAATGGCCCCTTAAAAGCCCTAAACCGCCGGCCCCCCTTCATGGTTAACCAAGGATCAATTCAAATATTACCATGGTTACTCTATATTAAATACAAGGTTAAAGTAACTCAAGTTAACCCATAAAGTAACTCTAGTTGGATAAAGTAACCTAGGTTAGCCATAAAGTAACTATAGTTGAATTAAACTAACTATAGTTGACTTAAAGTAACTATAGTTGAATTAAAGTAACTATAGTTGAATTAAAGTAACTATAGTTGCATTAATGTAACCTTGGTTAGTTAAAAAGTAACTAAGGCTAATTAACTCTAATTAGCCTAAACCAAGCCAAGGTAAACCCCTCCCCTCTTCACATAACCCACGGCTAACCCTTAGCCAAGAAAAGAAAAAAAATTCATTCCATGAACACCCTAGAACTCTCTCTTGTTCTCAACTCTCAAGAATTCACAATGGAGCAAGAGACTTCCCTATTTTTCATTTGAGGAACACGGCTAGTTGAGCCAAATGGATCCAAGAACCATCTTCAAGCTCCAAGAATTCATCTAGGTAAGTACATGCTAAGTGTTCTAAGTGAATTCTATGTTTCAAAGAAAGGAACTCATATTGGTATTCCTCTTGTCTTGCCAAAAACGTGACACTCAAATGGTCACTAGGAGAAGATTTGACAAGCTACTAGGAGGAGCTAATATCTTGGTGGTTTGAATCCATTTCAAGCCCCATCCAAGTTTCATTTTGGTAAGGAAATCATATCCGCAATATAGTTGTTTCTTCATTAAGATAGTAACTAATGTTCATCCTTCTTCCTCCTCTCAAAACCGTGTGCTATATGTGAAGTTAGAGGAAGACTTCGCTCCATTTCAACCAAGGATCATGCTAAGGAAAAGCTCTAAGGTTAAAAGAGGCAAGTATACTCTAGCCAATCTTGCCTTTTTTGTGAAGTGCATGCTTGAATGGCTAGTCATTATTAGGCTATGAATCTTAGTTAAAGATGCTAAGTACAAGACATGAAAACTAGTTGTTATAAGAAAAGTGATGGTATGAGTAAATGATTTGTTGTATGAATGTGTGTGACTATTTTGATATGATTCTTAAACAGATTATTTATGGTTTAAAGCATATTATGAGGCTTGGAAACATTATGTTGAAGTGTGTATTTAATGGATATTAAGTCATTTTAAGGAATGAGGTTGATTGTAAATGCTTGAACCATAAAAGTGAAGAAGTGATGGAACTACTGGAGCAGGACAGATTTGTGTAGCTGATTGTGTGACCTGAAAACGAACCTTAGGAGTGTTCAAATTGGCTAATTTTTGGTATGATGTTAGCCTTATATGTTTATGAAATGTGTGAGTTGTAATTTCAATAAAAGGAGCTGTGGTTTGTCCTTAATAAAATTTTTAGTAAGAGCTGGTAAAACAGAAGTACTGGAGCAGGACAGTTTTATGTGACATGTTGAAAACCTGAAAATGAACCTTAGGAAGATTCAAATAGACTAATTTTTGGTATGATGATAGCCTCATATGTGTATTAAATGTGTAAGTTGGAATTTTGGTAAAACGATTTGTGGATTGACCAGAATATAATTTTTAGTAGGAAGTGCTCAGACCGAAGTACTGGAGCTGAACAGTTTTATGTGGCATGTTGTACGCCCTGAAATGGAACCTTAGGAATGTTCAAATTGGCTAATGTTTGGTATTATAATAGCCCTATGTGTTTATAAAATGTGTGAGTTGGAATTTTAGTAAAACGAGTTGTGGATTGTCCTTAATAAAATTTTTAGTAAAACTGGTTAAACAGAGTTGCTGGAACATGACAGTTTTGAGTAGAAAGTTTTGTTGCTCGAAAGTGCACCTTAGGAATGTGAAAATGAGTTGCTTTTTGGTATGATAATATTTTGACGTTTATATGACATCTGTGAGTTAGAATTTTAGTAAAAGGAGTTGCGGTTTAGTTACAATGAAATTTGTGATAAAACTGGTCATTCCAGATTCTGCATATACCCAGCTGGGGGAAAGTAATTAGGTGACCCCCTTAAATTTATTGGATTGCCTTGAAATTTTTATGGTAATTACCTAAGGCATATATGTACATGTTCATGTAAAGAAACCAGTATAAAACCACTAATCGGATGGTTACCAACTGAGTTAAAGTTAGTTGTGCAAAACTGGAAAACATGACAGTTTAATGTCTTAAGTTGTAAGGATTTGATCTTGCTCATTTAAGCTTGAATGTGATGTTTGGTCTTATGAATATTGTTCCTTGGTGAGTTAGAAATGTTTTTCATGTGATGGATTAAAATGAATAAGGTTTTATGATCCATGAAACTGAGGTAAGGCGGTACTGCCCTGCTGATTTCAGCAGTACCTTTGATGATAGTATGATGTTTTGAGGTTGTTAGACATTTCGGATTGTCACGAAATTTTTATGGTATGAGTCTAAGACTTCATTATTCATGTGTATGGCGTGAGCTTATGAAAATGAGTACGAATTGACGAGCACGATGCTGTATGAACAGAATGTGATTGCTGGACAGTTTTCCCAGCTTATGAGACAAGTCCGTGCATGCATATTATGATGTATTTGTTCACGAGTCGCATAGTGCATGTCATACATTGCATCATCGTCATTTACATGATTTATGGAACTGATGTTATGAGAAAGAAAGATGAAAAAGCGTTTTTTTAAAAGAAAAGATTCTGTTTTTAAAAGAACGCTTCCCACCGGTACCGTGTGTGTTTTCTGGCCAGGACCCGTTCCAAATCCGGGGTTAATTGATCTGATGATATGGACCGTTCAGGCCCGGAGAGAATAGACCTGATATCGACCGTTCAGGCTTGGAGAGAATAGACCTGATATCGACCATTCAGGCCCAGAGAGAATAGACCTGATATCGACTGTTCAGGCCCAGAGAGAATAGACCTGATAAGTGATGACGTTACCACTCCGAATCCGGGAATAATAGATTCGAAGGAAGAAGTGACCACCTCAGATCCGGGTGAATAGATCTAAATACTCTCTTGCCTTCGTGACGATGATGTTTTGAATGAAAGAACGAAAGGAAAAGATTTTCATGATTTCATTATGCACTACATTGCATATGGTCGTGAGCATGATGTTGAGTCTATTTGCACTAAGCTGTGTCATTACTTGCTTCATGGCTAAGTTATGATTTTATTGCCTTAAGTTGCTATTGACGGAAGGGATGAGACGCTAGCCAAATGTTAGAGGTAATGTTACATAGGTTATAATCCTCTTATCTTTCGTTACCTAAGTTACGATCTCATTACTATTGTTACGTAAGCTATGATCTTATTCATGATACTTAGGCTAAGTTATTATGACTTGGTAGCTCCTAAGTTATGACCTTTATTGAGTAGGCTAAGTTGTTATGACTTGGTAGCTCCTAAGATTATGATCTTAATGAGTGACGATCTTTAATAAGTTATGGACTGTTATCAATTATCTATTTTTATAAGTTATGAACTTTGATAAGTTTTAATAAGTTATGAGCTGATTTCTTACGGGTGTTGAATGGAAGGTCATGTATGTTTCTAAACCAAATTTTGGGGGTTCGGTTCTTGTATGTACTTTCTATTTAATGCATGATTGTTTATGGTACACTTTCTAGTGACGTTGTCACTCACCCCCATATTTTTCCTCCCAGAGGCTGCAGGGAATAAAGTAGAATGGATTGAAGATGAACCTAGGGTTCCATACCCGTATGACGTGCGAGAGATGGATGGCCTAGGAGGCATGATGAGATGGTTGTGATCGATGATCTTTTATGAACTTGTGATTGAAACAATTACTTTTGGGAATTTCCGTACTTTATGATTTGGGTTGTAAAACTGATGATGATTTCATAGACTTTTTAATTTAAATTTTTTATTCTGCCATGGTTTCGCTTACTTGTTGACGCGTAAGCATGATAGTCCATGTATTTTAGCATGGATTACGACATGTTATGGATCGACGCCTGGTACTCTCCGTAGTGAAGTACGGCGGGCGCACCGTATCCGGCTAGGCCGGGGTGCGGGGCGCTACATCCTTGGAGATCAAGAACTTAAGAAATACATGCAACCACATATTCTGTAGCGCCCTGCACCGGACCTTATCCGAATGCGGTGTATCCACCGTACTTCACTACGGAGAGTACAAAGCGTCATGCATATCATGCGAAAATCCATAGCTTAAGTCATGGACTCTCATTTTAACATTTAACATGGTACCTAAATTTAGGCAGAATTAAAACTTTGAAATAAACATGCATGCCGAAGTACTAAGTCCCAAAACATTAGTCCAACAAAACAAGGTAAAACCGAAATCCCAAAGGTTCCAGCATAGTTCATAGTACAAACATCATATCCGCACAAAAGTCCTTAAGCATAGTCTCCTCTTGACTCCTTGACTATGGGTACGGCACTCTCGGTTCATCATCGATCCGCTCAACCTTAGCATTCCCTGGCTCTGGAAAAAAATAAAGGTGTGAGTGATAAAAATCACCCAGCAAGCATACAATAAACTGTCATGAAATAAATAAAGAATCATAACATGAATGGAAAAACCCCAAGAATCTCAAACGTTAATTCATACATGACCTTTAATTCTTGATCTGCTGAAGATATAGCCTAATCATAACTTAAGTAGTACCATTTTTTTCGTTACTCTTTCATAACTTAAAAGTCCTATCATGCAATGTGCATATGGAATATGCATGATGTCATGTCATGGCAAAAATCATTATTTGGTCCCATAAAATAAGCATAAAGAAAACAGAGTGTCAGATCAATTAACCCTGGATCTGAGCGGGTCCAGAACATATCGTCAGACTAATTAACCCCGGGTCTGGGACAGGTCCAGAACATATCATCAGACCAATTAACCCCTGGTATGGGACGGGTCCAGAGCATGTCAACATGCTGATTAACCCCGGGCCTGGATCGGGTCCAGATTATATCATCGGACCAATTAACCCCAGGTCCGAAATGGGTCCAGAACTTATCATGTCGTCAGACCTATTAACCCTGGGTCTGGATCGTGTTATGAGCATGCTTAGCTGGCAAGGATGTCATAGAGCATTTCTTTTGAAAATCATGGGACCATAAATAACTTACGTGCATAACAAAAACTTGTTTGTTTGAAAAGAACTTGCTTGCATACGAAAAAAACTTAGAAAATCATATTCATGATGCACATGATCATGTGTGATACATGGAATGAAATGCAATGCAAGTCATGACATGAATCATCTTAAAAATTACTTAGGACGTGACATATGCATAATCCCATGAGCTGAAAATTTCCAGAATTTACGTTCTGTTCATGAGGCCTCCAACATAACAAATCAGGCCTATTTTCATAATCTCTTTCCTTACATATGCTTAATAGGGTCTTATCTACATGCCATAAAGTTTTCGTAACGTTTCAAGATGAGTAAAACCCTTAAATCTTTAAGTCGCTAAAAAGTATACTGCTGAATCCAGCAGTACAGTACCCATCTTTTCCTTAATTTCCAATACCACAAAATCTTAATTAATTTGGGCCAACACCTGGGAAACACGGTAAACACATCAATGAGTAATTACACATGCCCAAACAATTCATACATGTCCAAATCCACAAGACTAAGACCTCCTACCTTATTCCATAATTCTGTCCTGTTTTCCAGTTTTGTAACGCCAACTTCAATTCAGTAGTTATCCATCAAAAAAATAATTCCAAGTTGATTAATTTACATGGACATGCTCATCTATGTCCTAAGTAATTACCATAAAAATTTCAGAGCATTCCAATAACTTTAAAGGGGTCACTTAATTATTTCTCCGAAATTGGTTACATGCTGATTCTGGAGTGACCAGTTTTACTAAAAATGTCATTGTGGCAAAACCATAAGTCCTTTTACCAAAATTCCAACTCACAGACTTAATAAACATGTAAGGCTAGAATCCTACCAAAACTCAGCTCATTTGCACGTTCCCAAGGTCTATTTTCAGGTCACACAACACACCACTTAAAACTGTCCTGCTCCAGTAGTTTTGTATTTTGCCACTTTTTCATGTCAAGTGTTCACCAACTAGCCTTATTCTTATAAAATGATTTATTAGCCACTAAATACACCCTTTACCATGAACATTTCCAGGTTTCATATCATTCATTAAGCCACTTATGAATTAACCCAAAACAGTTTGCAACTTGCACATAGTACTTATTACCTTTGCTTATTTCGCACTTTATAGAGTCTACCCTTGGTACAAATAATTCATGCGTCACCTAACTACCATAACAGCCCGTTTTCTTGCACTAAAAAGGCTCATGTCACATTTCAAATTGAGTACAAATATACCCACGTAATAAATCATCAAACATACAAATTTCATATATCTTTGGACTCACAAGATATGTTCTTCCTTAGGTTCAATGTTTACCCCTACTAATTCCCCCTTAGCCGTCCCTTTTTATGATGAGGTAGACACATCCTACTAAGTTTATCTAGGCATGCAACACATTTATATGCTAATTCATTCAATCATGCCAAAACAACTTTGGAAGATTACATATAACACACGTGCCACCTTCATGCTTCTCATGCCTCACACAAAATCTATTCTTGCCAAGAATCAATTTGCTAATCCATGCACCATCCTAAAACAGCCCTCATATCATATTGCATGTGGGCAAAGAACTCATCTTTGGAAGAATTTTTAACACGCAAGAGACTTTTCTTAAAGAATCACTAAGTTCTTATGCTTTACACTTAGTATCTTCAACTAAAATTCATATCTTAAAAATAGCTAATCATTCAAGTCATTAAATCCTTAAATAAATCATGAAAGTCTAGAGTATACTTGCCTCTTTTAAGCTAGAAACCGTCCCCTAGCTTGAGCCTTGGATAAAGTGGATTGAAATTTTCCTCCCCTACTCCATTTGACATACAGTTTCGGAGGGAGAAAAAGAGGAACATTAGCTATCATTTTAAATGAATAATAGGGCTAAATTGATGCTAGATTTGCTTACCAAAATGAGGCTTGAATGGAGTTTGAAAGGACTCCAAACCACCAAGAAGCTAGCACCACTTAAAAGCTTGAAAAGTTTGCACCTAGTGACCAAGGAGGTCACGGTTTTGGGCAAGAAAAAGGGAACCATGTGAGCTTCATTCTTTGAAATAGGGAATTCACTTAAGGAGCTTGACATTCAACTTACCTAGATAGATCTTGAAGCTTGAAGATGAAAATGATTTTGAGTCTCCTAGCCTCCTTCAACTGTGTGCTAAGATGAGGATGGAAGGGTTTCTAAGTGTTCTTGGATGGCTTGATGAATGAGCTCTTGAGGGTGCTGAAGCTTGGAGATAAATGAAGAAGCTTCTAGTTAATAAAAAGTAAGCTCCATGGTGTAAAAGAAAAGGAGGCCGGCGGTTACTTAAAGAAGGAAGAGGGAAACCTTTCATTTTGCATGGACACCATAATGAAGTTCACTTAATGCTTAATCATGAGTTACTTTTTCGGGTAGGTTTAGGAAAAGTAACTAAAGCTAGTAATGAGTCTTCTTGGCTTAACCAAGGGGTAAACAACGGTTAAAGAGGTTAGCCCCAAGCTCATTTACTCCTTAATTGCTTTATCCCATTTATTCCTTAAGTTACTTTTTAGGATGTGTTAGAAAAGTAACTAGGGTTGTTTAAGGTGTTACCATGGATTATCCATGGGTTAAACCAGTGGTTGGGGTTTTAGGGTGGAACTTTTATTTACTGCTTAGTAGCTCTTTTACTCTTTAGTTGCTTTAAGGTAAAAAGATCACTAAAGTTGTTAGTTGAGGTGTTAATGGTAAAGGTGATCCCATCAATTTCCCATTGCTTGCTTCCAACGGTCTCTAAAGAAAAAGGGGAAGAATTCTTCATTCTTGGATCATCCTCATAATTTACTACTTGTATGAGACCTTTTTAGAATTTCTTTGAGAGACAATTAAAGTGATTAGTTGGATCATTTAAATTAAAAGTGATCTCGTGTATGCCCTATCATATGTATACCCGGCGGCCTTAAAGGAAAAAGGAGGGAACTTTTCTCCTTAGACTCTTGAGTCACATCTAGTGGAACGCTCAATTCCATGTGTAAGCTTTTAGGCTTAAAAGTTAGTTAACTTTTTAGGATTTAAATACCCTAGAGCTTCCAATACCCTTGTGGCCGAAAATTTCTAGGAATCTTGGGAGGATGAAATTGTCAATTCACACGCTTCATAATACATACTTGGGGTAGTATACTATTTCCTACCATATTAAAGAAGCGTTAATAAAACTTAATAAAATGTACTGGGCAGAAATAATGTTCTAATTATGCCAATTCATACTAGTCTCAAATACAGTACGATTTTCGTGGGGTACAACATCCTCCTCCCCTTATTACAAGTTTCGTCCTTGAAACTTTAGAGTACTAAAAAATGTGGGTATAAGCTTTTCATGTTTTCTTCCGTCTCTCAATTGGCTTCATCAATCAAGTGGTACTTCCATAGCACCTTAACCATAGGGATAGATTGTTTCTGTAGTGCATTTTTCCTTGCGGTCTACGATCTTCTCCAGCTCTTCTTCATATGTCATGTCGGCTTCAACTTTCAAGGGCTGCTCCTCAATGATGTGTCTGGGCTCATGTACGTACCGGCGAATCTGGGATAAGTGAAATACATCGTGCAACTGAGGCAGTGATGGAGGTAGTGCTCGCCGGTAAGCGACTTCTCTAATCATTTTAAGAATCTCATAAGGTTGGAAAATTTTGAACTTGGTTTACCTTTTGCGCCAAATCTTTTTACTCCTTTCGATGGCGAAACTTTTAAGAGTCACTTTCTCACCTGTCAGAAACTCCAATGGTCGTCGCTTTTCGTCAACCCTAAACTTTGCTCCTATCTTGGGCCACTTTTAACCTTTGCTTGTCAACTATCGCTTTTCACGTGTTTGCTCCACTAGGTCAGGTCCTGCAAAAGTCTTGTCTCCCCTTTCGTCCCAATAAAGTGGAGATCGACACTTTCTCCCATTTAGTGCTTCGTAAGGGGCCATGAAATGGACGGATTTCGTTATACAATCAACTATGACCCAAATATCATCATGTCCATTCTTTGTCCTTGGCAGGTTAGTTATAAAATCCATAGTGACTTGATCCCATTTCCACTTGGAACTTAAAGAGTTGCAACAATCTTGCGGGTCTTTGATGCTCCGTTCTTACCCTCCGGTACATAAAGTGTCTATCTAGTCCCTTTAGAACTGTTTCGTTCAACTTATCTTAGAGGTCATATCAGATCTTATTCTTAATTTTTCTTCAAGGAATTACCATAACCCATCTCATATATTAAGCACCTTCAATCTTGTTACTGTGCACCTACAACCGGATTCATTCCAGCGTTAGTAATAATGCATAAAACATGATCATGAATTGTTAAAATTTTCTTTTCATAAGTTATGCAAAACATGGTAGAGATCATTAACTCCAGAATGTAAATCAGAATCTCTTTTCTGTAAACACGTGATAGCCATCTTACGTATGAAACCGTTTCCAGCGACATCCGGTATAATCCCCATAAAGTACATATACGATGACCTGTACATCAATTAGAAGAATGTACTCTCATAGGCCAGTGTACCCAAGTCTTTCACCAGGCATTCACCCAATTCGTCCATCTCGTTGATATGCTCCCTTACGTAATGATTTTATTTTCGCAACATTTTGTAGAATCAAACTAGAAATCATGGTTCCTTCATCGAAACTTATGACATTTCAAATGTTTCCCGTTCCTCATAAAATCCTTGTTTTCTCTTTTAAAACATGAAAAGAGTAAAGGTATCCCTGTTTGTTAATTCATAAAATATTTGAAATATCATGCTATGCGAGAACCTGCTAAGTCGTAATGTCACTACTGGAGTGTGTTAGATATTCTCAACTTATAAATTCTCGACCTAAACCCAATCGTACCATAAACATCATATCTTATGGGATCCCCTATTTCGCCCCTCAAATGGCCGGTCATGAGCCTGATGAGTTTAGCCGTAACACCCCAATCAGCCCCGTAATGCTTCAACCACATATTTCATCATCTTACAACATTTCTGTGATTTCACCCTTAAGAAATACCAACATGCAGGCTAGCTAAGCTATTTGCATGTTTTCCAAACCACATACAACTTGTTAATTGTTTACCCGAAGTTGGTCAAATAGATTATCGATCTTAAGCAACGGGCACTTATTCTTTATTGTAATCTTGTTGGCCTCTATCTATCGGGGTACTTGTCTGGCTGTCGAGGACCTATAAAACAATTTGTAACGTATTTTAGCCTTCACTCTAGTCGTCTTCCTTGCCCACCATATTTCTAAGGTTCCTTATCTCATTACTCTAGTTCGATCTCTGGTATTACTATTTGTACTTGGTTAATAGGTAAAGTAAAACATAAGTACTTCATGTTTAAATCGTACGCTTAGGTGTACCTGTTTATGCGTTTGGGGTTTCAGGAATTTCTAGATCATGTACTCTCTAGTTTAGACTGGTGTCCCTTGATTATCCTTTCGTCAGCCCTTTGTGGATATGGTTCCCATCTCTTTCTTCGTCCCTCAATTTGCTTGTTGCGTTTTCTATTTCGACCTTTTATCAGGGTACCATCACGTTCTGTTCTGTAACAATCCTCCAGTAATTCTTCAAAAGTCCTAGAATACGCATTGACTAATCGAATCTTGATCTGGAGGTCTAGACCACGTAAAAATCTGATCACCTTATGCTTTTCATCTTCCGTGATTGAAGGAACATACCTACCCAATGTAGTGAACCGACATGCATATTCTGAAACAGTGGTGCCTGACTCTTGTCTTAGTGTGTCAAATTCCTCAACCCTCTTCATGATTAAGTCAAGAGAAAGGAAACACTCATAGAACTCTTCTAAAAACTTTGCCCAAGTTACCGGCCAGGGCAGTGGCTGGATACAAGTCCTCCACTACTGGCTGACCTTACCAATCAGAAATGGTCGGATAATTCGTGTCCTTACCTCATCAGGCACTTGTATCAACAAAAAGTTACTTTCGACTTCATTTAGCCATTTTTCTGCCTCCTGTAAACTAGACTCCCCGCCAAATCTCAGAACATGTGCTCTAACTAGCTGCTGATAGTAAAACCCACTGCTTCCCGGGGGTGACAGTGATAATGTTTGTTTACCGGACCATGATGCCATCTGCACTACGGAGTGTCAGAATTTTATTCAAGATTAAAATATCCAGATAAGCAACAAAATTTAATTCGTAATCCAATAGAAATTTTTAAGTGGACATGCAAGAAGATACGATACGAATTAAATTTTATGACATATAAAATTTCATCGACTAGGGCTTTATTATCAGGTCAAGGCCCTAATTTCCAGTCTAAGTCATCCTAGTCTAAGGTCAACTCTCTTCTAAGATCGTGACTTAGGTCTAAGGTCAAACTTAGATGTTCTAAAATCATCGCTTAATTCTATATTCTGCCTGAATCTAGAGCCTGGGCTCGGATACCACCTGTAGCGCCCCGCACCGGACCTTATCCAAATGTGGTGCACCTGCCGTACTTCACTACGGAGAGTACAAAGCGTCATGTATATCATGCGAAAATCTATAGCTTAAGTTATGGACTCTTATGTTAACATTTAACATGGTAGCAAAATTTAGACAGAATTAAAACTTTGAAATAAACATGCATGCCAAAGTACTAAGTCCCAAAACATTAGTCCACCAAAACAACATAAAGCCGAAAGCCCAAAGGTTTCAACATCGTTCATAGTAAAAACATCATATCCGCACAAAATTCCTTAAGCATCGTCTCCTCTTGACTCCTTGACTATATGTACGGCACTCTCGATTCATCATCGATCCACTCAACCTTAGCATTCCCTGGCTCTAGGGAAAAATAAAGGTGTGAGTGATAAAAATCTCCCAGCAAGCATACAATAAATTGTCATGAAATAAATAAAGAATCATAACGTGAATGGAAAAACCCCAAGAATCTCAAACGTTAATTCATACCTGACCTTTAATCCTTGATCCGCTGAAGATATAGCCTAATCATAACTTAAGTAGTACCATTTTTTTTCGTTATGATACCCTTTCATAACTTAAACGTCCTATCATGCAATGTGCACATGGAATATGCATGATGCAATGCATGATGTCATGTCGTGGAAAATCATCATTTGGTCGCGTAAAATACGCATAAAGAAAACAGAGTATCAGATCAATTAACCCTGGATTTGAGAGGGTCCAGAACATATCGTCAGACCAATTACCCTGGTTCTAGGACGGGTCCAGAACATATCATCAGACCAATTAACCCCAGGTCTGGGACGGGTCCAGAACATGTCAA
The DNA here is from genome assembly GCA_036186865.1 of Eustoma russellianum. Classification (NCBI taxonomy): domain Eukaryota; kingdom Viridiplantae; phylum Streptophyta; class Magnoliopsida; order Gentianales; family Gentianaceae; genus Eustoma; species Eustoma russellianum. Next base: position 34,705,751 of record AP025056.1, read on the forward strand.
TAGGCCAATTAACCTCGGGCCTGGATCGGGTCCAGAACATATCAGCGGACCAATTAACCCCAGGTTCGGAATGGGTCTAGAACTTATCATGTCATCAGACCTATTAACCCCAGGTCTGGATAGGGTTATGAGCATACTTAGCCAGCAAGGAAGCCATAGAGCATTTCTTTTGAAAATCATGGGACCATAAATAACTTACGTGCATAACGAAAACTTGTTTGCTTGAAAAGAACTTTCTTGCATACGAAAAAATCTTAGAAAATCATATTCATGATGCACATGATCTGCGTGTGTAGCGCCCCGCACCCCGGCCCAGCCGGATACGGTGCGTCCGCCGTACTTCACTACAGAGAGTACCAGGCGTCAGTCCATAACATAACAAATCCAGAATAAAATATGTGGACTTCCATGCTTACACGTCAACAAGTAAGCAAAACTGAGGCAGAATAAAAACTTTTAAAATAAAAACGTTTAGGCAACCATCATTAGTCTTACAACATGATCATAAAGTACGAAAATCCCAAAAGTAAATGTTTCCATCATAAATTCATGAAAAGATCATCAATCATAACCATCTCGTCAAGTCTCTTAAGTCGTCCATCTCTCGCGCTTTACTGGTAAGGAACCCTAGGTTTATCTTTGATCCATTCAACTCTATTCCCTGCGGGTTCTGGGAGGGAAAAATAAGGGGTGAGTGACAATGTCACTAGCAAGTAAACTATAAATAATCGTGAATTAAGTGGAAAGCACATACAAGAACCAAACCCCAAAAAAATTCGGTTTAAAAACATACCTGACCTTCCATCCAAAACCCGCACGTAATCAACTCATATCTCATCAAAGATCATATCTTATAAAAATATCATAACTCAATAAAGATCATAACTTAGGAGCTACCAAGTCATAATAACTTAGTCTGAGTAACATGTACCATACGTCGATGAATCATTAAATGCAACATGCAAAAGTATGCCCATGTGATGCATTGTGATAAAAATGAAAATAAGTTCTTTCGTTCTTTCTTTCAAAACATCATCGTCAAGAAAACAAGAGAGTATTCAGATCTATTCTATCCGGATCTGAGGCGGTCATATTCTTCTCTTCGAATCTATTATTCCCGGATTCGGAGCGGTCACGTCATCACTCATAATCACCAGGTCTATTCTCTCTGGGCCTGTAGGGTCATTATCATAATCAGGTCTATTCTCTCTGGGCCTGAACGGTCATTATCATCAGATCAATTAATCCCGGATCTGGAACGTGTCCTACTGGCCAGAAAACACACGGTACCAGTGGAAAGCGTTCTTTTAAAAACAGAATCTTTTCTTTAAAAACGCTTTTTCATCATTCTTTCTCATAAAACCGGTCTCATAAATCATGTAAATGACGATGATACAAAGTATGACATGTACCATGCAATTCGTGACATGACGCGTTACATACACACACGTACAACCTATTCTTTAGGCTGGAAAAATTTTCCAGAATTATCATTCCGTTTGCACGACCTCAAAACCTCATATTTTAGGCCCATTATCATAGGTTCGTGTCATACATACGCATAAGGATGTCATTTCTATGCGTCACACTATTTCGTAACGATGCGAGACATGCAAGACGCTTAAATTATTTTATTACCAACCGGGTACTGCTGAATTTCAGCAGTACAATACCCTTTCTTTTTCTTTTCTCTTAAGTCCATTTAGTCTCATTTAATTTGGGCCACCACTTGGAAAATACTGTGGACATACCAAAAATTTTGTCTCATAAGCCCAAATCTTACAAATGAGTCTAAGCCCAAAAGAATAAAGCCATACAACCAAGTCCTTAATTCTGCCCAGTTTTCTAGATTAGTGATACTAACTTAACTTAGGCAATTTATCCAATAAAATAATAATTCTAGGGTGAGCAATTTACATGGATGTGTTCATCAATGTCCTAAGTAAATGTCATAAAATTTTCAGAATAACATAATAACATTCAAGGGGTCATTTGTTCACTTTTCCAAAACGGGTACATGCTAATTTCTGGAATGACCGGTTTTACCACGAATCTTATTGTGATCAAACCATAAGTCCTTTTTCAAAAATTCCAACTCACAAACTTAATAAACACATAAGGCTAGCATCCAACCAAAAATCAGCCCATTTTCATATTTCTAAGGTCCATTTTTGGGTCATCCATTACACCACTTAAATTCTGTCCAATCCAGTGATTTTCAGCTTGACCAATTTTACTAAAAGTTCCATTAAGGACAAACCACATTTTATTTTACCAAAATTCCAACTCTCATATGTACTACATACATAGGCTAATGTCATACCAAAAATTAGTTTAATGGTACTCTTCTAAGATCCATTTTCAGGGCTTGCAAGATGCATCATTATTCTGCCCTGTTCTAGTAATTCCCATTATTGTCACTTTTCCTTACTAAAAGTGTCCCAACTTGAGTTATTTGGCATAATTACCTTACTAAACATCAAATACACCTTTAGCACATAGTTTTTCAGATTCTAACACATTCCAAAGGTCATCTACACATCACTTCAAAACAGTTTCGAAGGTTACACAAATCACTCCTTGGTGTTGCACCTTTTGTTCATAATAAAGATCCATTCTTGGTATGTTTGGGGTGTACGTACCATACCCCCAAAACAGCCCATTTCACATGCATGCAAGGGCTTAAATCATGTTTCCTTAATGAATATATTAAACTTAAGTCATAAAGCATGTATCTTGAACACATTCTTTACCACACAAATTACAATCTACAACAAGAATCACCTTTATCATTTCTTTACCTCTAACCGTACCCCCTTACATGCCAAAGTAGAAAACTTTGCCGTATCCATCTTAGATTAACATCATATCCATACTTAAAAAGAGCAAAGACTCCACCTTTGAAGAAAATTTCATACATGCAAGCCTTTTCACTCAAGAATCCGAAAGTTTCATGCATCAAACCTAACATTTCACATCTAAGATTAAAGCTTAGTAGCATCTAGACATTCAAGCATGCACTTTCACACACAAGCCATGAGTATTTATAGTGTACTTGCCTTTCTCAAGCTTACACCTTTCCTTGACCTGGAATGAGTATGAAAGGAGTGAAGTCTTCCTCCTCTTCACATATGAAACCCACGATTTTGGAGGGGAAAAAGAGAACAATTGTTAGTCAATGCTCTTAAGTGAAAGATGTAACTAAATAGAGGCTAAATAGACTTACCAAGATGGAGCTTGAGTGGTGTTCAAACCTCTTAAGTAACTAGCACTTCTTAAAAGCTTTGAAAGCTTGAACCTAGTGACCATGGAGGTCACGGTTTATGAGCAAGAAAAGGGCAACATGAGCTTCAATCTATGTAAAATATAGAAATTCCCTTAAAGAGTTGATGATTTACTTACCTAGACCAAGTTTGCACTTGGATAAATCTTGAATCCCCTTGGTTTTCTTTGGCCGTGTGCTTTGGGAAGAGGAAGGAGAGAGAAAACTTTCTTGCTCTTTGTGGGTTCTTTGAGGGTTGGGAGTAAGAGAGTGTTCTAGGGTTCTCTTGGAATGAATTTTCCTTATTAGGCTAAGGTGTTAGCCGTTGGGAGTAAGAGGGAATAAGGGATTATCATGGTATGGTTTAAGTAATTAACCTTAGTTACTTTAGTTAATCAAGGTTACTTTTAATGCAACTATAGATACTTTAATGCAACTAGGGTTACTTTAATGGTTAATTTGAGTTACATTAACCTTGTGGTTAATGTAAAGTAATCATGGTAATATTTGAAAGGCTCCTTGGTTGCCCACTTGAGGGGTATCCGGCTGTTAGGGTCTTAATGACCCTAACCATGCTTAATTCTTTTTAATGAAAAGTTATATGGTGGTTGCCTCCTTTTTAATTAATTATTATTTTCTCCCCTTTTTCTTTTAAAATATAAAATTAGAGGAAATTTTGAGTTCATTTGGGCTAAGGGCCAAAATTTATGTGAGTGTTGGAAAATTTGCCCACTACTTGAAATTGTTTAATTGCTATTTGGGCTTACTTAAAGATGGCCCTTAAGATTAATCTTCTTGAAATCTTAAGAAATCCTCTAAGGCCCTCTTTATCCTTGTGGCCGAAATCTCCCAAGCTCTTGGGAGTGAATTGGGCCACTTCACATAGTCCAATATTCATGCTTGAATAATTTTACAGTACTTTCCTTAACACAAATCTAATTAAAGAAGTAATCATAAAACTAAATAAATTGTATTTGGAGATGCAACCTTTCATAAATCCTCATAGGCAAGTCTTAAGTACAATATAATTCCTCATTGGGTACAACATCCTCCCCCCTTATTACAAGTTTCGTCCCCGAAACTTAAGAGCGCTAATCTAAAAGGTGAGGGTACAAGTTCTTCATGTTCTCTTCCATTTCCCAAGTAGCTTCCTCAACTGAGTGATGCTTCCATTGCACCTTAACCATGGGTATGGATCGTCTCCTCGATGTCTTTTCCTTACAATTAACTATCCTTTCCAGTTCTTCTACGTATGTCGCATCGGCTTCAATTTTCAAAGGCTGTTCTTCTATAATTTGTCTAGGCTCGTGCACATACCGGCGAAGCTGAGATACATAAAACACATCATGTAGTTGAGATAGTGATGGCGGTAGTTCTAGCCGATAAGCGACTTCTCCAACTCTTTCAAGAATCTCATAGGGTCTAATAAACCTTGGGCTTAACTTTCCTTTAATACCGAATCTTTTAACTCCTTTGGATGGCGATACCTTCAAGAATACCTTTTCCCCATCTTGAAATCCAATGGTCGCCGTTTCTCGTCTGCCCAAACCTTGCTTCTATCTTGGGATGCTTGCAACCTTTGTTTGATAATCATTATTTTCTCTCGCGTTTGTTCTATTAGGTCAGGTCCTATGAAAATCTTTTCTCCGATTTCGTCCTAATACAATGGAGAGCGGTACTTTCTCCCATATAGTGCTTCATACGGGGCCATCCCAATGGATCGATGATACCTATTGTTATAAGAGAATTCCACTAGTTTGAGACTCCTGTCCCAACTTCCCCCAAAGTCGAGTATGCAAGCCCGCAGCATGTCTTCCAGCGTTTGGATGGTTCTTTTCGATTGACCAACCATTTGGGGGTGAAATGCATAGCTCATTCGTATTTCAGTGCCCATCGCTTTTTGAATAGCCGTCCAAAATCGTGATGTAAAGCGAGGGTCGCGGTCACATACAATGCTTATGGGTACCCCATGAAGGCTCACAATTTGATCAACATACATTGTAGCCAACTTCTCCATAGGGGCCTTGATCGTCATAGCCATGAAACGAGCAGATTTAGTTAGACGATCGACAACCACCCAAATGTTTATTAAGTCTGTGAGTGGGAAGAACTCATCTTTGGAAGAATTTTTCACACGCAAGACACTTTTCTTAAAGAATCACTAAGTTCTTATTCTTTAGACTTAGTATCTTCAACTAAAATTCATATCTTAAAAATAGCTAATCATTCAAGTCATTAACTCCTTAAATAAATCATGAAAGTCTAGAGTATACTTGCCTCTTTTAAACTAGAAACCGTCCCCTATCTTGAGCCTTGGATAAAGTGGATTGAAGTTTTCCTCCCCTACTCCATGTGACATATGGTTTTGGAGGGAGAAAAAGAGGAACATTAGCTATCATTTTAAATGAAGAATAGGGCTAAATTGATGCTAGATTTGCTTACCCAAATGAGGCTTGAATGGAGTTTGAAAGGAATCCAAACCACCAAGAAGCTAGCACCACTTAAAAGCTGAAAAGTTTGCACCTAGTGACCAAGGAGGTCACGGTTTTGGGCAAGAAAAAAGGAACCATGTGAGCTACATTCTTTGAAATAGGGAATTCACTTAAGGAGCTTGACATGCAACTTACCTAGATGGATCTTGAAGCTTGAAGATGAAAATGATTTTGAGTCTCATAGCCTCCTTCAACTGTGTGCTAAGATGAGGATGGAAGAGTTTCTAAGTGTTCTTGGATGGCTTGATTAATGAGCTCTTGAGGGTGTTGAAGCTTGGAGATAAATGAAGAAGCTTCTAGTTAATAAAAAGTAAGCTCCATGGTGTAAAAGAAAAGGAGGCCGGCGGTTACTTAAAGAAGGAAGAGGGAAACCTTTCATTTTGCATGGACACCATAATGAAGTTCACTTAATGCTTAACCATGAGTTACTTTTTGGGGTAGGTTTAGGAAAAGTAACTAAAGTTAGTGATGGAGTCTTCTTGGATTAACCAAGGGGTAACCGGCGGTTAAAGAGGTTAGCCCCAAGCTCATTTACTCCTTCATTGCTTTATCCCATTTATTCCTTAAGTTACTTTTTAGGATGTGTTAGAAAAGTAACTAGGGTTGTTTAAGGAGTTACCATGGATTATCCATGGGTTAAACCGGTGGTTGGGGTTTTAGGGTGGAATTTTTATTTACTACTTAGTAGCTCTTTTACTCTTTAGTTGCTTTAAGGTAAAAAGATCACTAAAGTTGTTAGTTGAGGTGTTACCGATAAAGGTGATCCCATCAATTTCCCATTGCTTGCTTCCAACGGTCTCTAAAGAAAAAGGGGAAGAATTCTTCATTCTTGGATCATCCTCATAATTTACTACTTGTATGAGACCTTTTTAGAATTTCTTTGAGAGATAATTAAAGTGATTAGTTGGATCATTTAAATTAAAAGTGATCTCATGTATGCCCGGCGGCCTTAAAGGAAAAAGGAGGGAACTTTTCTCCTTAGACTCTTTGAGTCACATCTAGTGGAACACTCAATTCCATGTGTAAGCTTTTAGGCTTACCTTTTAAGAGGCTATTAAAAGTTAGTTAACTTTTTAGGATTGAAATACCCTAGAGTTACCAGTACCCTTGTGGCCGAAAATTTCTAGGAATCTTGGGAGGGTAAAATTGTCAATTCACATGCTTCATAATACAAACTTTGGGTAGTATACTATTTCCTACAATATTAAAGAAGCGTTAATAAAACTTAATAAAATGTACTGGGCAGAAATAACGTTCTAATTACTCCAATTCATACTAGTCTCGAATACAGTACGATTTTCATGGGGTACAACATATTCAACCTTAAACTTTTCTAAGATACAATTTTCTTCAATTCTTTCATTATGGACGAAATGTATAAGGAAGAAAAAGGGCTTGAAAATACTCATGCATGATCCATTTTCTTTTGCTTAAGTAAAGTACTTAGTGTGTAGAAAATACATGAGAGTCTAAGGATATATACTTGCCCACCACTTGTATTTCAAGTCCAGACTTGAAGATGTTTTCTTAATGAAGACTTTAAAAGCTTGATTCTTAGCTTTGGCTTGAAGATTCGTCCACCTCCTTTCTTAGGAAGAGTGCACGGTTAGCATGCCTAGAAGAAAAGAGTTGATGAACAAGTTAGATGAGGTTATTTAAGAATACTTGTGCATGTTACTTACCTTGCTGTCCCTTGGTATTTTGGCCCTCCGTAATTTCGGATTTTAATATTAGAATAAGGATGGAATCTTGGCTTTTGTTTGGAGGGATAAAGGATGAGTTGAAGAGAAAAGTTTTCTTCATCCTTGGCCTTGGATAGTTCTCGGTTTTTTTTGAAGGGAAGGAGGGGATGGTTGGAGGCCTTTTCTTGTTTAAAGGATGTAGAAGGAGAAGATGAGTTGGAGTGAGGAAGTTTTCTTCTTTCTTTTCTCCAAGTACCCATGGGTTCGGTAGGAAGGAGAAAGGAAAATAAAAAGCTTGCTCTTGTTGAAAAAGAAAAAAAAGTGTGTTCAGTCTTGTAGAAATTCCAAGTGGAGAAGTGATGAGGGATTGAAATCTTGGTGAAGATGAAGCGGAGGATGCTTTGCCTCCCTCTTGGCCGTGCCCTATAAAGGTTGGGTGGGGAAGTGATAGAAATTTTCTTCTAACTTACAAGAGTTGAACAAAAGTAAGAGAATCTGCTTGATCTTGTTGGAGTGTTGGAGAAAAGGGAGGAAGCTTTCTCTTTCCTTTGTGGAGTCCAGAGTTGAATAGGGGAGAGGGTAGATTGCTTGCAACTCGTGAGATTTCAAAATGGGGAGAGATGGAGTGTTTATGGAGAAGAGGAAAAAGTTTTGTCTTCCAAGATGAGGACTTGACTCCTCGTAGAGATGGGAGAAGGAGGGAAGAGTGTCATGTAGGAAGAAATAATGGCATTATAAGAAAAGTGGTTCCTTTCCTTACTTTATGCATGCCTTCTTACACCACTAATGATAATGCTTCCTTTTTCTTTTCTTTCCTTACAAATAGGTCAAAATGAGAAACTTTCTTCTCTTCCCTAGGCATGGCCGAATTTTTGGGTCTCTCCCTTTGTTTTTTCCCTAGGAATATTCAACCATTTTCCATTTCTTGTTTTTGTTTTTGTTTTATTTTTTTTGTAATTAGGATAAAACTTGTGTCCCAATTTTCTATTTTTATTAAATTTTCCATACTAGATTATTTGTTACCTATGTCTTACTTTATTTACTTACGGTGTATCGCATCCCTTGCCTATATAGCTTAACGCGGCGTCGCGACTTAATCAACTTTATTCGAGTTGCCCTAACTTATCTTATACTTTCCTATGTTTTTCCCCTATTGGAACGGGGGTGCAGGTCGTAACATTTCTCTCCCCTTACAAAAAGTTTCGTCCTCGAAAATTGCATCTTAAGTCATGATCAATCTCTCATTGTAATTCCAGTTTATCTTTCCCTAACACGTGTCACGACTACCCTCTTTTTGTTGTTCGTTCTTAATTGTTCTAGTTAACTTAGTCTAGGGCTGTCACTCATTGTCTATGATCATTCCTTACGGCCTAGGGTCATCACTTAGTCTCTAAGATCATTGCTTAAGTACCAATGTCGCTGTTTATTTTATGTTTCCGCCATGGATCTAGAGCCTTGTGCTCTGATATCACCTGTAGCGCCCCGCTCCAAACTTGTAATCACTTTGGTCTCGGAACGGTGCACCCGCCATACTCTACTAAGAGAAGTAGAAGGCATCGGTGCCATACATATGCAAGACTATATAAACACGGATCGAAACAGCAGAAGCAACATAAAAATAATCAAAATATAATCGACATGCATACATTTTGTCATAACTAAATCCATGCAAGCCGTAAAATTTCAACAATACAAAAGAGTGTAAATACATGGCTAACATAATCACAAATCCAAAAGATATCTTCGGAATCTACTAGTCTCATCAGAGATAGTGCACTCTCGGCTCGTCTTCCATTAGTCATAGGCCCTGAACTCGGTTAACTACAAAATATTCAAAACTACAAGTGTGAGCGATAATATAAATGGCCCGCAAGTATACCCACTTAGATCCGCCATGGATCATACATGCTGAGACATGGTTCGCAAATAAAATACATCTTAGACACTTACATTTCAGTCTCCATTTTACAAATAACGTTTAACTCCTTCCTAAAATGTAAGCCAATACTCCCATTAATTTTCAAGTCCAATTTTATGTTAATTCTATTAATTTACTAATCCATTCCAAAGCCAAGTACATTCCCCCTTTTTATGATGAAATCCATACCCGTTATATAAAAATTTTCATGTTACACTATTTCGTGCCCCTTAGTTAATCCATGTCATTCTATATCCATCTATTTTCCATGATGAATCCATATCCTGAGTTTTTAATATGATTTGTGTAACCCGTTCCTATATATTTGTATTCTCTATCAGTCCATGTTTATATAAAAATAAATCGTGAAGGTCCATATTCATAAATTAGGGTATAATAGTCCATGTCCATAAAGATAGTGAAAAGCCATATCAGAAAATAAAGATCCATGCCCATGAAAATAATGAAAATCCAAATCCATAAGTAAATAAAAATCCATGTCCATGAAAATACTGAAAATCTATATCTATAAGTAAATAATAATCCATGTCCATAAAAGTAATAAAGAAAAGTACATGTCCATAAATGACAAAATCCATGTCCATAGTCCATGTCCATAACTCAAGAAAAGCATATTCTATATTCCATAAAATTAAGTCCATAGTCCATAGTCAATATTCATGTCCATATGTTTTTCAGGATCGATGATGATGCAAGTGATGCATAGTTTAAAAAATACAATGCATGTGCATGTCCATATCCGGTTAAAGACCAGTCCATAACCATATCTGGTCAGAGACCAGTCCATATCTATATCCAGTAGAGGCCGAATCATATCCATATCCAGCTATAGGCGGATCCATATCCATATCCAACCAGAGGCTGGTCCATATCCATATCCCATCCCCGGTGGGTAATCGTGATTTTGCAAACAATGCAGATGCAAGTTTCTATATCCAAATCCAATGAATTATTTTTGCTACATGGCGTGCATAGCTATCCATATTATCCATACTATAATAATTCCATGATGATGCAAATGTTATAAAGCGATGCAATGCATATCCATTTGGTCAGTGACCACTTCCATCTGTAGTGGGTGTAAATTCACAAACGATGCAATATGCAAGGTTTTCCATGTTCCAAATCTGATGAACAGTTAGCAAAGATGAAATGTATCATGATCCATGTCAATGCACATGTATATATATATATAGATATACGTGTACGTCTATTTAATTTCCAAATTTTTTATATAACTGTTTACTAATCCATTCCATGTCCATCTGGTTATGTCCAAACTTAACTGCCTATGTTCATGTTCTTTCATTTTTGTCTACTAATCCATTTATGTCCATTTGTACTATAAATGTATGTCTGTTCATTCGTGATCTATAATCAGTCTGCATCTTAGGATTATAAGTGATCTCAAGTCCGTATAGATTCGTATAAATTCATAATCACCCTACTCTATGTAATTATCGCCTACAATACGTCCATAAAATATTCACTCCATTTTATACCATTGTCCATAAAATGTTCACTCCATTTTTTGATTTAATCCATGATCCATACGTATTCTAAGTTTCATGATTCCGTGACTACCTTTTTACTATAATCTCCCGTATAAATCCATAATCTCTCTACTTCATGAAGTTACACGCAAAATTTATCCATGGTTTAATTAGGAGGTGTCAACCCTCTTTTATAAGTCTATATATAGCAATTATACTCTTAGTTCTATAGTTTTATATCCGAGCGTATGTGAAACGAATAGCTTCTCAACTTTATGTACATAATTCTTTTGCCAAATATGTCCAACGAAATAAATTTCCAACATGTACTTGAGGCTCATTCTTTTCCTTAATCTCATAATTTTTTTCCCTATCTATGTTTAGGTGACCGAAAATTACTCTTACGCCCCTTATCATCAAACTTTATCAATAAGCCATGGAAATTGCCAAAACTACAATATCACATCCCTATCTTAGTTCATTATGCCCAAAACATCCATTTTTATATGAAAAATGGCTCTATGGCCGAAATTTGGGTATTTAGGTACTTACACAATTTTTACACTTCAAACCCTTTGCTTTTCTTCTTTTTTCTTCTTCTTTCACAGCCTTTGCTTTTCTTCCTTTTTCTTCTTCTTTCCTAAGGGGACCATTTATTTCCATTCCATGTGTGCTTATTGATTCAATTTCATCCAACTTCTATTCTCCATCTCTTATGGCCAAATTTACCCTTATGCCCACATATTCACATTTTTATTTCTCCAAGTCAAGAATAGTTAGCAACAATATACAATTATTTTTCCATTATGGTCCATTATGACAAACTTGAGCCTTTCATGCAAAATTGGCCAGTATGGACGAGTGTCCTCATGCACCCCCACCTACACTTATTTTATCTTCCTTTTTTCTTAATTTGCTACCTTTTTCCCTTTTCTGGTCTTTTCTAAAATACAAGAAAACATTAGCCTTCTCTTTTCACCATCATTTTTGGCCACCACATCCAAGTGCCTAACCAATTTAATTACCATGCTACATTTCAAGGCTTTAGATCTTTTCGCTTTACAGGGTTGTTTCGTCCACTAATGCCTCCACTTACCTTTTCATGTTTTACTAATCATTATTCTCATTAAAGAATGTTTTGCTCAACCAAGGGGTTAAAAATCTCCCTTGGCCGAGAGTCACCCTATTCAAAATAAAAATGGAATCCTCTTGCACTTTAACACCACCTTGGAGATCAAGAACTTAAGAAATACATGCAACCACATATTCAACCTTAAATTTTTTTAAGATACAATTTTCTTCCAATTCTTTCATTATGGACGAAATGTATAAGGATGAAAAAGGGCTCGAAAATACTTATGCATGCCCCATTTTCTTTTGCTTAAGTAAAATACTTAGTGTGTAGAAAATACATAAAAAACTAAGGATATACACTTGCCTACTATTTGGATTTCAAGTCTAGACTTTAAGATGTCTTCTTAATGAAGACTTTAAAAAGCTTGATTCTTTGCTTCGGCTCGAAGATTCTTTCACCTCTTTTCTTAAGAAGAGTGCACGGTTTGCATGGCTAGAAGAAAAGAGTTGATGAACAATTTAGATGAGGTTATTTAAAAATACTTTTGTTGAGAAACCGGGTTTTAGGCAGACATTTTTTGTGTTTATACTATTTTCAGGTGTCATGTTAAATGAATTAAACTAGTTCATTTAATGAAGTGTTTGAGGAGATGAACTAAGCTAGTTCATCAAATAAAGTACTCAAGGAGACATATTTGAAGATACTTATTTGGTAGCAAATTTGGAATGGAAAGTTCCTCTTCACACTTGTGATTATATATATATATATATAAATATATATATATATGTTATACATATACATATATTTTATAACGTAGAGCTATATATTTCTAGCCCGAAGTTTCACGGACACATCATAAACGTACGTCAACGTCAAGCTACCATATACGCATCATATTTTTGAGTATATACAGGTTGCACGTCATACATTACATGTCATCAATTACAAAAATTATACCGACATGTCACAAGTCCATAAACTGAAAATTGTCACATTGGATGACTACCGAACTGTCATCGACATATCACATACTTACCATGCAAAGATGGCCAGCCTATATACACTCCAAATGCTCAAAAATTTCATGCACCACATGTCCATTTTAGTCCCAAAGTCATACCATATTTACACATATCAATTACCTATCATTTGTCTTGATTTGTTTTAAATTCAAATTCAAATTTAAATAACACATGGCCAAAATTCACTTCAGCTTTTGGAGTTGAAATTACACATTATGTTATGTATATTATATGTTTCATAACACATTTTATATATCTAAGAGGTTTGAGACTAACTAGAGAATTTTGCGTAGTCGACGGAAGTCAAAAATTCGTTTTTCTACATGTCTTGAATGGGACTTTTTTTTGTCTTGGTGTGACATGTATCTAGATAATTTGACACACCTAAGACATATTGGAGTATTCTAGAAAAAACAAATTAAGTGATGATTGAAATTTACAATAAATGTGAAGATATTAAACCATTATGTGTCAAAAAGTTTCAAAAATTATTTCAACACATGGAGCTGAGCTTATGGTGTAGCGCCCCGCCCAAGACTAGGGTCTCGGCATGGTACACCTATCGTACTCTGCTACGAGAAGTACAAGGCATCCATAACATTCATGTGCACGTCAACATAAGATGTATCAAAATTGCGGAAGCAATATAAAATGTACAAAGCATAATCGACATGCATGAGACGTAATGACTAATCCGAGTACATCTGAAGTGTCGCCAGTATAATATCAAAATGCAAGATGAAATAACATAAGGAAATACATAATCTGGTCCATATGTCCATCACTGATGATCTATCCCTGGCTCATCCTTCACTGTGTCTGAACTGGCTCCTGGCCCTATGATGTGGTAAATGATGGGGTAAGTATTTCCACCTAGGTTCGTCATGTGGATCATGCATGTTGAACAGTAATTGCAACATGAACAGTGTCATAATATGCGATGTACTAATAGATAAAGTAAAGCAATAGAGATACATAGAAAAAGATAATTTTTAGAAGGTAAATCACAGATTAAATCATTTATTTAACTATCATATTTCTTTATTCCTTACATAGAGGTTCAGTCTTTCACTTATGCTTCGTAGTCTATTTTTTTTCTACGTCTATGCCAAGCCCTACACTGCATCATCATTCTTTGTCTGCGAAGGGTCTAAGCTTATGTCTGGTAGGGTGACACAGGTAAAAATGTGTATGCTCATGTCATAGAAAAGTCATGCATCTTTTCCAGAAAAATCTGTCAAGTCGTAATCGTGTCAAAAATCATTATATCAAAACTGTCACAGCTGTGTTCATAACATATCTTAACTTGTACAAATGTACACAAGACCCACCTACTGAACTCTCTAAATAGTCGAGTATTGTCTATGAATCTTGATGGTCCAACAACAGTGTTACATCATATGTACGTAGACTAATGGTGACTCCCCGAGTAGTCATATACTGTCTATGAATCCCAAGGATCACCCTCGATGTTATATCATACGTACATAAACTAACGGGGCATGTTGGCAGAGATCCTAGGTCCCAGACATAGTGTTACACTCTACCAGAACGTAAACAGAAACTCGCCACATGATGCCAACCTCTCACCTAGGTTATAGCGTCATGGGGCGATCATACAGAAAACACCCAACAAGAGGTGTAACAGAACGGACATTGCCCCTGACATCCGCTACTACACCAGATGTCAGGCGGCCTCCAAACATGAACATGAGCTGTCGAGACAGCGTAAACTGTCTCATATGGAGTCAGTCGTCGCAAGGTATGGTTTGTTAAAATCATTCTAAAACCATTCATGTGATAAGATCGTCTCTGAAAATATGTCATGTAAAACTCATTTTAAAATGTTTGCGTGATAGTTATTTTTGTAAATATGTATCGTTTGAGAAAATATGTCGCTTTTAAAACTTCTTTGTCGTATGTATGAAAGTAGACTTGGTATAGGCTTATTTCATACTTCTAATAATTCCGTAACTTAAGACTAATGGTTGGTCCTTTTATCACATCCTTTTCTCAGCTAAAATTACTATTTGTGGGGCCCACGGCTAAACCATGAAATTTGGCCCACTTTCTTATCTTGGCTAAATTGTTGTAGTTAGCATTTTGTCCTTGTTAATTACTTTGTTTTAAATGACTAAAACAACCAGCTTTTTAATTTGGTTACTCATTTAATTTATTAGTTTGTACGTTCGCAACTTTACCATATATATCTTGTACCTTATCCAACTCTTTACATAGAGTGATATATATAAACACCAATAATGAACTAAATTATCATCCGAGGTCATCACAATGGCCACTCGGCTGAAAATTACCATATACACCCACTATATCACATTTCAACTTGCTAATTACATTATTGCATGCAAAGTACACCTATTTATCTACACAATAATTCATAAGACATCATCTTGGCACACATTGTGGGCACTTAGTCGAAACCTCACATGCACACACACATACATGATTTTTTTTGTCTTTTGTTAACTTATGTTCCTATGCAAAATGATTACACCACCTAATCTCTTTCACATGCATCTTTCTAGACATCTTAAAAATTTCACCATCACAATTATGCACATAAACCGTGGGTGGGGGAAATGCTTATTCCATCTAACACATCAACTAAACATGTTCACATACATTGATGGGTGTAGCTAAATAAACATTATGATGCTATGCACTTTGTTTCTTTTAGCCAAAATTTAGGCCACATACATACATAATTTTTCCTTCCTTTCAAGAACATGCACGGTGGGTATACACATATTCATACACGCATTTTTCATTCCATCAACATCAAAGTCATGCATGTTGACATTCAACATAGAAATAAAGATGAAGGCTATGATAATGATAATGATCATGAGAATGTTACATGCAAACCCATATGAGACCTTCGTCTTTCTTAAATTTGGCATGCAAGACAACTTCACGTATCACCATCTTCATAACTGTGCACATAAGTGAAGGTTACACCAATATCATCACATAATGAACATGCAAGTACACTTTCTTTAGGTTCATATTGAAGACATCAGTTAATCTTATGCATGCATGATCCATCTTGTGATTTATACATAAAAGACTGCATTTTTAACATGCATGAGGAAGCTAGGAAGAATACTTGCCTTTCTTTTGAATCTTAACCTTAAAATGGAAAAGATTTCTTCTTTTTCCCTTTGCTTGATACCCACGGTCAAGATAGCTTTGAATAATAGGAAGATTAGTCATTTTTAAGGAAGAAGTTATTGTGAAGGTTCTAAAATCAATTCTTAAGAAGGTTTACCTCTGAATGACTTGAAGATTTTTCACTTGTTCAACTTAAAGAACTTCTTTCTCCCCCTGGTGTAACTCACGGCTTAAAGGAGCCTAAGGGACCAAGAAGTTTGAATCCTTAAAGAAGATAGGGAAAAGAAAGATGTGAGTAGTGATGATTTGATTCTTACCTTTAAAGATTCTATAATTGAATGACTGATTCCTACTTGGAATTGGAAGAATTCTCTTCCTTTTGGCTAAAACAACCTCTCAGTTTTAAGGAATAATAGAGAGGGGGGAGAGCTTTGCTTAGAAAGAGAGAAATATGTAGAGAGAAGGAAGAACAAATGGAGAACTTAAGTGACATTAGAGAGTGAATGAAATAGATTGAGGTACAGAATTCCTATTCTTTCTTTTTGGTGTCCTTAACCGAGATGTGGGGGGAAAATAATGGGGAAACAATGATTTGTTTTTGCTTGGGGAGGGAGAAGTGTAAGGAAGAAGTGCCATGCAAGGTGTGGGATTGGAAGGTTTCTTACATATTGTTAGAGAAACTATGATGGAAAGAGAAGAAAGAAAAGCAAAGGAAATGGAGTATGTTAGTGAGTGGGATGTAAGGTAGGCATAGAATGTTATTGGGTGGAATAAGGGTGTGGAGAATATAATTATATGAAAGGGAATAAGATGCAAGACAACTTTGTCTTACATGTCTTGGGGTGGGCCAGGTGGAGGGTTTAGGTAGAGGAAAGAATTGTCATTTTGTCCATTCCCACTTTTCTTATGTGTTATTTTTGTTCTTTTAATTTAATTCCTAATAGAAGTTATACCATCCTTTATATGCCTATTTAACTATTCTTATGTCTATTATGAGATTTAGTAGTTCTTAAATTTTTTATTTAAGATATCCGTACACACTTATTATACTAAGTGCGGTGTAACGATCGCACTCTAATTCCATCGTAATTCATTTTGTTTTCTTTTCCACTAGCCGGGGGTGCAGGTTGTAACGTTCCTCCAGCCTTATAAAAAGTTTCATCCTCGAAACTTGTAAGTTTAATTGTAATCAACTGCTTAAGATTATTTTGCTGATTCCACCCTCATCACATATCTCAAACATCTTTCAATGTGTTAATTTAGTGTCGAAACACGCTTTCCTAGAATCGTGCTTATGGGCTTGCATTTAGAGCTTTTGGCCATCTAACTAACAGTGTACTTATCCTATGTGGAATGTTTTTAAAATTATTCGCCTAGAGTATTCTAGCTTTCGCGCTCCCATTTTGCTACTCTGTTCAATTATCCTTCCATATCGAATATGCTACCAACATTGTGAAATCTTCCCTAAAAATCCTTATCCTACTGAACAAGTTCATCTTCTTATCGTTACCATTCAGACTTAATTAATAGACAAAAAATTGTAATGCTGATACCGCTAGTCACGATAAAATTACGTAATTGAGTGTACCTATTTCAGTACTCGGGGCATGAGAAATGTCTGGGTCAGGTACCTTCTGATCTGGATAGTCAGTCTGTGATTGCCCTTCTTGTTGATGTGCCTCCCCTAGAAGCCCATTCTTCTTCTCCGAATAATCTCTGGCCAGGTGTCCGATCTTGTCGTAGCTGAAACATGCACTAGTCCTCCTCTGGCACTCACCAGTGTGCTATCGCTGGCAAGTTTGACATATCGAAAAAGCCCGCTGTGGTAAGCATGGCTGTTGAGGCTAATGCTGAGGATCGGGCTGATGATGGTTCTGTTACTGGTGCAGTGGCTGTGTTTGATGCTGAATATGGGGTCGTCTAGTTGACCTCCGTAGAAAATTGGCCCGCTGCTCAGACTAATCATCTGAGACATCTCGAACTCTCTTGTCTCTGTCTGTCTGGTCTCGTGGTTGTCTAATGCGCTCCACCCGATAACAAGCAACCTATAGCTCCTCAAAGTTGCTCGGGTTTATCTTTCCATTCCAAGTCTAAATCCGAGGGTGTAAGCCATATTTAAACTTGCATATCTGAAGCTTTTCATCCATCATAGTCGTTGGGATGTACCGACCTAAGCCAGTGAATCGACAACATACTCAAAAACCGTGTCTCATGGTTGTTGTCCCAACGTCTCGAACTCCTCTATTCTGTGAATGATCACTGAAGGGGGTATGAAGTATTTGTGGAACTCATCTAAGAAGTGAGTCCATGCAATGGGTTGCGGTAACGACTGAATACACACTTCCCACCACTGTCTTGCTTTCCCAATCAAAAATGGTCGGGTAATCTGTGTCTTTATCTCCTCTGGTACTTGTACGAGTTCAAATCCGTTCTCCATTTCTTCTAGCCATTTCTCAGCTTTATCCGCACCAGGCCCTTTGTCAAATTTTGGGACCTGTGCCCTCTAGAATTCCCCAATGTAAAACCCAATACTCATCTGAGACGGTGTCGGTGCAGCCTGCACAGTCTGACCAAGATGCCTCAATGCATCGAGAAATGCCTGAGTGGCATCTCCTAAAACATGTACCTGTGGTGGCACATGCTCAGATGGTAGTGGGTTCTGCTATGGGGAAAGTAACTGGGTATGTCTCACCGGTCGCGTCGTCATCCTATCAGAAACAATTGTTTTGACATACTTAGTTCACATATCATCATAATAAAATTTAATTCTAAGTGTTTTATTTGTGTTCTAAGGAAATCAGGTTAAATGTTAAGACTCCATGTTAATTCCATCTGATACTAAGTAAGGTCAGGTTATACACTAAACCAGTCTAAGGAATCTATACTAAAGCTATCGCACTCAGTCTAAAGTCATATGCTTAGCCTCTACGATCTCTGCTTAAGTTCTACAATCATAACTTAGGTTATACGATCATCGCCTAATAAATGCCGTTGCTTGCTTTATCTGCGAATCTGGAGCTTCGACTCTGACACCACCTGTAGCGCCCCATCCGGGACTAGGGTCTCGGCACGTGTACTTGCCGTACTCTGCTACGAGAAGTACAAGGCGTCGATAACATTTATGTGCACGTCAATATAACATGTATCAAAATTGCGGAAGCAATATAAAATGTAAAAGGCATAATATACATGCATGAGACAGAATAACTAAATCCGAGTACATCTGAAGTGTCGCCAGTAAATTACCAAAATTCAAGTCTGAAATAACATAAGGAACTACATAATGTAGTCCATATGTCCATCATTGATGATCTATCCCTGGCTCATCATTCACTGTGTCTGAACTGGCTCCTGGCCTTGCGGTATGGTAAATGATGGGGTGAGCGATAATAAATCGCTCAACAAGTATTTCTGCCTAGGTTCGTCATGTGGATCATGCATGGTGAACATCAATTGCAACATGAACAGTGACATAATATGCAATGTACTAACAGATAAAGTAAAGTAATATCGATACATAGAAACAGATAATCTGCATAAGGTAAATTGCAGATCAAATCATTTATTTAACTATCATATTTCTTTATTCCTTACATAGTGGTTCAGTCTTTCACTTATGCTTCGTAGTCTATTTCTTTTTCTACGTCTATTCCAAGCCCTATACTGTATCATCATTCTTTGTCTGCGAAGGGTCTAAGCTTATATCTGGTAGGTTGACACAGGTAAAAATGAGTATGCTCATGTGATAGAAAAGTCATGCATCTTTTTCAGAAAAATCTGTAAAGTAGTAAACGTGTTAGAAATAATTATATCAAAACTGTCATAGCTATGCTCATAACATGTCTTAACTTGTACAAACGTACACAAAACCCACCGACTGAACTCTTTAAGTAGATTAATAATGTCTATGAATCCCGATGATCAAACCACTGTGTTACATCATAAGTATGTAAACTAATGGCGACTCCCTTAGTAGTCGTATACCGTCTATGAATCCGAGGTTCACCCTCGGTGTTACATAATACGTATATTTACTAACAAGGACATGTTTACAGAGATCTCGGGTCCCAGACATGGTGTTACACTCCACCAGAAAATAAACAGAAACTCGCCACATGACGCCAACCTCTTAGCTAGGTTACAGTGTCATAGGGCGAAGATACAGAAAACACCAAAAGAGAGGTGTAACAGAACATACGTTGCCCCTGACATCCTCACTACTACACCCGATGTGAGGCGGGCTCCAAACATGAACATGAGCTGTCCAGACAGCGCAAAGTGTCTCATATGGAGTCAGTTATCGCAAGGTACGGTTTGTTAAAATCATTTTAAAACCATTCATGTGATAAGAGCATCTCTAAAAACATGTCATGTAAAACTCATTTTAAAACGTTTGCGTGATAGACATTTTCGTAAATATGCATTATATGATAAAACATGTTGATTTTAAAACTTCTTTGTCATATGCATGAAACTAGATTTGATATAGGCTGATTTCATACTTCTAATAAATCAGTAACGTAAGACTAATGGTTTGTCCTTTTATCACATCCCTTTCCTAGGTAAAATTACTATTTTGCCCCTGTTATGGGGACCACGACTAAACTATGAAATTCAGCCCACTTTCTTGGCTAAATTGTTGTAATTACCATTTTGTCCTTGTTAATTACGTTTTTTGAAATGACTAAAACAACCCGCTTTTTAATTTGGTTACTCATTTCATTTATTAGTTTTTACATTCGCAAATTTTCCATATATATCTTGTAGCTTATCCAACTATTTACATGGAGTCATATATATAAACACCAATAATGAACTAAATTATCATACAAGGTCATCACAATGGCCACTTGGCCGAAAACTACCACACAACACTCACTATAGCACATTTCAACTTGCTAATTACATTTTTGCATGCAAAGTACACCTATTTATCTACACAATAATTCATAAGACATCATCTTGGCACACATTGTAGCCACTTGACCGAAACCTCACATGCACAAACACACACATGATTTTTTTGTCTTCTGTTAACTTATGTTTCCATGCAAAATGATTACACCACATACTCTCTTTCACATGCATCTTTCTAGACATCTTAAAGACTTCACCATCACACAATTATGCACATAAACTGTGGGTGGGGGAAATTCTTATTCTATCTAACACATCAACTGAACATGTTCACATACATTGATGGGTGTAACTAAATAAACAATATGATGCTATGCACTATGTTTCTTTGGGCCAAAATTTAGGCCACATACATACATAATTTTTCCTTCCTTTTAGGAACACGCATGATGGGTATACACGTTCATACACACGTTTTTCATTCCATCAACATCAAAGTCATGCATGTTGACATTCAACATAGGATAAAGATGAAGACTATGATAAAGATAATGATCATGAGAATGTTACATGAAAACCCATATGAGACCTTCATCTTTCTTAAATTTGGCATGCAAGACAACTTCACGTACCACCATCTTCATAAGTGTGCACATAAGTGAAGGTTACACCAAGATCATCATATAATGAACATGCAAGTACACTTGCTTTAGGTTCATATTGAAGACATCATTTAATCTTATTAAAAGACTACATTTTTAATATGCATGAAGTGTAGGATCTGCAAGGCACCACTAGAATGGAGGGGGTTGAATAGTGGGTGCGGAAAATGTGGTTTTTAAAATTGTTTTAAACCAAAAACCCAACTTCTGAAAATAGTTTCTGTTTTCAGGACCAGTTTTAAAACGTTTTGAAAACTAGGTTGTAGGTCTTCCAAAATTCTGAAATTTGGAGAGAACTTAGCCTCATATGTTCTGCGTATCTCCTAAAAATTTCAGATTACAATTCAACCTCTAACCCCTTGAAAAATCGTTGGTGGTCAGATTGCGCAAATCTGTCAGAACTGGTAGTCAGTTTTGAAAAATTAATTCCTATTTGTCCTTAACTTCAAATGCTCTGAAACTTTAATGACTAACCCCTTATTAGTTATATTTAAATGGGTTGAAACATTTTTGAAAAATTCTTTTGGAAAGTTAGTCAAATACAATGAAAGTCTCAACCTTTGCAAGCCTGAAAATCAGACTGCACTAGTCTCAGAACCTTGGACGTTTGAATAACTTATACTTGTCCAAAAGGGTTGAAACTTGCACCAAAAGAACCTTCAGACATGAGGCTATGACTCTGGAAAGTTTAATGATTTTCGAAATTCGTTTACTATTTTTACCAACATGATTAAAAACGATAAACAGTGCTGAAATTGAAAGTAAGTGCTGAAAGAAAATAACAGCAGGAATTTTATACTGGTTCGGTTATAAACAACCTACTCCAGTCTTCGAGGACACCTTCCTCGGTTAGCACTAATCACACAACACAAAGAACACCTTACCAAAGGGTTGATGGAGCTAAACACCAACTCTAACCCTTTACAAACCTTGTTTGAAAATACAATGATCACGAACACCACCACCTTGCAAGTGCAAGATTGATCACACCTTGATCAATCTTTTACAATGATAAAAAATAATATGTGGTGGACTATATGAAGCCTATTCAAGTATATGAATATGAGTACAATAGGATTTTAGAGAGAAGAAAGAAAGAAAGGTAGAAGGAAGAAGGTATAAAACGTTTTTTTGATCTTGAATTTGCAACTCTTGTTCTTGTCTTTTGTTTTCTCTCTTCTTTCCTTTTTATCCAAGATTGGCCGCCCCCTTTTCCTTCCTCTTCCTCTTGAAAATTATCTTCTAAGTCCTTGGAAGGGTGTATTGCATCATTGTGACATTGTCTTGCTTACTTGGCACCTCATCATGGATGATCATTAAGCTCTTGCTTACTTGGCACTCATTGATTGGATGGATGTTGCCATCACTTGATGACTAGATAAATCTGAAATTAAACCTCAAAAAGCATGTACCAATTAGCCATAAACTTATTACCATAAGTCACATAATCATCCCACGTAATTAGCAAGACAATCAATATACCTTGATAAAATCGGCCACAACATTCTCTCCACATGCTGAAATTTCAGCATGTGTAACATTTGCATTTCATTCAAAATATTGCCAAGTTTACTTTGATTTAATCCAAGAAATCAATCACCATTTAGTACAAGACATTCTTATCATTTTTTGGAATAAAAATTAGTCACCAGTGCAGCCTATAATTCGGCCACTATACATTACACACATGCTGAAATTTTCAGCATGTGTGATATTTGAAAGTATCACTATATTTATTTCCATAGAATATTCAAAACATTGCCATACAACTCTCAATTAATCCACATGATTCAAGAAAACAAAATATGGCTCATTAAGGGGAGAAATTCGGCCAGCCATATGCACACATGCTGAATTTTCAGCATGTGTCACAATTGTGACAAGATTTGAAGTGTTACCTTTTGTAGTTCCTTTCTTTAAGTCACCAACATTGCATGCTTCATTCTTGACCAATCAAGATGCCAAAAAAGCTCCACATAAGCTCCAACATAGCTGATTTAGGCATGTGAAATGATTGTGCATGTGCTGAAATTTTGTTTTTGCAAACTTTGTAAAATAGTGCACATTTAATTATACACACATGGTATATTCCAATCAACCCTTAATTGATTTTTCTAGAACACTTTAGAATATATGAAGTATGTAAAAAGTGTCTAGATATATGTTATATGACATGCCAAAAATGTTCCATGTGTCATGTACGTAGAAAACCGAATTTTCGACGTTTGTCGATTACCCGATTTTTCTCTAATTAAATTCCAAAATTTTGCACATGTTATATATATTATGTTACACATAATATACATAAATTAAACTTTAATATTCAGCACTTAGCTGATCTTAAAGTGGCGCCCAAAACATGTGTCAAAATTGAAATTGGAATTTCCAAAATTTGGCCTTAATTGAGGGTGATTTGTGTATGCCAACATGGAATGATTTTATGGCTTTACATACCATGTAAGCCACGAAATTTGTGGCCATTTTTGAAGTGTAGGGGCTGGCCAATCTATTTATGGCAAGTACGTGAGACGTTGGCGAAGTTTCAGTATTCGTCCGATACGACAATTTTCGGTTTAAAACCTTTTAACATGTCGTAATAAATTTGTCATCACCATGACTTATATCATATGATATAAGACCTGAATATACTAAAAAATATGATTTAAATATAGTGGTGTGATGTTAACGTACGCATGTAAAATATATAATATGTCGGTAGTACGTTGGAATATATGTGTATGTGCCTTTTAAAAAAATCTGAATATATATATATATATATATATATATATATATATATATATATTTAAAAATGTGTGATATAAGGGGGATGAAGAACTTTCCTTTCTTCAACTTGTTGCCTTTGTGCCTTTTCCAAATATGGTTTCCTTTAATAAACTACTTAGTTTAATTAACTAAGTACTTCACTTAATGAACTAGTTTAGTTCATTAATGATGGCACCTGAAAATAGTTCAAACACAACAAATGTTTGCCATTTGATGTAAGCTTTAAAGCTTCATAGCTCGTTAGTACGACAACATTATATATGAACTATATAAGGCAAGTATATGCAACAACGTGTCATGTCATAAAATATGTCATGCATTTCTTTGTAACACGTTATTTAATTCATGCATTTTGAAATCACTCAAACCCCTTTTTCTCTACATGAAGAAGCTAGGAGAAATACTTGTCTTTCTTTTGAATCTTAACCTTAAAACGGAAAAGATTTCTTCTTTTTTCCTTTGCTTGATACCCATGGTCAAGATAGATTTTAATGAGAGGAAGATTAGTCATTTTTAAGAAAGAAGGTATTATGAAGGTTTAAAAATAATTCTTAAGAAGGTTTACCTTTGAACGACTTGAAGATTTTAACTTGTTCAACTTAGAGAACTTTTTTCTCCCTTTGGTGTAACTCACGGCATAAAAGGGCCTAAGGGAGGAAGAAGTTTGAATCCTTAAAGAAGACATGGAAAAGAAAGATATGTAGTAGTGATGATATGATTCTTACATTTAAAGATTCTTGAATTGAATACTTGATTCCTACTTGGAATTTCAAGAATTCTCTTCCTTTTGGCTAGGACAACCTCTCGGTCTTAAGGAAGAATAGAGAGGAGGGGAGAGCTTTGCTTAGAAAGAGAGAGAAAGAGGTAGAGAGAAGGAAGAGCAAATGGAGAACTTAAGTGAGATTGGAGAGTGAATGAAATGGATTGAGATAGAGAATTCCTATATCTTGCTTTTTGGTGTCCTTAACCAGAGATGTGGGGGAAAAATAGTGGGGAAACAATGAATATTTTTTTTCTTGGGGAGAGGGATGTGTAAGGAAGAAGTGCCATGCAAGGTGTTCCATTGGAAGGTTTCTTACATGTTCTAAGAGAAACCATGATGGAAAGAGAAGAAAGAAAAGCAAAGGAAATGGACTAAGTTAGTGAGTGGGATGTAAGGTATGCATCGAATGTTATTGGGTGGAATAAGGGTGTGGAGAATATAATTAAAGGAATGGAAATAAACTACAAGACAACTTTGTCTTTCATGTCTTGGGATGGGGCGGTTGTAGGGTTTATGTAGCGCCCCGCTCGAGACTAGGGTCTCAGCACGGTGCACCCGCCGTACTCTGCTACGAGAAGTACAAGACGTCGATAACATCTGTGTGCACATCGTCATAAATATGTATCGAGTAGCAGAATCATCATAAAAATACGGACCTGAAAAATCGACATAAGTACGAACTTCTATATCCGAAATAGTGTCATAGATACATCACTAGTACGAAAGATCATAAATACAGAGCTGAATATCAAAATACAAAAGCTGTCACTATAGTCTAATGATCAGCTCTCCAAACCTAGTCTCGGGTCTCATCCTCTATGAACTCTGGCTCATGGTCCCGCGGGTCTGCATGGTAAAATAAAAGGGTGAGCGATAACGAATAACTCATCAAGTATTTCTGCCTAAATTTGTCAAGTGGATCATACATTGGGACTGGGGTAATGGAGATAATACAGTGAAACACAGACTACTATCATGCATGAAAATAATAACCATATAATTCAACATGTATAAACAATACAACAATCCATACATTAACATGCAATTAATTACATTCACAAAATAGATCTTAGTGAAACAGTATTGTGAATGAAACAGATACATCATTTAGCATCTTTACTTTAGCATATAATCTGAATCATTCTTGCATACAGTCTTTTAGATTTACTTACTTGATCGTACTTGTAAACATATAAAGGAAGTCATGACTTAAGGGTACTAAGAGCTCATGGGATATTTTCGTGATGCATGCATTGTAAAACTTTCAAAAAACATGTCCATATGTTAAAATGGTGTAATCCATCTTTTCCTTTAAGCTACCATGAACATCCATCATGTTGATGTATGATAATGCTTTGCTTTATGATCTTAACATGCTAAATCTCAAGTATGGTCTCTCATAAGAGCCGAGATCATGGTGATGATCATGATAATAATTACATGCAAATACATAAGGGGATCACAACCATGAAAATACAT
The DNA here is from genome assembly GCA_036186865.1 of Eustoma russellianum. Lineage (NCBI taxonomy): Eukaryota > Viridiplantae > Streptophyta > Magnoliopsida > Gentianales > Gentianaceae > Eustoma > Eustoma russellianum. Next base: position 34,732,393 of record AP025056.1, read on the forward strand.
CATCTTAGGCCATGATCATCAAGATAGACGTCATGATGATGGTGATGAAATCATGGTCTATGATGGAGGCTAAAAACAGCCCTATCTTAGAAGAATAACGATGATGATGATGTGATGATCATTAAAGATGGTAACTTTTATTGCATGCATTATAGTATATGATGCACACTATATCATGGCCCTAACCACGTAAATACATTCTCATACATATAAAAACAAAGAAAATGATGATCATCCAACATGCACATATGAAAATGGTGTTTTGATGAGATTCTTAGTACACTTTTCAAGAAAGTGTACTTGTTTACTTACACTTTACATAAGGATGATGAAGGCATGATTGTTCTTCCTTCCTTATGCCATGCACGCCCTCAAAGGGATGTTTATGCCTCATTTATTCCATGCATGTTGCATCTGAGAATCATCCTAGTCATACTGATGAATCCATTCAAGTAGAGCACACATTCATACACAACTTGAACATGCAAGACTCTTTTTTATATCTAAGTGATAAATGCTTCATTGCAATATATGAATTCATCAACCATTCCTTAATATGAACATAGGAGACTTATTTTTAAACATGCTTGAACAAGCTAAGAAGAATACTTGCCTTGGATGCTTGAATTTTACACCTAAAAGTGAAAGATTTCTTCTTTTGTGAGGCTTGAGGGATACACGACCTTGAGGGCCAAAAAGGATAAAAGAGTTAGTCTTGCATGAGGGAAATATGAGTATGAATATTCTAGGATTCAATATGAGTGAACTTTACCTTGATTGGTTTGGAATTCTCTCACTTGACTAGCAAAAATTTCCTTCTTCTTCCTTTTTGAACTCACGGATGTGGCCTAAAAATGGAGGGGTAAGGAGTGTTTTTGTGAAGAATAGAAGTTGGAGAAGATGTGTAGGAGATGGATATAGTAGTTACCTTGATGTTTATGGTGGGTGGATACTTGATTCTGCTCTTGAAAATTGAAGAGATTCCCTACTTCTTGCCTTGGGGGTTCACAGGTAAAGGGAAACAAGGAGGGTGGGAGATGGCTTTTTCCTAGTGAGAGAGAGTGAGAGTGGAGGAAATTGAAGAAAGAGAGTGAAATGGGAGGAAAATGGAGTGAAGGTTGTGAAGGAGGAATGTTCTTATTCCTCTTATCCTTACTTGGCCGAGGTTAGGCTGTGGTGGGGAAAGAATGATTAGGTTGTCTTGGTTCATGAGTGAGTTGAGGGAAAAAGTGGATGCATGAAAAATGATTGAGAGGATTTTTCATGGTGTAAGAAAAAGGAAATGATGAGATGGGAAACTAAAAGGAATAAATTTAGGAAAATTGGGAAATAATGTGTGGGGGGAGGGTGGCCGGATTGGGTAGGGCTTAAGTGGGATGAAAAAGCAATTTGCATGCAATTCGATTGGGGATTATTTTCCGTGTGTAAGAATTGTGACACGATGAGGAAAAATGAAAAATTTTGGGGAAGAGCATGAGGGTGGCCGGATAGTGTAGTGGTTAGAGGAATGATGGAGTTTCTTGGGTTGTGAAGGTATTGTGCATGAAATTGTATTGGTGGCCAAATCACTTTGTGTAGGATTTGTCTAAGAATTGGAGGTAGAGGATTGGTTGAAGGAAAAGATAATTTCTCTTTTGGTTTCTTGCTAGGCTGAAATTCTCTAATGTGGGTGGGATGGTCATGATTTCATCTTGTTTGAGGAGTGGAATAAGTTTACCATCCTAGCCTTGTTTCATTCCTTATGTGTGATTTTCTATTCCCTTTTATCTTAGATCCTAAATGAAATTTGTACTATTTAACTAAATGCATTATTCGTTAATCTTACACCTATTAAAGTAAATCCTTAATAGTTCTTAAGCTTTATTTAAGTGAGTTGTTCATATTATACCGAGTGCAGTACAACGATCGTACTTGATTCCTATCGTAATTCCCTTCACTGTCTTTATCTTATTGCCCAGCAACGTGGGTCGTAACAGTCCTCTCCCCTTATAAAAAGTTTCATCCTCGAAACTTGAGTGTTCAGTCATAATCTATTGTTTGATATTTCTTCACTGATTTTGATCCCTAGCACATGTTATAAGCATTTCCCAATGCGTTGACTTGTCGCCCAAACATGCTTTACTAAAATCGTAACTTAGGGCTTGATTCGGAATTCTTAGTTATCCTATTACAAGGCACTTACTCGTCTGGTTTGGGGTTTGTGGTAGTTTCAGCATTAAGTATTCTAGTTTCCGTTAGTTATCCCTTTGGGTGTAAATACTTCTGCTACTACTAACTGACCGTAGTTGTAATTCTGAAGACACCGTTTATTATTAATTTGCGTAATTCACCGTACTTGATACAGCTTCTGATGTCCAAAATCCTTGAGTGTGCACCTCTTAAACCTAAGTTTCCATCTGTGAGGGTCCTTCTTGTCGTTGTGCTCCTTCCCATAAAATTCTTCTCCTTCTTTAAGACTCTCTATTCGGTGCCCCGTTCGCCACATCCAAAACAGGCATCTGTCCCCAATCGGCATTCACCGGTATGCCGTTTCTAGCATTGTTGGCATCTCGGAATTGTTGCTGCCCACCGTGAGTATGGGCACCATCTTCCAGTCCTAATTTACCTGCTCCTTTTCTCACGATCTAATGATGCGATAGCTCGTTCTACTCTATAGCAGTTGTCTAGTAATCTCTCGAAGGTGTTAGAGTGTGTACCAATCATCAAATTCCAAATCCGAGGGTTTAGGCATGCATTTTAAGTGCCACATCACCCATTACTTCAGGAATGTTCCGGCCCAGATTGGCGAAATGCTGAAAGTATTCGGAAACTGAAGTACGGGTCTCTTGTTCCAGGACGGCAAATTCCCAACCCTTTGTATAACCAATGCTGGGGACAGGTAAAAGATGCAAAATTCCTCTACAAAATCAGCCCATATTGTTGGACCGTGCACCTGCAATAAACACCACTAGAGGAGGGTGAATAGTGGTTTGCAGAAATTAAACTACTACCCTTGACAAAAATCCCCTTTGAAAACAGAATCGCGACTACCTCAGATTCAGAACATGTTTTTGAAAAATTCAAAAAATCCTTGTACACAACTCCAAAAAATTTTGAAAATTTCTAGAACTTAAATTCAATGTGTTGACAATACTCTGTCCAAAACTTAGAAAAAATAAGGTCGTTTGACCCTTCAAACAAATAAAAAGATTCAGATGGTCAATCTAGCAGAATTGGACAAAATGTTGCTAAATTTGGAAAACGTGTTTCTCTTTGAATACTTAACCAAAAAGGTTGAACTTTATGTCAAAACACTCCTTAGGATGTCTAGTTTATGTTTCCAAAAGTCCCTCACCTTAAACAACTCTTGGTTAAAATAGAATTCAAGTTTTCTCAAAACTGGTCAGATTGCAGCCAGAATGGAGCAGTTATCTTGCAAAGACTGAAAGACTAACTTTCCTTGCTTAAATCAAGTGTTTCTTGTTGCAAATGAAATCTAACAATCTGAAGTATAACTCCACCAAAAATCACGAATTTTGAAAGTGTAAAGTTATTTTTTTCAAAACGTGAGAATTTGTATGAAAACTGCAGTGAAAAACGGGCAGAATGCAAAAATGTAGAAACAAGATAAGCACCGAGAATTTATCCTGGTTCGGTCAATGTGACCTACTCCAGTCCTAAAGAACACCTTTCCTTGGATTTTACTATGGTATGAATCAACTTACAACAAGAACCAAGATTGATCCTTGGGTTATACATCAACCCTATTCAAGACTTGGATGAACACATTCTATGCAACATTTAGTTGCAAAACCTCTACCACCTATTGATGTAGCCTTATAGAATTGGCTAATAAATCTTACAAATGAAGCTCAAGAGGCTTGTAGCTCAACAATTACAACAAGAACACCTTTGCTGCAAAGAATGAAACAAGAACAACAACAAGAAGATGATTGCTAGACAAATCAACAAATGCTTTCAAGTGAGCTTCAAGTGTGTTTCATCTTCTTCACCATTGCCTCCTATTTATAGTGTGAATTGAGCCTTGTAGATAAGAATGCACATATGTCACAATCTTCATCATCAAGTCCAATTTGTCTTCACATCATTGGTTGACCTTGTACACTTGGAAAAATGAGACAACATAATCGGTCCACCTTGAACGCACATGTTGGCCGATTTTTTCCATCTAGAATAGTCTTGATTATCCATTGTAAAATGAAGATAATAAGAGAGGATAATACCACCAAAATACCCTCAACTCCTTTCAAAAGAATAGGCATGTGAGAATTTGACAAATTTAAATCAAAAATTATCTCTAAGACTAGCATACTAGCCGTTGGTTTCAAAAGTGAGAATTCCAAGTTGGCAATTTTTGCCAACTAGCTCCTTTTTGGTTGGTCCACTTGGCATAACCTCATAAAATAGATAAACCACCTTTGGCACCTGTATATGCACGTTATTGGACAGATATACAAGTATATCAACTCAGATTTTTGAAGAAAAAATCACCAAATAATAATTGACAAGATTATGTCAACATGTAACACCAAAATTCCCATAATTTCTTCTTGTATGTTGTGATCATTTCCACACATTTAACATCATTAAATTCTCTGTAAAATGATGATAAATATACTCCAATAATATATAGTGGAGAGTCTTCAAGAAAGAAATAGAATGTGACATCACAACTCGTCACATATCCCGCTATAGTCAATAATATCATCATGTGAGAGAAATAATATAAGGCCACCATATAATCTTCAAAATAATCACAACTCAACTCCAGAATGATGATAAGAATATACTCAAGAGATTCTTTGAGTAAAAATACCAAAAATACCCTCAGGAATAAAATGACCGAAATGCCCTTGGTGAGAGAAACTCCAGAAATGACCCCGATGGTCAGAAATAAATATAATACCACCTTTGTCTTGATAAATATGATAAGAACAAGTCCTTGATATATGTCCACAATACCATGTTCCTACAAAACTCAAAATACCAATTTTGCCCTTTTTGGTAAGTTGTAGAAACTTCCAAGGCATATTAGTCACAAAACATTTATAATCCTCAAAAACACATAATATCCACATAATGAACATGTATAAATCATGTACAAATGAAAACAACCACTTTATCACATTTTAGAAAAATATTTCTAAAAACCCCAGACATCGATCGATCGAAGTGCCTCAGCTTCAGAGATCGATGTCTCACAGTAAGTTTTAGAATTCGTTTCTGACCTACATTGATCGATCGAAGTGAGGGTTCAACGTACATTGATTGATCGATGTGTCTCAGGTTTAAAGATGGATGTCTCACAGTAAGGTCTTGAACCTTCAATACCTTACTTAGATCAATCGATGTCAGAGATCGAAGCACATCAATCGATCGAAGTGCAACAACCTGAGAAATCGATGTCAACCTTTTCAAATTTTAATCACATATAACAAAATGTATGATATTTTTAAGTATTCACCACTTAAAATCATGACTTTGAAAATTATCCAAACATATTTCTCAACATTCTCCCCCTTTTGGATGCTTTTCAAAATAATCTAACATTATTTTAATGTCACAACTTTTTACCAATTGTTTATCATAAATCTACCAAGTTTAAACCAATTGAATTGTTTTGAAAACCTCACCATTCACCAATTGTTTCACATTTTTTCACCAAATCTGTACCAATTGTTTTAGAAACCAATTACCAACCAATTACTAATTTTTTTCAAACTCTCAATTCTCATGTATTCATGTGCTCCCCCTCAAATTATACTCTCTCCCTTAACCTATGCTCCAAAACTCATACCAATTGAAACTTAGCATACTATTCAACCAACCAAATTATGACTTACCAACTAAAATCATGTTCTTATTCTATCTCTCCCTTTATTTTGCAAATCATGCAAAAGATAGAACTATGCAATGGTATCGTAAGTCATCATACCTAACTTGGCTCGTAAGTTTTCAAAATTGGCTTGATTAAGGGGTTTGGTAAAGATATCAGCTATTTGATGATCAGTTCCTACATGGTTTATAACTATATCCTGATTTTGAACATGATCTCGAACGAAGTGGTATCTTACCTCAATGTGTTTGGTCTTAGAATGAAGTACCGGATTCTGAGAAAGACTGATCGCACTTGTGCTATCGCAGAAAATTAGAATCTTATTCATTTTAATGCCAAAATCACTAAGTTATTGTTTAAGCCAAAGTATTTGGGTAGTACACAAATTCAAGGCTATATGCTGGGCTTCAGTGGTAGAAAGAGCTACACTAGCTTGCTTTTTAGAAAACCAAGAGATCAAGTTGGTTCCTATGAATTGACACGTCCCGCTAGTGGATTTTCTATCTAATTTGCAACCACCATAATCAACATCACTATATGCATATAATTCCAACTTAGAATTTCTATCATACTAAAGTCCAAAGTGAGGTGTTTGTTTAAGATATCTAAAGATCTTTTTCACTGCATTGTAATGTGATACATTAGGACAAGACTGAAGCCTAGCACACATACACACACTAAACATGATGTCAGGTCTTGATGCAGTTGAGTATAACAGTGATCTGGTCATAGACATATAAAGTGTGTCATCAAAAGGTTTACCATTTTCATCCTTGTCTAGTTTGGTGCTAACGCTCATAGGGGTAGATGTTTGTTTCAACTCTTCAAAGCCAAACTTCTTAATCATATCATTCACATAGTCAAGTTGGCTAATGTGGGTTCCTTGAGGGGTTTGTTTGATCTGAAGCCCTAAGAAGCAATTCAACTCTCCTACCATTGACATTTCAAATTCTGACTTCATGCATTCTTCGAAGTCTTTTACTAAGGTAGGGTTAGTTGAACCAAATATAATATCGTCTATGTATATTTGAACTATTAATAAATCATTATCTTTTCTTCTTAGGAATAAAGTATTGTCTATTGTCGCCCTTTGATAATTATTTGCAATAAGAAAGTTTGCAAATCTATCATACCAAGCTCTTGGAGCTTGTTTCAAACCATATAAAGCTTTCTTGAGCTTGTACACATGGTTAGGATTCTTTGGATCTTCGAATCCAGGGGGTTGTTTGACAAACACCTCTTCTTGGATGTATCCATTCAAGAGCGCACTCTTGACATCCATTTGGAAGAGTTTAATATTGCTTAAACCTGCAATCACAAGTAACAATCTAATTGCTCCTAGTCGTGCAACGGGTGCAAACGTTTCTTCATAATCTATTCATTCTTGTTGATTATAACCTTGTGCGACTAGCCTAGCCTTATTTCGTGTGATGTTTCCTTATTCATCCATTTTATTTCTAAAGACCCATTTGGTTCCTATTATAGACTTGTCTTCAGGTTTAGGTACTAAGTCCCACACGTTGTTTCTTGTAAATTGATTCAATTCCTCATGCATGGCATCTATCTAAGATATATCACCTAAGGCTTCTTTTACATTCTTAGAATCTAAGTGTGAGATTAAGCTATGTCCTTCAGGTTGACTTATGTTTCTACGTGTTCCAACCCCAACACTTGGATCCCCAATTATTAATTCTTTAAGGTGCCACGAATTCCTAGATTGACTGGGTTCACCCTCATCTTGTTCAAATGTTTCATTAGTGTGAACATTGTTGTATACAATTGAATCATCTTGTAAGTTAGTTGTATTATCTTCCAATTGCAAAATCTCTTCATTTATTTCACTAAGGGTTCATGCAAGTCTTGTTCAGGGGGAGTTGGTTCTAGATGATCAAGTACAGGCTCAAGTAATACATCATCATCACCAAACATATTTTCAACATTATTTTCTTGTTTATGTTGAGTTTTATCACTAACTTCAAAGCATGCATTTTCATTGAATTTCACATGTAGAGATTCAATTATCTTTCTAGATGCAGGATTATAACACCAATATGCTCTTGAGTTAGTTGAATAACCAACAAATATGCATTCAATAGACTTGTGTTCAAGCTTATCTAGATTATCCTTAGTGTTCAACACAAAACACTTACAACCAAAAACTTAAAGATAATCCACTTTAGGTTGTCTATTGTTTAATAATTCATAAGGTGTTTTATTCGATTTCTTTCTAATAGAAAGCCTATTTATGATATAGCATGCACAACTAACAGCTTCAGCCCATAAATATTTTGGTACTTCATTTTCAAATAACATTGTTCTAGCAACTTCTTGAATTGTTCTATTTTTGCGTTCTACAACTCCATTGAGTTGTGGTGTTCTAGGTGGTGAGAGTTCATGTTTAATTCCATGTAATTCACAAAACTTGATTACATCTTTGTTTTTAAATTCTCCATCTCTATCACTTCTAATTCTTTTAACATTTTCTTCGTATATATTTTCAAGTTGCTTAATAAGAGTTTCGATTGCCAACGGAGCATCGTCTTTGTGTGTTAAGAATAATGTCCATGTGTAGCGTGAGTAATCATCTACTATGACACACACATAGTAGTGTCCACCTAAACTTCTTGTCCTACTTGGACCAAATAAGAATAAGTGAAGCAATTCTAGTACATGACTAGTACTCACTTAATGTTTTGGTTTTAATATTTCTTTAATGTGTTTTCCTTTAATACATGTTTCACACATTTGAATACTATCTAAGTCTAACTTAGGCATTCCTCTAATTAAATTCTTCTTAGATAATTTCTTAATGGTTGAAATTCCTATATGGCCTAATCTTTTGGGCCATAAAGTCACATCTAAGTCATGTGATATTAAACGCTTAACCTTAACATCTAACATGTTATCTAAGGTAAGAGTATAAATGTTACCATCCCTGCTTCCTTTTAAAACAATTTCTCCTTTTTCATTTATTATATCAAAAGAATTGGGAAGAAAAGAAACATTATATTCGCAATCTATAAGTTGAGAAATACTTAAAAAATTATAAGAAAGATTACTTACTAACAACACATTTCATATTTGAAATGTGTTAGGGTCCCCAATTGTTCCTTTTCCAACAATTTGTCCTTTGTTGTTGTCACCGAATGTTACCTTTCCTCCATTATTTATATGTTCCAACTCGGTGAATAGTTTGTAGTTGCCCGTCATATGCTGTGAACATCCACTATCTAAAAACCATTTAGTTTTTAGATTCGTTGACTTTGCCTCCTTCTTGTGTTCCTTGAAATTTTCCTGCAATGGAGACAAAGTTTTAGGTACCCTTTACTTGGGTCCTTGAACGTTAGGGACACCATCCTTGTTTATATACCCTTTGGGTATCCAAACTTGGATGTACTTTTTTGGCACATTTTTAGCATAGGTATAATTAGAAAAGTAAGAAGAATTAGCATATACATTCCATGAAGATGCATTGTTATACATGTTGTACCTTGGTTTATATGTACTTTGTTGGGGCCGATTTTGATAGCTTATGTAAGGCATATGATTTTGTTTTTTTATATGGTGCTATGTATGTATGTTCATATGCATTTCTATACGACTTATATGAGTGTTACATATACTTAGGTTCATAATAAGTTGGATGCATTTTATTATCTCTAGTTGCATTTGTATACATGTAGGTATAATTTCTAGGTTGTCTAGATGAAAAGTTTTGCCTAGTTGCACATTTATACGTGTGTACATTTGTGGATGCGTGTTGTATTTTTGCCTTAGAATAAACAGAAGAAGGAGTAGAAGAAGATGCATCAGGAAAAGTTGATTTCGTTGTATTATATAGCATTTTTGTACTAGATGAGACAAACTTAGTCTTTTTATCTACTTTGGCATTTTCTTCTTTATATCCTAAACTGGTTTTATCATTTCCATATTTTTGCAATGATATAAGTGTATCTAACATATTTGCACCAGATTTAAATTGTTCTAACATTTTTCTAAGGTAAGTTTGGAAGATTTAAGTTGTACTATTTCATTTCCACAACTTTCTACCTTAGATTTCAACATGCTATTTTTATTTTTCAGTGTATGTTCAATTTTCCTATATGATTCAATTTTAATCTCTAAAGAATCAACAGTATTAGTAGACTCTTGTTTAAAAGATTCTAATTGATCGGAAAATTCCAAGTTGGACGTCTTCAACTTGTCATTTTCTTCAATTAGTTTCTTCTTTTCTTAAGAGAGCATCTTACAGTGAGCATGCATTCTTAAAAATTCTTCATACATTTCATCAAATGTCATTTCACTATCAGAATCATCATCAGATGAAGAACTTACCTCTTTGTATATGAAGCAGACTTGAGCTTCCTCAGTGTCGGATTCTGAGTCGGATGAGTCGCTCCATGTGCTCACCTTCATTGCTCGTTTGCCTTTCCCTGGCTTGGTCTCCTTTGCCTTTGATTTTTGTGTCACCTTTTCTTGTTTATTATTATTGTTGTTGTTGTTGTTGATTTTTTTTTGTCGGACAATCATAAGAGATGTGTCCTTTTTGGCCACATTCATAACACTTTAACTCTTTATTATACCATTTGCTTTTATCAGAGTTATTTTTCCTGGGTTGAGAAGAAGAAGAAGAAGAAGATCGTGTAGAGAAAAAGTGGTTTGAGTGATTTCAAAATATGTGATTTAAATAAATGACATAAAACGTGCATGATATAAACAAACGTGTGCATGATATTGCTTATTACTTGCCTTATTTAGCTCATATATAATATTGTCGTACTAACGAGCCATGAAGCGTTAAAGCTTACATCATATGGAAAACATTTGTTGTGTTTACACTATTTTCAGGTGCCACCATTAATGAACTAAACTAGTTCATTAAGTGAAGTACATAGTTAAATAAACTAAGTAGTTCATTAAAGGAAGCTACATTTGGAAAAGGCACAAAGGCAACAAGGCTAAAGAAGGAAAGTCTTCTCCTACTCCCCACATTCATTATACACGCCATATACACATATAAATACATATATTTTCAGATTTTTTTTAAAAAAGGCACATACACATGTATTCCAACGTACTACCGACACGTTATATATTTTACGTACGAACGTTAACGTCACACCATCATACTTAACTCATATTTTTGAGTATATTCAGGTCTTATATCATATGATATAAGTCATGGTGATGACAAATTAAATACGACACGTTAAAAGGTTGTAAACCGAAAATTGTCGTATCGGGCGAATACCGAAACTTCGCCAACGTGTCACGTACTTGCCATAAATAGATGGCCAGCCCCTACACCTCAAAAATTATCATAATTTTCGTGCCTATGGTAATATTTTCAGCCAAAAATTTTTTCCATATTGGCACACACAAATCACCCCACATTAAGGCCAAAATGTGAAGGTTCCAATTTTAGTTTTGTCACATGTTAATGGCGCCACTTTAGACCAACCAAGTGCTGAGAATTAAAGTTTACATTATATATATTATGTGTAACATAATATATATAACATGTGCAAAAGTTAGAATTTAATTAGAGAAAAATCGGGTAATCGATATATATCGAAAATTCGATTTTCTACGTACACAATGCATGGTACATTTTTGGCACATCATATGACACGTATCTAGACACTTTTTACATGTGTCATACATCTTAAAGTGTTCTAGAAAATTAAATTAAGGGCTGATTGGAATATAACATGTGTGTATTATTAAATGTGCACTATTTTACAAAGTTAGCAAAAATAAAATTCAGCACATGCATATACATGTATACACACCTATTACAGCTGAGATGGAGCATGTGTGGAGCCTTTTTGGCATATTGATTGGTCAAGAATCAATCATACAATGTTGGTGATTTAAAGAAAGAAGCTACAAATGGTAAGGTTTCAAACTTTGTCACATTTAAAACACATGCTGAAAATTTCAGCATGTTGAACTATAGCTGGCCGATTTCTATGTTATTATGAGACATATTTTACTTCTTGATTAAGATGGATTGATTGGAAGGTGATTTGGAAGTATTTTGAATAACTTATGGAATTAAAATTTTGATATTCTTGAATATCACACATGCTGAAAATTTCAGCATGTGTGCAATATGTCTTGGCCGAATTTATGGTCATAAGGGTGTCCAAATTTTATTTCCAATTTGATAAGGATATTTGCCATCAATTGATGATCAAAGAAAAATGGAAGTATTTTGAACTTTACCACCATGTATCACATGCTGAAATTTCAGCATGGTAATCACTCATTATGGCCGATTTTTATCCTTGTGTGGGAGGAATTTTGTCTTGAAAAATTTATGTGATAATCTTGTGTATTATGGAAATTATTCTATGTTGATTTTGGCACATGTGTTGAGTGATATATTCAGATTTTTCCAAGTCATCAAATGATGACAACATCCAACCTATCATGAAGTGCCAAGTAAGCAAAGATTAAATGATCATCCAATGAGGAGGTGACGAGTAAGCAAGACCATGTCACATTGATGTCTTACATTCTCTCAAGGACTTAGAAGACAATTTTGAAGAGGGGAAGGACCAAGGGGGACGGCTGCATATGTGCTTAAAAGGAAAGAAGATGAGCAAAAACAAGACAAGAACAAGCGTTGCATTTTCAAGAGATCAAAAACGCTAGCCTCTCTTCTTCTACTCTCTCTTTCTTTGTTCTTCTTGAAAGCCTATTGTACTCATATTTTCAATCTTGAATAGGCTTGTTATAGACCACCACGTATTCCTTATCTTTGTAAAAGATTGATCAAGGTGTGATCAATCTTCAATCTTGCTAGGTGGTGGTGTTCGTGCGAATTGTATTCATCGTACAAGGTTTGTAAAGGGTTGGAGTTAGTGTGTAACTCTATCAACCCTGTGGTAAGGTGTATTGCATGTGTGTGACTAGTGTGAACCAAGGAAGGTGTTCCTTGAAGACTGGAGTAGGTTGTTTATAACCGAACCAGTATAAAAATCTCAGTGTCATTTACTTTCAGCATTTATATTCTGTTTCTGCACACTTTACTTTTTTTTTGTGTTCGTAAAAATAGTAAACGACTTTCAAAAATTACGAAAATTTTCAGAAACAAAGTCACACGTCTTAGGGTTAATTTGACACAAGTTTCAACCATTTTGGATAAGTATAAGTCATTCAAACATCCAAAGATCTGAGACTAGTGCAGTCTGATTATCAGGCTTGCAAAGGTTGAGACTTTGAGTGTATTTGACTAACATCCCGAAGGAATTTCTCAAAACTGTTTCAACCCGTTTAAATAAAATATATAAGGCTTAGTGGATAAATTTTCAGAGCATTTGGAGTTGTGTACAAATAGGAATTAAATTTTCAGAACAGTGTACTGTTTCTGGCAGATTCGCACAATCTGACCACCAACGATTTTTGAAGGGGTTAAAGGTTGAATTTAAATTTGAAATTTTTAGGAGACCCTCAGAACATCTCAGGCTAAGTTCTCTCAAAATTTCAGAATTTTTGGAGACCTATAACCTGGTTTTAAAAATGTTTTAAAACTGGTCCTATAAACAGAATCTGTTTTCAGAAGTTGAGTTGTTTAGTTTTAAACAAATTTTAAAAACCACACTTTCCGCACCACCTATTCAACCCCTCCCCCCTTCTAGTGGTGCCTTGCAGATCCTACAAGTGGTATCAGAGCGCAGGAACACTCACTACAAATGATCCAACGATTCAGTGAGATGGCAACCACAAATCTCAAAACCGAGCAAGAAGGTATGTCGAGCCAAAGGCCTCCTCTTTTTGACGGTGAGTCGTTTATTCAGTGGAAACTTAGAATGAAGCTTTTTCTTATGGCTATAGATATTGATCTTTGGTCGATAATAGAAGATGGTCCTTTTGTCCCATCTAAGTTATCCACCGTAGACGGAGTCACATTAGAAGTTGTTAAACCTAGACAAGAATATACGAGTGATGATAAAAAGAAACTTAGTATGAATGCTAGGGCTATGCAATTGCTCCTAAACGGATTAAGTAAAAGTGAATTTAGTTATGTCTCAAACTGTTCGAGTGCACAAGAAATGCGGAGGATACTAGAAATGAAACACGAAGGCACGAGTCAAGTAAAAGAGTCTAAAATAAACATGCTTATGTCCACACTTGAGTCGTTTAAATTATTGCCTAATGAGTCTATTGTTGATATGGATCTTCGTTTTACTAACATCTACAATACTCTTGAGTCTCTTGGTAAAGCTTTTACCACGCAGGAAAAGGTACAGAAAGTCTTACGAAGCCTTCCATCCGAATGGGACCCTAAAGTGACCGCAATAGAAGAAAGCAAGGAAACTAAGTCAATAAAGATGGAAGAATTAATCAGATCACTTAAGGTTTATGAGAATAAACTCACCATACGGAAATCGGAATCATCTAAACAAGGTAAAGCTATTGCTTTTAAATCAAATGAATACGTCTCTACTCCTTCTGATCACGTAGATGATAGTGATTCTGAATCGGATAACGATGACCTAATTCTATTGGCTAAAGGATTAAGAAAATTTATGAGAAGGTCATTTAGAAACAAAAATAAGGGTACTACAACTAGGGATGTCAAACGGATAAAACGAATACGGTAACACAGTATCCGTATTCGAATCCGTTTTTGTCTAACTATATCCGAATTCGTATCCGAATCCGGACGGATATTTAGGAAGTCATCCGAATTCGAATTTGTTCGGATTCGAATTCGGTGCCGGATATCCGAATCCGTATTATATCTATTTCAAATTTGTTCGAATATCCGAATCCGGATATCCGAATTCGAAATCAGCAAATTTACAACAGTGGTATACATATTTTCATATATATTTTTTTTAAAATTTTAAAAATAAATATTTTTACATATTTTTTTATATATTATTATATATTTTATTATATATTTTTATTTAATTTTAAAAATATCTATTCGAATACGGATATTCGGATACGGTAATAACTATACCATATTCGTATTTGTTTTTCTAATACTATTCGGATACGAATTCGAATACGGTGAAACGAATGTACAGCTCTTACCATATTCGATTCGGACAGCCGAATTCGAATTCGGATGTCGGATATCTGGTAAGTTTTGACAGGCCTAACTACAACTAAGAGAAACAAGAACAAGTCAAATGATAAAGATGTTAAATGTTATGATTGTGGCAAACTTGGACATTTATCTTATGTCTGCCCAAATAAAGAAAAGCAAACAAATAAATACCCTGACAAGGAGCGGAACAAGAATAGACTCGTCTTAGAACCCAAGCAAAGGAACCATGCTCTAAAGGCCTCCACTTGGAGTGATACATCGGATTCCGAGACTGAAACCGAAGAAGAGACTCATCCAAAGCATCTAATGAGGTATCATCTGATTCTGACTCTGACTCTGAACCTTCTTATGATGATCTTTTTAGTCAGTATTTAGAATTGCACTAATTCACTACTATTCTCGCTAAGGAAAAGAAGCGATTAATTGAAGACAAGAAACTGTTAGAATCTTCTAACGAGAATCTTGTCGCTCAATTAAGCGATTCAAAGAAAGAGTCATCATGTATCATTACTGCATTAAAGACAGAGATTTCATCATTATCCACTCAAAATAATGAAATGAAATCCGAGATTTCAAGTTTGAAATCAAGGATACAGACTTAGAGAAAATGATGAAACAGTTTGATACGGGATCCAACATGCTGCATCGCATTATATTATCACAAAAGCATGACAGTGACAAAACGGGTTTGGGATACGTTGATACTAATGAAGTATCAACCAAACCAACTAAGTTTGTGGTGTCTAAGAAAGTAGACACCCCAAAGCCTCAAGTGGCGTCTAAGATGACATAAAAACCGTCACTTCCCTTATCACGCCCCACTTCCTCTTCATATCACGTGAAATACAATTTTGTACCATATAGATATAAAAAGAAAAGAGTGATTCATACACGGCATTCATTTCATCCATGCACTACGCACACACACACAAGGACATATCAAAAACGTCCTTCATAAAATGAGTATAGAGGAGTCCTTGGGCAAAGACCCAAAGTGCATTCACCACATGTCTACTACACCGCACCCTCATCTACATTCTTGCCATTTGCTAGACCGAGAAGGATCACCCAAGTATGGGTACCGAAAGGTACTTTTACCAAGAGGTGATTAACTAACTCGCAAGGACCCAAAGTTAAAAGGGTACCTAAATCATTTTTGCACATTGCAGGGAGCCCACACATCAAAAGAAACAACTATTAAGTGGTTCCTTGACAGTGGATGCTCGAGGCACATGACGGGTGGCCCGAGTTTGTTCACAAAATTAAAGAAGGTCACAAAAGGCAGATCCGTGACCTTTGGAGACAACAACGAAGGCAAGATCATTGGAAAAGGTACGATTGGAAATCCAAGCACTCTCCAAATCTCCAACGTCTTTTTGGTAAGCAACTTATCCTACAATCTTCTTAGCATTTCTCAATTTGTTGACAATGGTTTTAATGTGTGCTTTACTCACCCTTATTGCAATATAATTAATAAAAATAGAGAAACCGTTTTAAAAGGAAAACGAGAAGGTAACATTTTTACGCTTTCTGTGGATGATATGGTAGATGCTAAAGTTAAGTGCTTTATGTCAAATGAACCCAATGTGAATTTATGGCATAGACGTTTAGGACACATTGGTATTTCCACACTAGAAAAACTTCAACGAAAGAACTTAGTACGAGGACTGCCCACACTTGATTTAGACAACTTTCAGTTGTGTGAATCTTGCATAAAAGGCAAACAAACACGTGAGTCACTTAAGCCTAAGAATGAAATAAGCACGACTAGAGTCTTAGAACTACTACACATTGATTTGTTTGGTCCTAGTCGCACTACAAGCCTAGGTGGGCGCCACTATGCATGCGTGATTGTTGATGATTTTTCTCGTTATACTTGGACTTTATTTCTTGCGCATAAGGATGATAGTGCCATTGAAATTGCGAAATTAATTAAACAACTTGAAAATCAATACGGTGTCAATGTGAAAAAGATAAGAAGCGATAGAGGCGGTGAATTTAAAAACAAAGAGATGATTTCATTTTGCGAAGAAAAAGGAATCAAGCATGAGTTTTCGCCACCTAGAACTCCACAATTAAATGGAGTAGTAGAAAGAAAGAATCGAACATTACAAGAAATCGCTAGGACTATGCTATGCGAAAATAAATTGCCTAGACTTCTGTGGGCGGAAGCCATAAATTGTGCATGCTACATAGTAAATTACCTATCTATAAGAAAGAAAATAAACAAGACGCCTTACGAGATATTGAATGATCGCATGCCTAAGATTGACTATTTTCGTGTGTTTGGATGCAAATGTTTTGTTTTGAATACAAAAGATAATTTAGATAAATTTGAATCCAAATCAATTGAGTGCATTTTTGTTGGATATTCTATAAATTCAAAGGCATATAGATGTTATGATCCTCTCACTAGACAAATCATGGAATCTATTCATGTGAAATTCAATGAATTTGGTGAGATTGATAAAGATAAAGAATATGACAATGACTTTGAATTGAAACCCGTGTTGAATGAAGATGATGGTACATTTGATATGCATGACATGAATGACACACTAGAAATGCATGATCACGTAGAAATACATGATAACATAGAAACTAATCAACCAAGATGGCATAGAGATCACCCACATGATCTCATCATAGGCGACCTCACTCACGGTGTGCGACCACGTAGAAGAATTACTTCGGATGCAATAAATGAATTTCATGCTATGATTTCTGAAATTCAACCCAAAAATGTGCATGATGCTTTGAGTGATTCGTCTTGGATTGATGCCATGCATGATGAGCTTAATCAATTTGTTAGAAACGATGTATGGGATTTAGCGCCACGACCACAAGACAAGACTATAATAGGCACAAAGTGGGTGTTTAGGAATAAAATGAATGAACAAGGAAAGGTCGTTAGGAATAAAGCTAGACTTGTAGCACAAGGCTATAATCAAGAAGAAGGAATTGACTACGATGAAACTTTTGCACCCGTAGCACGTTTAGAAGCTATACGACTATTACTTGCTATTGCTTGCATGAAAGATTTCAAATTGTATCAAATGGACGTAAAAAGTGCATTCTTATACGAATTTATACAAGAAGAAGTATACGTGAAGCAACCACCCGGTTTTGAAGATTTGAAACATCCCGATCACGTGTACAAACTAAAGAAGGCACTATACGGACTAAAGCAATCGCCGAGAGCATGGTATGATTGCTTTGCTACCTTCCTTTTAGAAAATGATTTTAAATGAGGTACTATAGATAGTACACTATTTTTGAAACAAGACAAATCTGATTTACTTATTATTCAAATCTATGTTGATGACATTATTTTCGGTTCTACCTCACATAGACTTGTTGAAGATTTTGAAATGTGCATGAAATCCGAATTTGAAATGTCTATGGTTGGCGAACTTAACTATTTTCTTGGCTTGCAGATTAAGCAAACGAGTAAAGGGATTCACACAAGTCAAGAAAAAAATGTTAATGACATGATTAAAAAGTTTAACTTTGAAAATTTGAAACCATCCCCCACCCCTATGAGTGTCACCACTAAATTGGACAAAGATGAACATGGTAAAGAATTTGATAATGGTTTATATAGATCTATGATTGGTTCTTTGCTATATTTAACTGCCAGTAGGCCTGATATAATGTTCAGTGTATGCATGTGTGCACGTTTTCAAAGTCAACCTAAGGTGTCTCATTATAATACGGTAAAAAGAATCTTTTGCTCTATTAAGCACACGCCCACCTTAGGAATTTGGTACGATAAGGATTCCGACTTTAACTTACATGCTTATACTGATGCAGATTATGGTGGCTGCAAAATAGACAGAAAGAGCACGAGTGGGAATTGCCAATTTTTAGGAAACTCACTCATTTCATGGTTTTCCAAAAAGCAAGCAAGCGTTGCTTTGTCCACTACTGAGGCTGAGTATATGGCACTTAGCCTTTGTTGCACACAGTTGTTGTGGATAAAACAACAACTCTCGGACTTTGGAATTACCGTAAATAGAATTCCTATATATTGTGATAGTATGAGTGCCATTAATTTGTCTAAGAACCCCGTGTTACACTCTAAGGCTAAGCATATAGAAGTACGCTATCACTTTCTTCGTGATCACGTAAACAATGATGATATCGGCATAGATCACGTATGCACAGAAGCACAAGTAGCAGATATCTTTACAAAAGCCTTAAATCAAGCCACGTATGAATCTCTTCGTTCTAAATTAGGCATGATTTCAGTTGATACGATTTGATATGACGTGATTTGATTTTCTTTCCTTATTTACAGTCATCTTTTGATTTACTTTCCAAAATAAAGGGGGAGAGAAAGCATGATTTAAGGGAGAGAGAGATTCCAATTGATACTGATTCCATAAATCAAGGGGGAGCGGATTTGAAATTTGAAATTCAAATTTCAAATTTATGCATGATTGAAGGGGGAGAGATAGCATTTAAATCATGTACATGAGTTATTTTGAAAATCATCAAAAGGGGGAAATTGTAGAGAAAAAGGGGTTTGAGTGATTTCAAAATATGTGATTTAAATAAATGACATAAAACGTGCATGATATAAACAAACGTATGCATGATATTGCTTATTACTTGCCTTATTTAGCTCATATATAATGTTGCCGTACTAACGAGCCATGAAGCGTTAAAGCTTACATCATATGGCAAACATTTGTTGTGTTTACACTATTTTCAGGTGCCACCATTAATGAACTAAACTAGTTCATTAAGTGAAGTACTTATTAATTAAACTAAGTAGTTCATTAAAGGAAGCTACATTTGGAAAAGGCACAAAGGCAACAAGGCTAAAGAAGGAAAGTCTTCTCCTACTCCCCACATTCATTATACACGCCATATACACATATTAATACATATATTTTCAGATTTTTTTAAAAAAGGCACATACACATGTATTCCAACGTACTACCGACACGTTATATATTTTACGTATGTACATTAACGTCACACCATCATACTTAACTCATATTTATGAGTATATTCAGGTCTTATATCATATGATATAAGTCATGGTGATGACAAATTAAATACGGAACGTTAAAAGGTTGTAAACCGAAAATTGTTGTATCGGGCGAATACCGAAACTTCGCCAACGTGTCACGTACTTGCCATAAATAGATGGCCAGCCCCTACACCTCAAAAATTATCATAATTTTCGTGCCTATGGTAATATTTTCAGCCAAAAATTCTTTCCATGTTGGCACACACAAATCACCCCACATTAAGGCCAAAATGTGAAGATTCCAATTTTAATTTTGTCACATGTTAATGGCGTCACTTTAGACCAGCCAAGTGCTGAGAATTAAAGTTTATATTATATATATTATGTGTAACATAATATATATAACATGTGCAAAAATTGGAATTTAATTAGAGAAAAATCGGGTAATCGATAAATATCGAAAATTCGATTTTCTACGTACACAATGCATGGAACATTTTTGGCACATCATATGACACGTATCTAGACACCTTTTACATATGTCATACGTCTTAAAGTGTTCTAGAAAATTAAATTAAGGGCTGATTGGAATATAACATGTGTGTATTATTAAATGTGCACTATTTTACAAATTTATCAAAAATAAAACTCAGCACATGCATATACATGTATACACGCCTATTACAGCTGAGATGGAGCATATGCGGAGCCTTGTTGGCATATTGATTGGTCAAGAATCAATCATACAATGTTGGTGATTTAAAGAAAGAAGCTACAAATGGTAAGGTTTCAAACTTTGTCACATTTAAAACACATGCTGAAAATTTCAGCATGTTGAACTATAGCTGGCCGATTTCTATGTTATTATGAGACATATTTTACTTCTTGATTAAGGTGGATTGATTGGAAGGTGATTTGGAAGTATTTTGAATAACTTATGGAATTAAAATTTTGATATTCTTGAATATCACACATGCTGAAAATTTCAGCATGTGTGCAATATGTCTTGGCCGAATTTATGGTCATAAGGGTGTCCAAATTTCATTTCCAATTTTAGAAGTATATTTTCCATCAATTGATGATCAAAGAAAAATGGAAGTATTTTGAACTTTACCACCATGTATCACATGCTGAAATTTCAGCATGGTAATCACTCATTATGGCCGATTTTTATCCTTGTGTGGGAGGAATTTTGTCTTGAAAAATTTATGTGACAATCTTGTGTATTATGGAAATTATTCTATGTTGATTTTGACACATGTGTTGAGTGATATATTCAGATTTTTCCAAGTCATCAAATGATGACAACATCCAACCTATCATGAAGTGCCAAGTAAGCAAAGATTAAATGATCATCCAATGAGGAGGTGACGAGTAAGCAAGACCATGTCACATTGATGTCTTACATTCTCTCAAGGACTTAGAAGACAATTTTGAAGAGGGGAAGGACCAAGGGGGACGGCTGCATATGTGCTTAAAAGGAAAGAAGATGAGCAAAAACAAGACAAGAACAAGCGTTGCATTTTCAAGAGATCAAAAACGCTAGCCTCTCTTCTTCTACTCTCTCTTTCTTTGTTCTTCTTGAAAGCCTATTGTAATCATATTTTCAATCTTGAATAGGCTTGTTATAGACCACCACGTATTCCTCATCTTTGTAAAAGATTGATCAAGGTGTGATCAATCTTCAATCTTGCTAGGTGGTGGTGTTCGTGCGAATTGTATTCATCGTACAAGGTTTGTAAAGGGTTGGAGTTAGTGTGTAACTCTATCAACCCTGTGGTAAGGTGTATTGCATGTGTGTGACTAGTGTGAACCAAGGAAGGTGTTCCTTGAAGACTGGAGTAGGTTGTTTATAACCGAACCAGTATAAAAATCTCAGTGTCATTTACTTTCAGCATTTATATTCTGTTTCTGCACACTTTACTTTTTTTGTGTTCGTAAAAATAGTAAACGACTTTCAAAAATTCCGAAAATTTTCAGAAACAAAGTCACACGTCTTAGGGTTAATTTGACACAAGTTTCAACCATTTTGGATAAGTATAAGTCATTCAAACATCCAAAGATCTGAGACTAGTGCAGTCTGATTATCAGGCTTGCAAAGGTTGAGACTTTGAGTGTATTTGACTAACATCCCGAAGGAATTTCTCAAAACTGTTTCAACCCGTTTAAATACAATATATAAGGGTTTAGTGGTTAAATTTTCAGAGCATTTGGAGTTGTGTACAAATAGGAATTAATTTTTCAAAACAGTGTACCGTTTCTGGCAGATTCGAACAATCTGACCATCAACGATTTTTGAAGCGGTTAAAGGTTGAATTTAAATTTGAAATTTTTAGGAGACCCTCATAAAATCTCAGGATAAGTTCTCTCAAAATTTCAGAATTTTTGGAGACCTATAACCTGGTTTTAAAAACGTTTTAAAACTGGTCCTGAAAACAGAATCTGTTTTCAGAAGTTGAGTTGTTTAGTTTTAAACAAATTTTAAAAACCACACTTTCCGCACCACCTATTCAACCCCCCCTTCTAGTGGTACCTTTCAGATCCTACAGATCGTTGTCTATTCTTATTAGGACGTTTGAAAAACTTTCTAAGTTTTCTAGCTATCAATATCAAGTCATCGTCTAATTCAGTATCACTATTACTATCATCATTATTTGTATGTGATTCAGTTGATTTGAAAGCTATTGACTTACTTGATGATTTAGATGACTCGGACTTCCGTTGGTTTAGTTTTTACCTCGTGTACTCTTAGTGAGCCTATCAATTCGTCCATTTTTGTGATCGATTTCCTTTGTTCGATCGCCGTGACCTTTGGATCCCATTCAACAGGAAAGGCTTCGCAACACCTTTTGAATCTTTTCATTGTTCGTGAATGATTTACCTAAAGCTTCAAGGGCATCAAAAATGTTAGTAATCCTCAAATCCATATATGTTATGGATTCGTTTCGCAACATTTTGAAAGATTCAAGCTCAGATATAAGCATGTTTATTTTTACCCCGCTAGTACCTTCATGCTTTAATTCTAATGATTTCCACATGTCGTGTGCGCATGTGCAATTTGACACGTATCCTGCTTCAGAAGTTGTAAGTCCATTCAAAAGTAATTGCATAGCTTTAGCATTCATGGACATTTTCTTTTTATCTTCCGATGATCATTTGCTTTTATGTTTTTCAACCTCTTGTGTGACTCCACTAACTTGTACAATTTTCATTGGATGTACGGCCCATCTTCAATTATAGATCATAAATCGATGTCTGTAGCCATTAAGAATAGCCTCATTCTTAGTTTCCAATGTACAAAATTATTACCATCAAAAAGAAGAGGACATTGCATGGACATACCTTCCAACTCACCTTTGTGAGAAACTATGGCCATTGTAACAGAGCTATTTTGAAATATTGTTTCTTGGCCTTGTGCTGTTTGTACGGTGTTGAATCTTGCTTCTTTGAGTGGTGTAGACCTTGCTCTGATACTAATTGTTAGACCGTGCACCTGCAATAAACACCATAGAGGGGGTGAATAGTGGTTTGCGGAAATTACACTACTACCCTTGATAAAAATCCTTATTGAAAACAGAATCCGAGACTACCTCAGATTCACAACCCGTTTTTGAAAAATTCAAAAATCCTTGTACACAACTCCAAAATTTATACAAATTTCCAGAAATTAACTTCAACGTGTTGGCAAGATTCTATCCAAAAATTAGACAAAAATAAGATTGTTTGACACTTCAAAACAAATAAAAAGGTTTAGATGGTCAATTTGGACGAAATTGGACAGAATGTTGCTGAATTTGGAAAACGTGTTTCTCTCTGAATACTTAACCAAAAAGGTTGAACTTTATGTCAAAATACTGCTTAAGATGTCTAGTTTATGTTTCCAAAAGTCCCCGACCTTAAACAACTCTTGGTCAAAACAGAATTCAAGTTTTCTCAAAATCTGGTCAGATTGCAGCCAGAATGGAGTAGTTATCTTGCAAAGACTGAAAGACTAACTTCCTTTGCTCAAATCAAGTGTTTCTTGTTGCAAATGAAATCTAAAAATCTGAAGTATAACTCCACCAAAAATCACGAATTTTGAAAGTGTAAAGCTATTTTTTTTTCAAAACGTGAGAAGTTGTATGAAAACTGCAGTGAAAAATGGGCAGAATGCAGAAATGTTGAAACAAGACAAGAACAATGAGAAGGTGTAGATACTAGGGCCCAAGCTGTCTGCGTCTGCGATGCTCTGCCAATCTGACTCAGCAAATATAAAGCCTCGGTGAATGTGCCTAGAGCCTCCTCCAGAGAAGGTGCCGGAAGCTGTGTGACAGGTGTCAGTGTCCTCCAAGTCTGCTCAGAAGCTAGGGCCAATCCTAGTGATAACGGTGATGGCGTGCAACTACAAGATCGTGATGCCATCCTACAGAAGTCACTATAGTATCGTTATTATTACTTCATAAAGCATACAAAATCCAATTTAAAATTTTAAATTATACTCAAGGTTATACCCTATTGAACCGTTCCAAGGGAGTTATACTAAGGTTGGCCCACTCAATCCTAAAATTCCATCTTAAACTCTAAGATCATAGCCTGCGTACTTGCCGTTGTTTATCTTATGTTTCCCACTGTGGATTTGGAGCCTTGATCTCTGATACCACCTATAGCACCCTGCTCGGGACTAGGGTCCCGGCACGGTGGACACGCCGTACTCTGCTACGAGAAGTACAAGGCGTCGATAACATCTGTATACGCATCGTCATAAACATATATCAAATAGTGGAAGCATCATAAAATATACAGAAATGAAACATCGACATAAGTACAAACTTCTATATCCGAAATGGTGTCATAGATACATTAGTTATACAAACGATCATAAATACAGAGCTGAATATCAAAATACAAATGCTGCCACTACAGTCTACTGATCAGCTCGCCAAACCTAGTCTCGAGCCTCATCCTCTATGAACTCTAGCTCAGGGCCCTGTGGGTCTGCATGGTAAAATAAAGGAGTGGACGATAATGAAATGCTCAGCAAGTATTTCCGCTTAGATTCGTCAAGTGGATCATACATGGGGATTGGGTAGTGGAGATAATACAGTGAAACACAGACTACTATCATGTATGATGATAATAACCAAAGAATTCAACATATATAACAAATATAGTAATCCATGCAGATACATTAACATGCAAGTAATTACATTCACAGAACAGATCTTAGTGAAACCGTATTGTGAATCAAACAGAAACATCATTTATCATCTTTACTTTATCATATAATCGGAATCATTCTTAGGTTTACTTGCTTGATCGTGCTTGTCAACGTATAAAGCAAGTCATGGCTTAAGGGTACTAAGAGCTCATGGGATATGTTCGTGATGCATGCATTGTAAAACTTTCAGAAAGCATGTCCTTTTGTATTATCATGAACTTGTCAGAAACAGGGGTTGGCTATAGCACTTTTCGTAACATAAGAATGGTTCCCACGAAATGCTGAATGATTCCTCGAGTAGTATCAATACTGTCTATGAATCCCAATAGTCCAACCATAGTGTTACACCATATGTACCTCGACCTAACGGTAACGCGTTATGGTTGAGATCCTAAGTCCCCGACGCGGTGTTACAGTCAATTATAACATCATTTCCCCTGATATCCTATCTATGGACCCGACATTAGGCAACACACCGTACAGAATGTCGTAGACGTAACATAAATGGCAGACATCCCTTGTCCCGGACAAGGTGTTACACCCAGCCAACAGAACATGCATATACAGAAAGGCAGAGAACCCTTGTCCTAGAAAAGGTGTTACACTCAGCCAACAGAACATGCATATACAGAAAGGTAGAGAACCCTTGTCCTAGACAAGGTGTTACACTCAGCCATCATGCATAAATCGTATGGAATCATTCGTCTCGTGGTACAATTCTTTATTCGTAAAATTCTTTAAAACATCTTTCGCAATAATCCTTCCGTAAACATAATAGTAAGTAAAACTTGTCTGCTTTAAAAATAATGCTGATCTATGCACAAATGAATGCTCGGTTTAGGTCTCTAATCTAATTGGTCCCTAAGTCCATTATTCTTTCACGTTTCTATGTGAAATTACTATTTTGTCCTTGCTAAAGGAGCCCTTGGTTTTTAATGGTCAAAACAGCCACTTTTAGGTTGATAAACCTTTTCACTTTAGTAGCTTAGTTATTCCTTGATTTACCCCTTTATATAATTTAAATTATACCTATATTTTAATAAGTGTATTTATATAAATTTTATTTCCTTATAAGGGTACATAATTGGCCTATTGGCCGAATGTTGTCATACATACATATCTTGATGTC
This sequence comes from Eustoma russellianum, assembly GCA_036186865.1. Lineage (NCBI taxonomy): Eukaryota > Viridiplantae > Streptophyta > Magnoliopsida > Gentianales > Gentianaceae > Eustoma > Eustoma russellianum. The sequence goes on from AP025056.1 coordinate 34,758,603, forward strand.
CAACTTTGTTTAATGCCACAATTATGATTATTTCTTACGTATAACATACATGTCAAATATATTTTCACATGTGTTCTCCAAATAACAATTTGAACATTATGATGGCAATAATTGGGCCTCTTGGCTGAAAGTCATCACACACACATGTATGGATTTTTCAATTTGTTCAATATAGCACATATGTTAAAATGGTGTAATCCATCGTGTATTTTAAGCTACCATGAACTTCCATCATGCTGATGCATGATAATGCTTTGCTTTATGATCTTAACATGCTAAATATCAAGTATGGTCTCATTCACCATAACCATGATCATAAGAGCCGAGATCATGGTGATGATCATGATAATAATTACATACAAATACATAAGGAGATCACAACAACGAAAATACATCATCTTAGGCCATGATCATCAAGACAGACGTCATGATGATGGTGATGAAATCATGGTCTATGGTCGAGGCTTAAAACAGCCCCATCTTAGAAGAATAAGGTTGATGAAGTGATAATCATTAAAGATAGTAACTTTTATAGTATGCATTATAGTATATATTATGATGCACACAATATCAAGGCCCTAACCGTGTAAATACATTCTCATACATATAAAAACAAAGAAAAAGATGATCATCCAACATGCACATATGAAATGGTGTTTTGATGAGATTCTTATTACACTTTTCAAGAAAGTGTACTTGTTTACCTACATTTTAGATAAGGATGATGAAGGCATGATTGTTCTTCCTTCTTTATGCCATGCACTCCCTCAAAGGGCTATTTATGCCTCATTTATGATATGCATGTTACATCTAAGTATCATCCTAGTCATATTGATGAATCCGTTCAAGTAGAGCACACATTCATACACAACTTGAACATGCAAGACTCCTTTTTATATCTGAGTGATAAATGCTTTGTTTCAATATATGCATGCATGATCCATTCCTTAATATCAACATAGGAGACTTAGTTTTAAACATGCTTGAAAAAGCTAAGAAAAATACTTGCCTTGGATGCTTGAATCTTACACCTAAAAGTGAAAGATTTCTTCTTTGGTGAGGCTTGAGGGATACACGGCCTTGAGGGACAAAAAGGATAAAAGAGTTAGTCTTGCATGAGGGAAATAAGAGTGTGAATATTCTAGGATTCAATCTGAGTGAACTTTACGTTGATTGGCTTGGAACTCTCAGTTCACTAGAAAAAAAGTTTCCTTCTTCTTTTTTGCAATCACGTGTGTGGCCTAGAAATGGAGGGGTTGGGAGTGTTTTTGTGAAGAATAAAAGTTGGAGAAGATGTGTAGGAGATGGATATAGTAGTTACCTTGATGTTTATGGTGGGTGGATACTTGATTATTCACTTGAGAATTGAAGAGTTTCCCCTCTTCTTACCTTGGGTTTTCACAGGAGAAGAGAAACAAGGAGGGTGGGAGATGGCTTTTTTCTAGTGAGAGAGAGTGATAGTGGAGGAAATTGAAGAAAGAGAGTGAAATGGGAGGAAAATGGAGTGAAGGTTGTGAAGGAGGAATGTTCTTATTCCTCTAATCCTTACTTGGCCGAGGTTAGGGTGTGGTGGGGAAGGAATGATTAGGTTGTCTTGGTTCATGAGTGAGTGGAGGGAAAAAGTGGATGCATGAAAAATGATTGAGTGGATTTTGCATGGTGTAAGAAAAAGGAAATGATGAGATGGAAAACTAAAAGGAATAAATTTAGGAAAACTGGGAAATAATGTGTGGGGGAAGGGTGGCCGGATTGGGTTGGGGTTTAAGTGGGATGAAAAGAAATTTGCATGCAATTCGATTGGGTGTTATTTGCCGTGTGTAAGAATTGTGACACGATGAGGAAAAATGAAAAATTTTGGGGAAGAGCATGAGGGTGGCCGGATAGTGTAGTGGTTAGAGGAATGATGGAGTTTCTTGCGTTGTGAAGGTATTGTGCATCAAATTGTATTGGTGGCCAAATCACTTTGTGTAAAATTTGTGCAAGAATTGAGGTAGAGGATTTGTTGAAGGAAAAGAAAATTTCTTTTTTGGTTTCTTGCGAGGCCGAAATTCTCTAATGTGCGTGGGATGGTCATGATTTCATCTTGTTTGAAGAGTGGAATAAGTTTACCATCCTAGCCTTGTTTCTTCCTTATGTGTGATTTTCTATTCCCTTTTATCTTAGATCCTAAATAAAATTTGTACTATTTGACTATATATATTATTAGTTAATCTTACACCTATTAAAGTTAATCCTTAATAGTTCTTAAGCTTTATTTAAGTTAATTGTTCATATTATACCGAGTGCGGTAGAACGATTGTACTTGATTCCTATCGTAATTCCCTTCATTATCTTTAACTTATTGCCCAGCAACGCGGGTCGTAACAGTCCTTTCCCCTTATAAAAGTTTCGTCCTCGAAACTTGAGTGTTCAGTCATAATCCACTGTTTGATATTTCTTCACTGATTTTGATCCCTAGCACATGTTATAAGCATTTCCCAATACGTTGACTTGGAGCCCGAACATGCTTTTCTAAAATCGTAACTTAGGGCTTGATTCGGAATTCTTAGTTATCCTATTACAAGGCACTTACGCGTCTTGTTTGGGGTTTGTGGTAGTTTCAGCATTAAGTATTCTAGTTTCCGTCAGTTATCCCTTCGGGTGTAAATACTTCTGCTACAACTAACTGATCATAGTTGTAATTCTGAAGACACCGTTTGTTATTAATTTGCCTAATTCACCGTACTTGATGCAGCGTCTGATGTCCAAAATCCTTGGTCGTGCACCTCTTAAACCTGAGTGTCCATCCGCAAGGGTCCTTCTTGTCGTTGTGTTCCTTCCCGTGAAATTTTTTCCTTCTTTGACACTCTCTTATTCGGTGCGCCATTTCGCCACTCCAAAATAGGCATCTGTCCCTAAACAACATTCACCAGTATGTTGTTTCCAGCATTATGGGCATATCGGAATTGTGGCTACGCTGTGAGTATGGGCACCATCTTCCAGCCCTAATTTCCCTGCTCCTTTTCTCACGATCTAATGACGCGATAGCTCATTCTACTCTATAGCAGTTGTCTAACAATATCTTGAAGGTGTCAGAGTGTGTACCAATCATCCAATTCCGAATCCGAGGGTTTAGGCCACACCTAAACCTGATCATTTTAAGTGCCTCATCACCCATTACTTCTGGAATGTATCAGCCCGGATTGGCAAAAAGCCGAAAGTATTCTGAAACTGAGGTACCGGTCTCTTGTTCCAGGATGGCAAATTCCCCTACCTTTTATATAACCAACGCCGGGGATAGGTAAAATATGCAAAATTCCTCTACGAAATCCGCCCATGCTACGGGTTGAGACAAAGTCTGAATGTATATTCTCCATCACTATCTAGCTCGTCCAATCAGAAACGGTCGTATAATCTGGAATTTCACATCTTCAGGCGCTTGTATCAATCGGAAACTCTCCCCTGCCTCATCTAACCATTTTTCTGCCTCATCCGGGTTAGGTATCCCATGAAATTTTGGAATTCAGGTACGTACCCATAGTTCGTAATAATACCTGCTGCTTCTCTGTGTCCGAGACTGTGATTGAGACTGAGAAGGTGTAGATACTAGGGCCCGAGCTATCCGCGTCTGTGATGCTCCGCCTATCTAACTCAGCAAATGTAAAGCCACAGTGAATGTGCCTAGAGCCTCCTCCAGAGAATGTTCCGGAAGCTGTGTGACAGGTGTCAGTGTCGTCTAAGTCTGCTCAGAAGCTGGGGCCAATCCTGGTGATAACGGTGATGGCGTGCGACTACAAGATCGTGATGTCATCCTACGAAAGTCACTATAGTACCGTTATTATTACTTCATAAAGCATACATAATCCAATTTAAAATTTTAAATTATACTCAAGGTTGTACCATATTGAACCGTTCTAAGGGAGTTATACTAAGGTTGACCCACTCAATCCTAAAATTCCATCTTAAACTCTAAGAGCATAGCCTGCGTACTTGCCGTTGTTTATCTTATGTTGCCCGCTGTGGATTTGGAGCCTTGGTCTCTGATACCACCTATAGCGCCCCGCTCGGGACTAGGGTCCTGGCATAGTGCACACGTCGTACTCTGCTACGAGAAGTACAAGACGTCGATAAAATCTGTATATGCATCATCATAAACATGTATCGAATAGTGGAAGCATCATAAAATATACAAAAATGAAACATCGACATAAGTACAAACTTCCACATCTGAAATAGTGTCATAAATACATTAGTTATACAAAAGATCATAAATACAGAGCTGAATATCAAAAGACAAAAGCTGCCACTACAGTCTACTGATCAGCTCTCCAAACCTAGTCTTGAGCCTCATCCTCTATGAACTCTGGCTCAGGGACCTGTGGGTTTGCATGGTAAAATAAAGGAGTGGGTGATAACGAAACGCTCAGCAAGTATTTCCTCTTAGATTCGTCAAGTGGATCATACATGGGGACTGGGTAGTGGAGATAATACAGTGAAACACAGACTACTTTCATGTATGAAAATAATAACCAAAGAATTCAACATATATAAACAATATAGTAATCGATGCAAATACACTAACATCCAAATAATTACATTCACGGAACAGATCTTAGTGAAACTGTATCGTGAATCAAACAGAAACATCATTTAGCATCTTTACTTTATCGTAAAATCTGAATCATTCTTAGGTTTACTTGCTTGATCGTGCTTGTCAACGTATAAAGGAAGTCATGACTTAAGGGTACTAAGAGCTCATGGGATATGTTCGTGATGCATGCATTGTAAAACTTTCAGAAAACATGTCCTTTTGTGTAATCATGAACTTGTCAGAAACAGGGGTTGGCTATAGCACTTTTCGTAACATAAGAATGGTTCCCACGAAATGCTGAATGATTCCTCGAGTAGTATCAATACCGTCTATGAATCCCAATGGTCCAACCATAGTGTTACACCATATGTACCTCGACCTAACGGTAACGCGTTATGGTTGAGATCCTAAGTCCCCGACGCGGTGTTACAGTCAATTATAACATAATATCCCCTGATATCCTCTCTCTGGACCCGACATTAGGCAACACACCGTACAGAATGTCGTAGACGTAACATAAACGGCAGACATCCCTTGTCCCGGACAAGGTGTTACACCCAGCCAACAGAACATGCATATACAGAAAGGCAGAGAACCCTTGTCCTAGACAAGGTGTTACACTCAGCCAACAGAACATGCATATACAGAAAGGTAGAGAACCCTTGTCCTAGACAAGGTGTTACACTCAGCCATCATGCATAAATCGTATGGAATCATTCGTCTCGTGGTACAATTCTTTATTCGTAAAATTCTTTAAAACATCTTTCGCAATAATCCTTTCGTAAACATAATAGTAAGTAAAACTTGTCTGCTTTAAAAATAATGCTGATCTATGCACAAATGAATGCTCGGTTTAGGTCTCTAATCTAATTGGTCCCTAAGTCCATTATTCTTTCACGTTTCTATGTGAAATTACTAGTTTGTCCTTGCTAAAGGAGCCCTTGGTTTTTAATGGTCCAAACAGCCCCTTTTTGGTTGATAATCCTTTTCACTTTAGTAGCTTAGTTATTCCTTGATTTACCCCTTTATATAATATACATTATACCTATATTTTAATAAGTGTATTTAGATAAATTTTATTTCCTCATAAGGGTACGTAATTGGCCTATTGGCCGAATGTTGTCATACATACATATCTTGATGTCCAACTTTGTTTAATGCCACAATTATGATTATTTCTTACATATAACATACATGTCAAATGTATTTTCACATGTGTTCTCCAAATAACAATTTGAACATTATGATGCCAATAATTGGGCCTCTTGGCTGAAAGTCATCACACACACATATATGGATTTTTCAATTTGTTCAAGATAGCACATATGTTAAAATGGTGTAATTCATCTTGTATTTTAAGCTACCATGAACATCCATCATGCTGATGCATGATAATGCTTTGCTTTATGATCTTAACATACTAAATCTCAAGTATGGTCTCATTCACCATAACCATGATCATAAGAGCATAGATCATGGTGATGATCATGATAATAATTACATGCAAATACATAAGGAGATCACAACCATGAAAATACATCATCTTAGGCCATGATCATCAAGATAAACGTCATGATGATGGTGATGAAATCATGGTCTACGATGGAGGCTTAAAACAGCCCCATCCTAAAACAATAAGGAAGATGAAGTGATAATCATTAAAGATAGTAACTTTTATACTATGCATTATAGTATAGATTATGATGCACACTATATCAAGGCCCTAACCGTATAAATACATTCTCATACATACAAAAAAAAAGAAAATGATGATCATCCAACATGCACATATGAAATGGTGTTTTGATGAGATTCTTATTACACTTTTCAAGAAAGTGTACTTGTTTACCTACACTTTACATAAGGATGATGAAGGCATGATTGTTCTTCCTTCTTTATGCCATGCACTCCCTCAAAGGGCTGTTTATGCCTCATTTATGCCATGCATGTTACATCTAAGTATCATCCTAGTCATATTGATGAATCCGTTCAAGTAGAGCACACATCCATACACAACTTGAACATGCAAGACTCCTTTTTATATCTAAGTGATAAATGCTTTGTTTCAATATATGCATGCATGATCCATTCCGTAATATCAACATAGGAGACTTAGTTTTAAACATGCTTGAAAAAGCTAAGAAAAATACTTGCCTTGGATGCTTGAATCTTACACCTAAAAGTGAAAGATTTCTTCATTGGTGAGGCTTGAGGGATACACGGCCTTGAGGGACAAAAAGGATAAAAGAGTTAGTCTTGCATGAGGGAAATAAGAGTATGAATATTCTAGGATTCAATCTGAGTGAACTTCACGTTGATTGGTTTGGAACTCTCAGTTCACTAGAAAAAAAGTTTCCTTCTTCTTCTTTTTTGCACTCACGTGTGTGGCCTAGAAATGGAGGGGTTGGGAGTGTTTTTGTGAAGAAGAGAAGTTGGAGAAGATGTGTAGGAGATGGATATAGTAGTTACCTTGATGTTTATGGTGAGTGGATACTTGATTCTTCACTTGAGAATTGAAGAGGTTCCCCTCTTCTTTCCTTGGGTGTTCACAGGAAAAGGGAAACAAGGAGGGCGAGAGATGGCTTTTTTCTAGTGAGAGAGAGTGATAGTGGAGGAAATTGAAGAAAGAGAGTGAAATGGGAGGAAAATGGAGTGAAGCTTGTGAAGGAGGAATGTTCTTATTATTCTTATCCTTATTTGGCCGAGGTTAGGGTGTGGTGGGGAAGGAATGATTAGGTTGTCTTGGTTCATGAGTGAGTGGAGGGAAAAAGTGGATGCATGAAAAATGATTGGGAGGATTTTGCATGGTGTAAGAAAATGGAAATGATGAGATGGGAAACTAAAAGGAATAAATTTAGGAAAATTGGGAAATAATGTGTGGGGGGGAGGGTGTCCGGATTGGGTAGGGTTTTAAGTGGGATGAAAAAAGCAATTTGCATGCAATTCGATTGGGTGTTATTTGCCGTGTGTAAGAATTGTGACACGATGAGGAAAAATGAAAAATTTTGGGCAAGAGCATGAGGGTGGCCGAATAGTGTAGTGGTTAGAGGAATGATGAAGTTTCTTGGTTTTGAAGGTATTGTGCATGAAATTGTATTGGTGGCCAAATCACTTTGTGTAAGATTTGTGTAAAAATTGGAGGTAGAGGATTGGTTGAAGGAAAAGACAATTTATCTTTTGGTTTCTTGCTAGGCCGAAATTCTCTAATGTGGGTGGAATTGTCATGATTTCATCTTGTTTGAAGAGTGGAATAAGTTTACCATCCTAGCCTTGTTTCATTCCTTATGTGTGATTTTCTATTCCTTTTATCTTAGTAAAATTTGTACTATTTGACTATATGCATTATTAGTTAATCTTACACCTATTAAAGTCAATCCTTAATAGTTCTTAAGCTTTATTTAAGTGAATTGTTCATATTATACCGAGTGCGGTAGAACGATTGTACTTGATTCCTATCGTAATTCCCTTCATTATCTTTAACTTTTTGCCCAGCAACACGAGTCATAACAGTCCTCTCCCCTTATAAGAGTTTCGTCCTCGAAACTTGAGTGTTCAGTCATAATCCACTGTTTGATATTTCTTCATTGATTTTGATCCCTAGCACATGTTATAAGCATTTTCCAATGCGTTGACTTGGAGCCCGAACATGCTTTTCTAAAATCGTAACTTAGGGCTTGATTCGGAATGCTTAGTTATCCTATTACAAGGCACTTACGCGTCTCGTTTGGGGTTTGTGGTAGTTTCAGCATTAAGTATTCTAGTTTCCGTCAGTTATGGGTGTAAATACTTCTGCTACTACTAACTGACCATAGTTGTAATTCTGAAGACACCGTTTATTATTAATTTGCGTAATTCACCGTACTTGATGTAGCGTCTGATGTCCAAAATCCTTGGTCGTACGCCTCTTAAACCGGAGTGTCCATCCGTGAGGGTCCTTCTTGTCGTTGTGTTCCTTCCCATGAAATTCTTCTCCTTCTTTGACACTCTCTTATTCAGTGCCCCGTTTCGCCACATCCAAAACATGCATCTGTCTCCAAATGACATTCACCGGTATGCCATTTCCAGCATTGTGGGCATCTCGGAATTGTGGCTACCCGCTGTGAGTATGGGCACCATCTTCCAGTCCTAATTTCCCTGCACCTTTTCTCACGATCTAATGATGCGCTAGCTCATTCTACTCTATAGCAATTGTCTAACAATCTCTTGAAGGTGTCAGAGTGTGTACCAATCATCCAATTCCGAATCCGAGGGTTTAGGCCACACCTAAACTTGATTATTTTAAGTGCCTCATCACCCATTAATTCTGGAATGTATCGGCCCAGATTGGCGAAAAACCGAAAGTATTCAGAAACTGAGGTACCGGTCTCTTGTTCCAGGACGGAAAATTCTGCTACCTTTTATATAACCAACACTGGAGATAGGTAAGATATGCAAAATTCCTCTATGAAAACCGTCCATGCTACAGGTTGAGACAAAGGCTGAATGCATATTCTCCATCACTGTCTAACTCGTCCAATCAGAAACGGTCCTATAATCTGGAATTTCACATCTTCAAGCGCTTGAATCAATCGGAAACTCTCCACTACCTCATCTAACCATTTTTCTGCCTCATCCGGGTTGGGTATCTCATGAAATTTTGGAATTCAGGTACGTACCAACAGTTCATAATAATACCCGCTGCTTCTCTATGGCTGAGATTGTGATGGAGACTGAGAAGGTGTAGATACTGGGGCCTGAGCTATCTACGTCTGTGATGCTCTACCTATCTGACTCAGCAAATATAAAGCCTCGCTGAATGTGCCTAGAGCCTCCTTCAGAGAAGGTTCCGAAAGCTGTGTGACAGGTGTCAGTGTCGTCTAAGTCTGCTCAGAAGCTGGGGCCAATCCTGGTGATAACGATGATGGCATGCGACTACATGATCGTGATGTCATCCTATGGAAGTCACTATAGTACCGTTATTATCACTTCATAAAGCATACAGAATCCAATTCAAAATTTTAAATTATACTCAAGGTTATACCCTATTGAACCGATCTAAGGGAGTTATACTAAGGCTGGCCCACTTAATCCTAAAATTCCATCTTAAACTCTAAGATCATAGCATGCGTACTTGTCGTTGTTTATCTTATGTTGCCCCCTGTGGATCCGGAGCCTTGGTCTCTGATACCACCTATAGCGCCCCGCCAGGGACTAAGGTCTCGGGACGGTGCACCTGTCTTACTCATCTACGAGAAGTACAAGGCATCGATAACATCTGTATGCGCATTGTCATAAACATGTATCGAACAGCGAAAGCATCATAAAATATACAAAAATGAAACATCGACATAAGTACAAACTTCTATATCTAAATAGTGTCATAGATACATCAGTAGTACAAAAGATCATAAATATAGAGCTGAATATCAAAAATACAAAAGCTGTCACTACAGTCTACAAATCAGCTCTCCAAACCTAGTCTCGAGGCTCATCCTCTATGAACTCTGGCTCAGGGTCTTATGGGTCTGCATGGTGAAATAAAGGGGTGAGCGATAACAAACAGTCAGCAAGTATCTCTGCCTAGATTTGTCAAGTTGATCATACATGGGGACTGGGGTAGTGGAGATAATACAGTGAAACACAAACTACTATCATCATGAAAATAATAACCAAAGAATTAAACATATATAAACAATACAGTAATCCATGCAGATACATTAACATGCAAGTAATTATATTCACAGAACAGATCTTAGTGAAAAAGTATCGTGAATCGAACAAATACGTCACTTAGCATCTTTACTTTAGCATATAATCTGAATCATTCTTGCATATAGTCTTTTAGGTTTACTTGCTTGATCGTACTTGTCAACGTATAAAGGAAGTCATGACTTAAGGGTACTAAAAGCTCATGGGATATGTTCGTGATGCATGCATTGTAAAATTTTCAGAAAACATGTCCTTTTGTGTAATCATGAACTTGTCAGAAACAGAGGTCGGCTATAGCACTTTTCGTAACATAAGAATGGTTCCCACGACATGCCGAACGATTCCCTGAGTAGCCTTTAGTATCGTCTATGAATCCGAATGGTCCAACCATGGTGTTACATCATACGTACCTCGGACTAACGGTATCGCATTATGGTTGAGATCCCAAGTCCCGGACGTGGTGTTACAGTCAATCTGAACGTCATTTGCCTCTGATATCCTCCCCCTGGATACGACATCTGGCTGCACACCATAAAGAATGTCGTAGACGTAACAGAAAAGGCAGAGATCCCTTGTCCCGGACAACGTGTTACACTTAGCCAACAGAGAATGTATATACAGAAAGGCAGAGAACCCTTTTCCCAGAAAAGGTGTTACACTCAGCCAACAGAACATGCATATACAGAAAGGCAGAGAACCATTGTCCCAGACAAGGTGTTACACTCACCCATCATGCATAAGTCGTATGGAATCATTCGTCTTGCGGTACAATTCTTTATTCGTAAAATTCGGCTTATTCACATCAGATGACAACCCTGTGGTTGATATGTGGTGATTTTAATACTTTTCGGTCTCTTGATGATCATCGATGGTGATCTCAACCCTTATTATCCTCGTTACAGGATTTTAATGATTGTATTGAGGACTGCGCTTTGATGAGTCCATCCTTTCATGGCCCGCAGTATACTTGGGTCGACGGCTGTGGCTTAGGCCAGGTTCAACTTCAGCTTGATTGGGTCTTCATAAATTCTTTGTTTCAGGATGCGTTTGACGATTTATGTCTTACTCATTTACCACGTCTTTCTTCAGATCATTCTCCTTTATTATTCATATGTGGTATGTCACACGGTACTGGTCGCTGCCCTTTCCGGTTTTTAGATGCTTGGTTAACTTATCTAGACTTTCATTCTTATATCACGGAAGCATGGCAATCATATCCAACAATGGGTGGTATGCATGGATTTTACAACAAATTATCACGCGTGACAAAGGATATACAACTCTGGAATAAGAATATATTTGAGAACATCTTCAGTCAGGTAGGGCAGGCTGAAGCCCAAGCTCGATGGGCCGAGGCTGCATGAGATCAAGATCCAACGGACGATAACCGTATGCTCTATCATCGCGCTAAGGCTGATTATATTTAGGCAACAAAATATGAGTTCCATTTCTGGAAGCAGAAAGCTCGGGTTCGCTGGCTTGAAGATGGTGATGCCAATACACATTATTTTCATTCTGTAGTTAATGGTCGTCGGTCACATCTGCGCATTCAACAAATATACACATCGGCTGAGGTGTTATATGATACCCAGGAGACTATTCAGAATGAGGCAGTTTCTTGTTACACATCTTTATTTGCGAAGGAGACGACTGGAGACTATGATAATATCTTGCAATATATTCCTCAGCTGGTCTCAGCAGATGATAATCTATTAGTGACCCAAATACCGAAGGCGATGGAGATTGAAGACGCAGTCTGGCATCTTGATCCTTAGAGTGCAGCAGGACCGGATGGTTATCATGGTAATTTCTTTCGATCTTGTTGGTCTAACATACATAAGGATGTGATCATCGCAGTACAGGAATTTTTCCTTGGTGTGCCACAAACTTCAGTCATGGCGAGTGCGTTGATTACACTGCTTCCAAAAGTGGAGGCGCCACAAACTTTTTGTGATTTTAGGCCGATATGTTTGACCAACTTTCTAAGAAAGGTGTGTACTCGTATAATAGCGACACGGTTGAGTACTTTTCTGTCTAAATTAATTTTGTCGGAACAAACTGGACTCTTAAAAGGCTATGATAATTCTTCCCAAGTCTTATTAGCCAGGGAAATGATACATCACTGGACAAGGGAGGCAGCCAACTCTGTCTTAAATTGGATATGATGAAGGATTTTGATCGTGTCAGCCAGGAATATTTAGACTTGCTACTTGCGAAATTTGGCTTCTTTCCATTTTTTGTTCGGATTATATTGAATAATTTACGTAGCACCCGACTATCTATTTTGATTAATGGTGTTCCCTCTACCTATTTTCGGCCTTATCGTAGTGTGAAGCAAGGTGATCCTCTCTCTCCATTATTATTCATACTATCCTCGGAGGGTTTTAGTCGGGGTTTAAAAGCTTTGATGGCAACAAATGCATTACAACCTTTTCGCATAGGCCGCATGCCTTTTCACATAACACATCTTGCATATGCTATGATTTATTGATATTTCTGCGGGGACCTATACGGACCTTAGAGGTATTTCAGGCGTTTTTGACTTCTTACAAGAAGGCCTCGGGGCAAAAGGTGAATTATAAATAAAGCCGATTTATCCCCTCCTCAAACAGCTCATTGAGGCGTCAAACGTGTTTTTCAAAAATATTGGATATGCATCCGACAAAACTACCTTTCTATTATCTTAGGTCTATGTTGCACAAAGGTATCATCGAGCTAGTCATTGTACGACACTTTTAGAGCACATCGATACGCACCTGCATGGATGGCATAATAAACTTCTTTCATAGGCAGGCAGACTGGTCTTACTACGGTATGTTATTTCTTCCCTTCTATTGCATATTATGGTAGCTGGTGGCCTACCGAAATCAGTGTTGAAAGTTATAGAACGGAAAATGTCCCATTTTTATTGGGGCCATAGGCAGCATTGGGTTTCCTGGGCAACAATTCGGACGCCTTGTATGGCGGGAGGATTGTGGATTCGGGATCTTCGAGTCTTACAGGATGCATATTTTTGTCGAATCTGGTGGTAGTATCAGCAGAGTAATTCCCTCTGGAGCAAGTTTATGCATGCTAAATATGGGGTACGGGGGGATTATCGCTCTCGATTGCAGACTCACCTATTTGGAAACTAATTTGTCGGATTCATGAGTTTTGTGAATCACAGTGTTAGTATGATGGTATCTATTTGCTCTAGAAGGCTACTCCGTTGGTGGAGTTTTCTCTGGGATTGGCATATGATTTATGCCGCAGTTCACATTCGACCATTTTATCGGCTCAGTTTATTTGGCATAAGCACCATCGTCCAGTTATTTCCGCTTTTCTTTGGTGTATCTATCATCGTGCCCTCCCTCTGGAGGATTATATCGGTCAGTATGTAGTTTCTTGTCCAACTAGATGTCCCTTTTGTAAGCTGGCATCCGCAGAGGTAGATCACATTTTCCTACATTGTCCTCATAGTCGGCCTCTCTGGGCTTTTTACTCGGCAGAGGTGGATGGCCCTAATCCGGATGTTCGACATTTGTGGCCTTATTTACTGTTTTTGTTTTTCCGAGGTTCATCAGCCACACTTTTAGGTGTTTTGCAGATAGTTATTCCGGGTATTATTATATTTCACGTTTGGAACATTTATGCCTCCCTTGTCTATGGTAATGCTTCCACTTGCACAACAAATTCTCTTATGCCAGTTATTCGATCGGATATTTACTTGTGGGCAAAAACAATCGATAATACTAAACTTGCTTCTGGTTATCAATCGGTTCAGAGTTTGGATATCCTCTCGCCACTTCACGTCAAAAGGTCACAGGTAGTGAGATGGATTGTTCCTCCTACTGTTCGATTAAAGTTGAATACGGATGCCGCAGTGGGAAGATCATTTGCAGCTGGGGGTGCTATATTACGCGATAGTGCAGGTGCATGTGTGGGAGCACTTGCTTTTCGCTTGCCGACCAATACGCCATTTCTGGTGGAGATACAAGCAGCCGTCTTTGCACTACTACATTTTCTGCCACTCCATCAGGACAGCATTTTAGAAACAGACTGTATGCAGTTGACTCGTGCGCTAAGCCAGCATACTCATGCGATGGCGCAGTTTCATTTTCGTATGATACACTCATTATCCACACAGACTGGTACTAGGGTACAACGCACCTTCCGTGAAGCTAATATGGCGGCACATTATTTAGTGCAGCGTGGATTACAAACACCGAGGACAGCTTGTTTCATTAACTCCACTCTACCAGCCTTGGTTCGCAAATGCATCAAGCTTGATGTTACCATTGGACATCTCCAACATGTATGATTCTATGCTGACATCTTCGACAGTCTTCCATAGGGACTGGCCATTCATCATATGCACTGCCTGCATTCTGTGGGATGCAGGCAGACTGGGTATGATATTCTTTAAGCGGTTTTGCATACATTTTGCATTTGCTTGGTATCTGATGCTTACTCCCTTTCTGTTTGGTTTTGCATGTATGATTCTGGACACACATGCGGATGCTCGAGGAACATTCACCTGATTACATATTCTTTTCCAGCGCATCTACGACACAATTTATGTTTCAAAAGGGGTAAATATGTACTCTTTTCCTTCGTGCAAGATCTTATCCACAGGGGTGGTTTTGCTTGCCAAGGTTTCAATGATGCATATCATACCCCTTTTGAAAACTAATTTTTTATTGTCGCCATCGATGTATTTACACTTTCCGGACATTATCCTCATTCATTTTGTTATGTTATGACTTTCTTTGTAATAATGGTATTCCTCCGCCATAAGTGAGGGCTTCTTAATAAAATATAGGAGACGCCGAGCTCCTTATTTAAAATATATTTATATATATATATATATATATTATATATAAAGCAAGTTTATTGATTATCCTCTCTTATGGCGGAGGGAAACCATATTACATAGTAATTGAAAAAACTAGTGTCATCATAAGAAAAGAACTTATGAAGCATAGCAAGTAAACGCAACCTCCAGTCATATATGATATGCCACATTAAAACCTTGTCAAGTAAAACCACCCTTGTGGATAAAACCTTGACGAAGGAAAAAGCGTATATATTTATATGAGTGGATGGTTGATAATAGAAAATGTACAATTGTAGAGATATGAACAAGAGAAGTAACATCTTAATGCGGCTGAAAAGAATGTTTGTCGTTGTCGTACAGCCCAAGTAGTCCAAATATGATCCAGCTTTGTTGGCGTACAGCACCTCGTGCAAGACGCAAAAAGAATGTGTAAGAACAGTGCAGTAAATAAACCTTAGCAGTAGCATGACGAAGAGGAGAAAGCCATACCCGTGTTGCCCGTAGCCTGATGACCACGGGCAACCTCCAGCTATGCATGCCTTGTCTTTCAAACCAAAGTTGCTCCCAAGTTCGGTAAGTCCCGGCACCCAGTAACACACATAAGCAAGAGTCATTATCCAAGACATTCATACAAGGCGGATGCAGCAAGTAAGATATTAAAAATGGAATAAAAGAAACACACCATGGCTGCCTATGCCAAATTTGGACATAGGCAACCCGCAAATGTGATGGCTCTATCATCATGCATACCATATTCGAAAAGTTGGAAGAGTGGCATCCAAAATCACAGTGCCGCGTACTTCGCTAGGCAAGGCAGCATCTGATATGTAGGCTTGCATTCCGGATGCTCGTAGACCATAGCGTGCTAATAAGTGGGCAGCAGTGTTTGCTTCACGGGGATAATAAGTGAGAGTAGATGAATTGAGTCTGAGAAGTACAATCAGTCGCTGAACATCGCTGAAGCATGAGCCAGTATATTGAGAGGGATTACCAAGCATTGTCAAAAGCATTCTGCAATTCGTTTCAACATGCAAAGCATCATATCTGAAGGCATAATAAATAACTGAATAGAGCATGGCCATCAGCTCTGCTCTAATAGGCGTAGTACTTGGAAGGGCAAAGCAAATCGCCGAGATAAATCTGCCAGTGGTATCACGGAGCACAGCACCCGCTGCTGCTCCTCGACGTCCAACAGTAGCATCCACATTGAGTTTCATCCGCCAGAAGGTGGCAATTGCCATCGAATCATTCTTCGCCTGCAAACCTTTATATTGGGCGAGAAACCGCAAGCAACCAGACTTGGAATTGGTTCCGCAAATTACGTCCTTGCATCGTTGAACACCATGTATATATATATGTGTACGGACTTGATCAAATAAGCGGCGGTATGAGAATGTGTTGTCTCCAAATCGAATGGACGTATACTCTTTCCAAATCACCCAAAGAACCAATGCTGGAACAATTGCTTGCAAGTGACCCATCATAACTGACGTTGAAGCTTGGTGCCACCAACAAATCAGATAAGCTTGAATGGTGGACTGCCATGGTAGTGGAGCCGAAAATAAAATAGCCATCTCAACCCATAATGGTTTGATTTCCAGGCAGTGCAGAAATAAATGATCCTTAGTGTCCGAATGATGCATGCAAAAGACACACTGCGACGAATAAATAGTCTGCCAAATCCGAAGATTATTGGTAAGAGGCAATGGGCCAGAGAACAAACGCCATAAAAATAACTTTGCACCAATCGGAGATGTCGCCCACCATATATACTTTGAAAACTGCAGACTAGGATGAGTCGCATAATGCAATAAGTAGGCGGATTTAATCGTGTAAGTACCAGTTGTGTCTGACTCCCAGTTGAATCCATTGGATGTATGAAGGACGTGTGCTGTCATGTAAGCACGAACACTACAAAGCCGTTTCCACACTGCCGAATCATAAATATGGGCTGAAATAGACATGCGCTGTCCATATTTAACCCGACAATACATGGCCCACAATGAATTGGACGTATGATACTTCCACCAGAGTTGCCCATCATATGCTTGTTGAAGATAATCCAAATTCCTGATACCAAGCCCACTGTGTTCTGTCGGACGACAAACCTGATCCCAAGCGGTCCAATGATGGCGGCCATTCCATAAGAAGTTTGACATTTTTCTATTCAAAGCATTAACAACACTTTTAGGTAACCGGGAACTTGCGATAAGGTCTGTAGGAACCGATGATAAGACATGCTTGATTAGCATTAACCTTCCAGCCATCGGCAACAATTTGGATGACCAAGCATTGAGGCGTGTGTCAAAATATGTTAGCAATGCAGTGCAGTAAGAAGAACGATTAACACCTTTATATAAATATGACCCAAGATATTTTACTGGTAATGATGCCAATCTCATACCAAGAATATGTGCCAACTGTGGACCTACGATGGACTTCTCCACTATCAACTGACTTTTATTGAAATTGATTAATTGTCCTGAAGTTGCTTGATAAGTATCAAGAAATTGCCGAAAACGCCGCATGTTAGAAATCTTGCCATTAAGAAAGACAATCAAATCATCTGCAAACCCCAAGTGTGATATTTGCGGTGCACACCCCACATTGAAACCAACTAACTCACCCGACTCAATTAAAGATTTTAGTCCGCGAGAAAAACCTTCAGATGCCAATATAAACAATAACGGTGATAATGGATCACCTTGTTTTATTCCGCGTGTAACTAGAAAGAATCCCACTGGTTTGCCATTTATAAGAATAGAACACCGTGTTGCCGCTAAATTATTCTATTTTATTCGGACTATCTTAGAATGAAAACCAAATTTGTGGAGAAGCTATATTCCCAATCTACTCTATCAAAAGCCTTTGCCATGTCTAATTTTATCATTAGCTGACCACCATGCACTCTCTTATCGATCATATGTACCATTTCTTGAGCCAAAAGAATGTGATCTGTAATACCACGTCCCTTTAAAAAACCAGCTTGCTCAAGAGAAATCAGTCGTGGTAATAAATCAGATATTCTTGTGGCCAACAATCTCGTGGTGACCTTGGCAATGAAGTTAGTCAAACAGATCGGCCTATAGTCAGAAAATGACTGCGGATTGGCAACTTTAGGTATAAGAGTAATGAGAGAAGCAGCCAGTTGAGTCGGTGGCGGGACACCAAGGAAGAATTCTTGCACTGCCTTAAGCACATCAAATTTAATTACCTGCCAAAATTTGCGATAAAAAGAACCTGGGAAGCCATCGGGGCCCGCAGCACTGGTAGGACTCAAGTCCCATACTGCTTGTTGCACTTCTTGGAGGTCGGGTATGGCTAATAGTGAATCATTGTCCTCATTGGTTAAAACTGACGGAATATATTGAGTCAAGGAAGAAATATTCTGTAATTGTTCCGCTGTAAATAGGTGGGAATAGAATCTAATCGCTTCCTGCTTTATTGCTGCTGATGTCTGGCATTCATCTCCGTTTGAATCCACAATTCGAGTAATACATTGCCTTCTCCTCTTGTCTTTGACTATTTGATGAAAGTATCGAGTATTAGCATCTCCCTCTTTCATCCACTTGACATTAGCCTTTTGCTGCCAAAATAACATTACCCGATGCTGTTTCTGTTTCAATGACGCCATACTACAATGATATAACTCACGGTTTGCTGCACTTGGGTGTGCATCATATTCCTTTTCACAACGAAGAACTTCAGACTCTGCATAAGCAATTGCATCAAAGATATTGCCGAACACCTCTTTGTTCCACTGCTTCAAATGCTGCTTAAGTGTCTTTAACTTTGCATAATAACCACGCATACCGCCAACTGTTTCACAGGACTGCCAGCAGTGGATTACCACCCGTTCAAAATCGGCATGCGTGGTCCATGCATCCAAATATCTAAATGCCGCTGATGTACTAGATGTTTCAGTTGATGCCTGAAGATATATAGGGCAGTGATCCGACATCGTGCGGCTGAGATGTTGATAATTAACCATCTGAAATAGATCAAGAAAGCTCGATGAGCAGAGGTATCTGTCTAGTCTGCGCCAAACTTGTCCTAGGCCTCGCCCATCACTCCAGGTAAATGGTGAACCCTGATAACTTATAGATTGCAAAGAACAAGAAGACACACAATCATTAAAGTCTTGCAATGTGCGTAGAGATGGAACTGAGCGACCCCTGTGCTCATCCAACGATAAAAAAGTATTGAAATCTCCTCCGAGTAGCCAAGGGACTTCCATTTTGGCATGCAGATTAACAATGTCATCCCATAATGGTCGGCGTGATATCACTGAGTGCATTCCATAGATTAACGTGCAACAGAAAATATCCCCAGTTGGTAACCAACAAAAATACATGGAGTGGTTTTGAGCGCCTATCCGATCTTTCTCTAGCAGTAAAAAAGCAGCACTCTAAAAAATCCATATCTTGTCCTGACACACTGAGACCGCTTGTGTAAATCCAAATTTTAAGCGATAAAATAGTAATGATGAAAGCCTTGACTTAGGTTCAATTAAAACGAATAAATGTAAATTATAGCGACGTAACAATGATAAAATACGTGGAAGCGAGGTGCGAATTCCACGAACATTCCATATCATTATCTTCATTGAGGGAATAAGCAATCAAAGGAGTTAGAGACAAGGGACCTGGACCTTGTGGTAGGTGGTGATACCGGCTCTCTATGTCGACGGGGTCGACGAAGTAGACGTGGCGGAGGCTGAAACTGATCATCTGAAGCGATTTGATCAGCATGGGATGAGTCTGAAGAGACTGCCGCCTGGATTATATCTTGTAGTATTTCTGTGACCACATCAATCGCAGTTGATTTTGGCACATCCGGTTGATCCGGTGTAACCTCACTGTCAGACAGCGATATAGGCTGTTGATGATGTCGTATATCAGAGACAAAACTCTCATCAATTCCCTGCAAACGAGAGATTTCCTGAGCATACGTGGCTGCAGGGGGCACCCTTGCAGTCAAATCTGGTGATAATAGTAGAGGAGGTTCCGCTAAAACAGGTTGTGCTGATTGCGGGGGCAGCTTTTTAGGGGTCCATCGCTGCTCCTGTGTTTTGCGTAATGGCCCAACCTCAGGCAACTGAGTTTCTACTGTGTCTTTAGCCTTACGAACTTCAGACTGTTGCACTAAAGGACGCCCACAATCTGAGACCTTATGTCCCAATCTACAACATTTTGAACAATACGAAGGCAAATCTTCATAAATCACCTGTTGTGCAAGCACTTTGTTTAACGCATGAATAAATACTCTTGAAGGTAACTCCTGCGATACATCAATTTCTATACACAATCGAGCTACCGAAGGCCGAAGCGATTCCGCGGTTGCAGTATCCAATTTCATTGGAGTTCCTAACATTCGTCCAATCTGCATGAGGGCTGATTTTTGATGGAGATGTTATGGTAGATCCGGAAATGATACCCATACCGGGACAATGGGTACATCTACTGTGGGATCATATGTGGGCGTCCATTTTGTAACGCGCATATATTTCCCTGCAATCATCCAACTCTGTCGTGCAAAACATCGCATGTAATCTTGTTCATGTTTAAAGTGCAGAACCACATGCGTTGTATCCAATAGTCCCACCTGCACTGGTCCTGTAAATCCGATCCGATCAATGGTTGATCGGATAACGGCGATCGGCGGTTTGCCATACCAGAAAGTTCCAACCAACGAGAATTTGAATGGCGCTGCTAATGATGCGATTTCCTCATCCGAAAATGATATCATCGGACTGCCCTTGTATTTTTGTATCTGTTTATTAGCAATGGAGGCAGCAGTCAACGTCTGAAATAAGGAAGCGTAGGTCTTTTTTGAGGATATGGTCGTAGGGTTTGGCTGCGGCTCCATAGCCGCCATCGTGCATGAGACTGAAAAAAATGAAATCTGGCTGTGAGGAATGAAATAGAGAAGAGTCAAGAAGGACGAGGGTGCAACGATCGTATCAATCAGAGAAGCGGCCGGCCGGCATTAGCCGGACCGCCGTTACTGCAATAGCGCCAGATCGCCAGAGAGAAGAAGAAGATCTATATATTTATATATCCTCCTTATTTAAATATATATATATATATATATATATATATATATATATATATATATATATATATATATTTCTTTTATATGAAAACATAATTACCATAATAATATATGCATGTGACAATTACCTATAGTCATACTTAAATCTCACATCAGCTACCAAAATGCAATTTTTCACCTTCAAATTATACAAAATCCCATGTTTTCCAAATCTCATTTGTACCAATTCAAGTCAAAAACCATAATTCTCTACCTCACATAAAATCATACCATTTACCTTCAAATCTTATCAAATTAATCTCATATGCCCTAAGGCCATGCTGGCCGAAATTCTTAAACCCCCACGACAAAAATTCCTTCGGCCAGTACCTTTAGTTTCACCACAAATTTGCAAAAACACATATATGTATTTGTATATATATATACATATATATGTGTGTGTGTATTCATGGCTGAGGATTATTCATAACATGGCTGTCGAACTGGACAACACAAATACATCCTCATACCAATCGCTACTGAAGCAAGTTGCCCGTGATCATATGATTACGGGCAACATGGGTACATTCTTATCCATAGATAAATTCTATATGCTACTACTACACATTGAATGGTTATGTGACACAGTCCTATTTGTTGTATTAAGGATTCTATGACTATATTGCAAGGCAACGTTTCAACAACTGCAAAGGCCAACACTGCTGGCGTGCTTTGGACAAACACATCGCAACTCCATGTTACAAATATGGCTCCGACTGCTGCTATTGTCTCGTTTACATATGTCTCATGCGTCAAAAATGCCCAATTATACAAATATGTATGCTTTTTCCTTCGTCAGGGTTTTATCCACAAGGGTGGTTTTACCTGACAAGGTTTTAATGTGGCATATCATGTATGATTGGAGGTTGACAATTCTACAAATGTTACATTACTACTTTGACTATGATGTTTATTGTAAAATGGTCTTCCTCTGCCAAAAGTGAGGTCAACATATAATAAAATATGATGCTTTAGATAAAAAAATATATATGTGTGTGTATAATAAAAAATTTTCGGAGCTCTGGCGATCACAGACACCTCGCGGCGATAGCCACCGCCGCCGCCGGCGTTTCCCTTCGATCTCCGTCGTTTTCATTCGATTCATCTTTCTGGTAATTTTCTGATACTTTCTCCGCTCATACTCATCGAAAGAAGCTTCTTTTCCTTATTACAATGACAGACACGCCACTGTCGACTTTTGTGGCGGTGGTTTCCGGTATGGCATCATCATGCAATATCTCAATTTCACCTAAGACAGTTTCGCGATACAAGGGCATCCCTATGATATCATTTCTGGATTCTGAGATTGATGCCCTTGTTGCGCCATTCAGATATTCATCAGTAAGTACATTCTGGTATGGTCGCCCTCCTTTGAAAGTTATACGTGAAGTTTTTGAGAAGATAGGTTTTCATCATGATCTGCGGATCGCTCTTATCGACCAAACGCATATCCTTTTAAATTTTCATAACGAAGCGGACTACTTACGATGTTTTTATCGACGATCATGGCATATTTCTGGTTTTCATATGAGAATAACAAAATGGACAGTTGATTTTGATCCTACTGCTGATGTCCCGATTGTCCCGATATGGATTGCATTCCCTGGGCTCCCAATTCACCTACATCGTCGTGAAGCTTTGTTTGAGATCGTCCGTCCAATCGGTTTGCCCATAAAGTGGGACGTTGCTACAACCGATGGACTCAGGCTATCCGTCGCTAGAGTGTGTGTTGAGGTAGACGTTTCTCAAGAACTACCATAGAAAATTTATTTGCAGGCTAAGAACCGATTTATCCTGCAATTAGTGGTTTACGAGGATCTTCCACTGTTTTGTACCTCCTGTCGTCGCTTAGGACATGCACCGGGCTTATGTTCCATGAAAACTACTGCATCTGTGCCACCCCCTCTGCCGCCTCCACCTCCTCGTCCGAAGGCTCAGCGGTGGACGCCAATAAAGAAGAAGCCAGTGGCAGATCCACCAATAGATATTCCCTCACCGGTAGTGCCACCTCAGGAACACACAGCTAATATTCCTCCACCTTCAGATAATACCATGCAGCATGCCCAAGATATTGATCTGCAGGCTAACATTTTCTTTGATGCTGCGGAACCTTCTCTGCCAAATGATCCCGATCATGGAGACTTGGGACATTCATTGGATACTGAGTTGACTGCTGATGATCCAACTGCCGACTTAAATGTACCAGATGATGTGATTAGGCGCATGCAGTTAATCCCTCCACCACCAGATATGGGGTCTTGATATCGCGATTGCAGGAACCTGCGAAGGATGCCGACTTTATACCTATTGTTCCTCGTCGGAAACGTCGTGCCAGAAAGGATCTACCCCCTTTGCCACCATCTACTATATTGACGCGCAGTGCATCGCACATCTTGCAGGGAAGTCACTCTACTCTTTCTCAACGAATGCTTTAATATGGAATATTAGAGGCATGCGTGCCTCTCAATCTAGATTGCATCAGTTGATACGTGAACATCGTTTACATTTACTTGTGCTTATTGAACCAAAACATCCTCCCTCGCGTATAAATGGGTTTTGTTTGAGCCTTGGATTTTCACATTGCTATTCTTCTCACTCTGAACATATTTGGTTTTTCTGGCGTGATTCAGAGTTTCATTTGCTTGATACGCAGGGTCACGATCAAGTTGTTCATTTCACCTTGCTATTTCGTCCGCTTCACTTCACCTTTGTTTTGTCGACTGTATATGCCAAGCACACATCATCTTTACGCCGTTCTCTATGGCAGTCTTTATGTGACTTTTCTAGGGCATCCACGTTACCTTGGATGGTTGGAGGGGATTTCAATACTTTTCGGACACTTGATGATCATAGTGGTCGTTCACATCCACCCCTTACATCATTGCAGGATTTTAATGACTGTATTGAGTCTTGCTCTCTTATAGCCCTGCCTTTTTAGGGATCCAGATACACTTGGGTTGATGGCAGGGGTCTAGGCCGTGTTTGTCGCAGATTGGACGGGTTATTTACCAACTCTGCTTTTCAGGATGTGTTTGAGGATATGCAGCTTACTCATCTTCCGAGGGTCTCTTCGGATCACACGCCCTTATTGCTTGTGTGTCGATTAAGCAGCGTTGGAGGTCATCGCACTTTTTGCTTTTTGGACTCATGGTTACACCATCCGGATTTCCTCTCCTATACACAGAATGCTTGGTCCTCGTATCCCACTACTGGTGGTATGTATGACTTTTATTCAAAATTATTTTCTTTGAAGAGGGACACTCAACGGTGGAATAAAGATATTTTCGGTAATATCTTTAAAAATCTTATGCAAGCCGAATCTAATCTCAATAGTGCTGAGAGAATTTGGGATGCCGATCCTAATGACGACACGCGCGAGGCATATCATCGTGCCAAAACTGAATATCGTTGTGCCTCCACTTATGAGCTCCATTTCTTGAAGCAAAAAGCACGGGTCAAATGGCTCAAGGAAGGTGATGCCAACACATGTTATTTTCATTCTATTGTCAAAGGGCGACGGACACGATTACGCATATAGCAAATCCACACTTCTACTGTGAGCAGTGTACGTCGCCCACGGCCATCATGTCCGAAGCTGTTTCTTTCTACACCTCTTTATTTGCTAGGGAGTCAACACATAATCATGAAACCATTCTTTCGCACATCCCTTGTATGATCTCGGAGTCAGATAATGCTATGCTCACGCAGTTGCCAATGGAGACAGATGTAGCGCCCCGGCCCGGACAGCGGAATCCGAACCGGTGCACCCGTCGTAGCTTACTGAGAAGACTTCAAGACGTCTCATCCTCGATTATACATCATCAATGACGTAAGAGAAATAAGCGCGGAAACATGTGAAAAGTAAAGTCTAAATCCATTAACATTGTACTCCAAGAAAACGTAAATAATTAAAACTATCTATGGACGCAGCCATCTACATCCTCAATATTCAGAAGGAACTAAGACAATAAGGAGTGTCCAAAACAAATCCCCAAAACGAGCTCTAAACGTCCTATTCGGCCAACTCGCCGCCGTCTTCTATAAAGATCATGTCGTAACTAGGCTCATCTGCAAAACAAAGGTAGTACCCTTAGCGAAAACGCTAGCAAGTAATCCGCTTATAAGACATACGGGATCATCACATGGCAAGACATGAGTATATATATAATTCAGGGAATAATGGGGCACATGTCTTGTATACATTTCAAGAGCATAGGTTTAACAGTATATATATAAAAAACATAAGAACAGTAATTCATGACGTTCAATCAGTTCACTATCATTTAAGTCCCGTATCAATCATACCCATGCTTCGTGCCATGAAATGCATTCACTTTCTACAAACCATGCGAGACACTTATCATGTCCTGACCAACAAACATAAACAAAAGACTTTTCATAACACATGTCATGCATATCTTTTCGCAAAACATTCAAAGAAAACACTTCTTGTCTTATTCTTCGCGTAGCAATACTTTATACCCTGTGGGTGATCAGTCCACAGCAACATAACTTTATACCCCATGCTGATAGGTCCACGGCCCCATAACGTATACTTTATACCCCGTGCTGAAAGGTCCACGGCCCCATAACGTATACTTTATACCGCGTGCTGAAAGGTCCACGGCCCCATAACATATACTTTATACCCTGCAATTGATCCACAGGTCACGCTTTTATACCCTGCCACTGCAGGCGTGACTTTTATACCCTATGATCAACGCAGCTATAGCTTAACTTTCGCAAACTTTATACTCTATGCCGAAGACATCTCTTATCAAAACATTATGCAAATGCAAGTGCCGTGATGCAAGACACTTATCATATCAATCATATTCTTCATTCACCTACTTCAAATCACATTCAAATGTCGCTCAGTCTCTCGAGACTCACATCATTCACACACTCGAGCCTATTCTTTCCGACAAGTCAACCTCACCTAACCATCCTTTCCAGAACCCAAAGGATAATGTAGAAGCCCTCACGTTCCTCTTATTGGACTATGTTGAGCCTCATGCGTTCGTTCCTACCCCCTTTTAAGTTATTCACGTTGATGTCCGATTCAAATACCCTACGAAGTCTCCACCGTCGATTCACCATCTTAAATCATGTTCCCAAGACTTAGACTAACCTCAATCAGGTCCTAAGAAGTCCCTAAGGTCACACACAAAAGATCCCCTAACTTCTCTCTTTCTTTCCTTAACTTTCCACAAAATAGATGGACGTCATACCCTGACGTCGATCGATCTACGTACGTCATACCCTGACGTCGATCGATCGACGTCCATCTGAGGGACGTCGAACTCTCACTCAACCCACGTCGATCGATCGACGTTCATCTAAGACACGTCGATCTCTCACTTAATATACGTCGATCGATCTACGTCCTTCTGAGGCACATCAGCCTCTCACTCTCTTTACGTCGATCGATCGACGTACGTCATACCCTGAAATCGATCTATCGACGTCCCCGTTTCCAGAATACCATTCTGCAGTTCTCTGCAGAAGCTGCAGGAATAACCTCCAAACCGATCCCAACTTCATTCCAAACCATTCCAAGCCTATTCTTTACTATCAATTCATCCTTAATTCACCCAAAACCACACCTTTAACATACGATTCACGGATTCAAGCCTAACACTCAAAGTATTCATCGAATCAAACCCAAAAACCTAATCTTTTCACTTCCCCCTTCCCTTCAACCGCCATTATCAACAAAATAGGGTTCAAGGGGATTGGGATTTACATGATCTCACATAAACAACAACAACAACAATGATTTCAATCAAATAACGGCCAAACCTCGAAACCAAAACACATAAGTCACATATAGAATCACAGAAAGAAATTACTACATGGTGATCCATTTTGATATCAAAAATAGGCCTTTTCTCTTTCACAAATCGTAGGAGCTTATAAGTAGATTACTTGCCTGTGATTACTCGAAGACGGATTGAAGAACGGAAGAAGAACGGATCGAAGATCTTGAAGTTTTCTTCGTCTAGGGCTGGAGAAGAAGAAGGTTGCCTATGGAGAGAGATAGAGAAACGTCGGTTTTCCTTTCTAATAGGGAGAAACTGACGTTTGTCAGTTTTTGATATGGGAAGGGGAAAATTTGGAGTTTCTAAATTATATCTATTATCTTATTTATCCTAAAGGATAATTTTCTAATATTCAACTCTAAAATGGAATACAAATTAATTCTAATATTTAATCCTTCATTAAATGCCAATTAATCCTAATACTTAATTCGTAATTCATTACCGTTGACCGTCATTAATCTCATTTAATTCCTCCTTTTATTTTTTAATTATTCTACGGAGGGTGCGGGGAATAACATTCCACCCCCCTTACAAAGAGTTTCGTCCTCGAAACTTGCGTACCTTAGTTGAAGAGTTGAGGATACTTTTCTCGCATCTGCTCTTCAAGTTCCCACGTAGCTTCCCGTTCTGTGTGATTGCTCCACTGGACTTTGACATAGGGAATCACCCGTCTCCGTAGCACTTGTTCCTTACGATCCACGATTCCCACTGGTACCTCTTCATAGGTCACATCGTCTTTGAGTTCCAAGGGTTGAGCTTCCAGTATGTGACTCGGGTCCGTCACATATTTTCTTAACTGTGACACATGGAAGACATTGTGGACCCGTGCTAACACTGGGGGTAGTGCTAGTCGGTATGCCAAATCCCCTATCTTTTCCAATATCTCGTAAGGGCCAATAAATCGTGGGCTCAATTTTCCTTTTACCCCAAATCTCATGATGCCTTTGATAGGAGGACACTCTTAAATATACTTTTTTCGCCCACATCGAATGCCAAAGGTCGTCGTTTGGAGTCCGCCCAACTCTTATTACGGTCCTGAGCTGTCTTGAGTTTGTCCCGAATGATCCTTACTTTTTCTAACGTTTTCTCCAGGAGTTCGGGTCCTGTGATTGTTCTTACGCCGACTTCATCCCAATATACAGGGGACCTACATTTCCTCCCATACAATGCTTCGAAAGGGGCCATATCAATTGCGCTGTGATGACTATTATTGTACGAGAATTCCATCAACTTCACCATTCCGTCCCAATTTCCTTTAAAGTCCAACACGCAAGCCCTTAACATGTCTTCAAGTGTCTGAATAGTCCGTTCAGACTGTCCATCGGTTTGGGGATGATAGGCGGTGCTCATTCTTAATTCTGTGCCTATAGCTCCCTGAAATGCTGTCCAGAATTTGGAGGTGAACCGTGAATCTCGATCCAATACTATGCTCACTGGAACACCATGTAAGCTAACAATACTATCCATATACAGGTTTACCAACTTCTCCAAAGGTGTTTCGCTTGAAATAGGCAGAAAATGTGCTGACATGGTTAACCGGTCCACTACTACCCAAATCATATCGCATCCATTTCTTGTCTTTGGTAAACCGGCTATGAAATCCATGGTGATATGTTCCCATTTCCACTCCGGAATCTCTAGTGGCATTAACAAACCACCAGGCCGCTGGTGTTCGGCTTTAACCTGTTGGCACACTAGACATCTCTCAATGAACTCTGCAATATGTCTCTTCATTCCGGACCACCAATAATGTTGTTTTAGGTCTCTATACATCTTGGTGCTACATGGATGTATGGATAATTTGGTGTTATGAGCCTCCCGTAGGATTTCTCTCCGTAGCTCATCAACATCTGGTACACATAATCTCCTTCTAAACCATAGGCTCCCGTCTCCCTTGACCTCAAATCCTTCGACTTAGCTATTCTTGAGCTTTTCTGCGATTTTCATTCAAGGTTCCATCCTTACTTTGAGCCTCTTTTACCCTATCTATGAGGCTTGGAGTGAGGGTCAATGTCGCCAAAACATTCACGGTGGATTCTACCAACTCCAACCCAAATTCTTCCATTTCCCTTTCTAATGGCGACTGTCGTGCGTGATTTGATTTCCTGCTTAGCGCATCCGCCACCCTATTAGCTTTACCCGGGTGATAGTGAATGGTCAAGTCGTAATCTTTCAACAGTTCCAACCATCTCCGTTGTCTCATGTTCAACTCTTTCTGAGAGAACAGATACTTTAGGCTCTTGTGATCTGTGAATACCGAGCACTTCTCTCCATATAGATAATGCCGTCATATCTTTAAAGCGAACACTACTGCAGCCAATTCGAGGTCATGGGTCGGGTAGTTCTGTTCATACGTCCTTTGTTGTCTTGAGGCATACGCGATGACCCTCTCGTGTTGCATCAGCACACAACCTACAACCGGGGTATTAGATTAAACTCAAATGTGAGTGGAATGATTGTAAC
>AP025056.1:34791589-34921330 GCA_036186865.1 Eustoma russellianum
TTCACTATCATTTAAGTCCCGTATCAATCATACCCATGCTTCGTGCCATGAAATGCATTCACTTTCTACAAAACATGCGAGACACTTATCATGTCCTGACCACCAAACATAAACAAAAGACTTTTCATAACACATGTCATGCATATGTTTTCGCAAAACATTCAAAGAAAACACTTCTTGTCTTATTCTTCGCGTAGCAATACTTTATACCCTGTGGGTGATCAGTCCACAGCAACATAACTTTATACCCCGTGCTGATAGGTCCATGGCCCCATAACGTATACTTTATACCCCGTGCTGAAAGTTCCACGGCCCCATAACGTATACTTTATACCCCATGCTGAAAGGTCCACGGCCCCATAACATATACTTTATACCCTGCAATTGATCCACAGGTCACGCTTTTATACCCTGCCACAGCAGGCGTGACTTTTATACCCTGTGATCAACGCAGCTATAGCTTAACTTTTGCAAACTTTATACTCTATGCCGAAGACATCTCTTATCAAAACATTATGCAAATGCAAGTGCCGTGATGCAAGACACTTATCATATCAATCATATTCTTCATTCACCTACTTCAAATCACATTCAAATGTCGCTCAGTCTCTCGAGACTCACATCATTCACACACTCGAGCCTATTCTTTCCGACAAGTCAACCTCACCTAACCATCCTTTCCAGAACCCAAAGGATAATGTAGAAGCCCTCAAGTTCCTCTTATTGGACTATGTAGAGCCTCATGCGTTCATTCCTACCCCCTTTTAAGTTATTCACATTGATGTCCGATTCAAATACCCTACGAAGTCTCCACCGTCGATTCACCATCTTAAATCATGTTCCCAAGACTTAGACTAACCTCAATCAGGTCCTAAGAAGTCCCTAAGGTCACACACAAAAGATCCCCTAACTTCCCTCTTTCTTTCCTTAACTTTCCACAAAACAGATGGACGTCATACCCTGACATCGATCGATCGACGTACGTCATACCCTGACGTCGATCGATCGACGTCCATCTGAGGGACGTCGAACTCTCACTCAACCCACGTCGATCGATCGACGTTCATCTGAGACACGTCGATCTCTCACTTAATATACGTCGATCGATCTACGTCCTTCTGAGGCACATCAGCCTCTCACTCTCTTTAAGTCGATCGATCGACGTACGTCATACCCTGACGTCGATCGATCGACGTCCCCGTTTCTAGAATATCATTCTGCAGTTCTCTGCAGAAACTGCAGGAATAACCTCCAAACCGATCCCAACTTCATTCCAAACCATTCCAAGCCTATTCTTTACTATCAATTCATCCTTAATTCACCCAAAACCACACCTTTAACATACGATTCACGGATTCAAGCCTAACACTCAAAGTATTCATCGAATCAAACCCAAAAACCTAATCTTTTCACTTCCCCCTTCCCTTCAACCGCCATTATCAACAAAATAGGGTTCAAGGGGATTGGGATTTACATGATCTCACATAAACAACAACAACAACAATGATTTCAATCAAATAACGGCCAAACCTCGAAACCAAAACACATAAGTCACATATAGAATCACAGAAAGAAATTACTACATGGTGATCCATTTTGATATCAAAAATAGGCCTTTTCTCTTTCACAAATCGTAGGAGCTTATAAGTAGATTACTTGCCTGTGATTACTCGAAGACGGATTGAAGAACGGAAGAAGAACAGATCGAAGATCTTGAAGTTTTCTTCGTCTAGGGCTGGAGAAGAAGAAGGTCGCCTATGGAGAGAGATAGAGAAATGTCGGTTTTCCTTTCTAATAGGGAGAAACTGATGTTTGTCAGTTTCTGATATGGGAAGGGGAAAATTTGGAGTTTCTAAATTATATCTATTATCTTATTTATCCTAAAGGATAATTTTCTAATATTCAACTCTAAAATGGAATACAAATTAATTCTAATATTTAATCCTTCATTAAATGCCAATTAATCCTAATACTTAATTCGTTATTCATTACCGTTGACCGTCATTAATCTCATTTAATTCCTCCCTTTATCTTTTAATTATTCTACAGAGGGTGCGGGGCATAACGGCAGAGGTAAAGGAAGCAGTGTGGCATTTAGACCCCCAAAGTGCAGCAGGACCAGATGACTTTCTGTTAGGAAATCAAACGAGATCACTGCAAAACGCGCAGCGGAAAACAAAAATTGATCTCTGATTTCCTACCAAGGATCCATGTTGTTTGTTTAATTCGACAAAAAAAACAAAAAGTACCTCCGTAGATTCGAAATCTGCAGATGGAAGAGGTGCGAAAATACGATCAACCTCTGTCGGTATCCACACGAACGCTTCCGCCCGGAGTGCTAGCTCTTCAAACGGCGCGGCTGAAGAATTCGGTTTTCACAAAAATGATTCTTGCCCTTTCGTTTTCTACTGGTTGTGTGGTGTCCGAGATACACCATGCTCCGTACATATATATAGATATAAAATCCGATTCCTGATCGGATTGGTTAATACCTATCATAATCCGCATCAAATACGGATTCTGTTAGGATTAGATAACACCAATCAAAATCCATATCAAATATGGATTCTCTGTTATTATCCAATGATATAAATATATACATAAAAAAACGAAATTAATAACGAAATTAATAATAATAATAATAATAATTAATATCCAATATTAATATTATTAATATTAAAAACGATAATAATAATAATAATTAATATCCAATATTAATATTATTAATATTATTAATCTCAGCCATACGCATTCTTGTGTGTGACCCGATAGGCCCATATTAATTGGCAGTTGATTAAATCTCTATTAAACCAACAAGTCGTAATTGGCCTCTAGCAAGGCATTACAACTACCCAATTAATACGAGTAAAGTCCAACTAGCCTGATAATAGTACATGCATTAATCCCTTTGTCACACGATATCTAGTTTGAACATAAGTCATGGTCAGCGTCATATTTATATAGTTCAAACATATGATTACTCGATCTCTAAGTAGACTGATAAAACAAATGATATTGATCACACTATCAATTCATTTGAGCACGGCCATGCATTTCACAGTCTCACTAATCGAGGGGCCCAAAGATATCTCTCTCAAAAGAGAGGGACAAATTCTATCTTGATTGTTCAATATCCTCTACATAATTTCTATCACATTCAATCATGACCTTTATTATTATCCAGTTACGGATAACGTTTGATCATGTCAAAATATAATAGTCCTTATGTCAGAAACTATGACAATCTCAAGTCAAAGGATTAAAACATGACTATCATGAGATTTACTTATGACGCTAATCCATGTAGCAATCTCATGATGGGTCTATCCAATACACTGTTCTCTAACAAGTATCTATGAGATTGATTCGTATCACCATACACATAATCATCTCATGATTATCAAATCAATACTCATACTGATTATAAATTATTTTATCTCCATAACAATAATGAATCAGGGACATATATCAAAATTGTGTAACATACTAACCAACAATAATGATAATAAAACCTCTTTTATTAATAATAAATGCATAACATAGATATCCAAATCATGGCCTAGGGCACATACACTAACAATCTCCCACTTGCACTAGGCCTACAAATATCTGAGACCCATAGATCTAGTGTGCTGATCATGCTTGACCCGTGAGAGAGGCTTAGTCAATGGATCCGCTATGTTATCGTTTGTGTCAACTTCGCATATCTTGACATCTCCTCTATCGATGATGTCTCGAATGAGATGGTAGCGTCTGAGTATATGTTTAGATCTCTGATGAGACCTAGGCTCTTTTGCTTGTGCTATGGCACCATTGTTATCACAATAAATGTCCACAGGATTTGCAATGCTAGGTACCACTCCTAGCTCAGTGATGAACTTCTTCAACCAAACTGCTTCTTTAGCTGCATCTGATGCTGCTATATACTCAGCCTCTGTTGTAGAATCAGCCACAGTGCTTTGTTTTGAACTCTTCCAACTAACAGCTCCACCATTCAATGTGAATACAAAACCGGACTACGATCTGAAATCATCTATGTCGGTTTGGAAGCTAGCATCTGTGTAACCATTTACAACTAACTCGTCATCCAAACCTCCATAAACCAAGAATACATCTTTAGTCCTTCTGGGGTACTTAAGAATATTCTTGACAGCTGTCCAGTGACCTTCACCAGGGTCAGCTTGATATCTACTTGTTGTGCTCAATGGATATGAGACATCTGGTCTAGTACATAACATGGCATACATGATCGATCCTATAGCAGAAGCATAAGGAATTTTATTCATTCGATCTCGCTCATCAGATGTCTGAGGACATTGATTCTTGCTAAGATGAATGCCATGAGACATAGGCAGGAATCCTTTCTTGGACTCTTGCATGTTGAACCTTTTCAACATTTTATCTATGTATGTACTCTGACTCAAGCCTATTATCCTTTTAGATCTATCTCTATAGATCTTGATACCAAGGATATAGGTAGCCTCACCCAAGTCCTTCATTGAAAATGAATTCCCTAACGAAGCCTTAACCTTTTGCAAGGTAGGGATATCATTCCCAATAAGCAATATGTCATCCACATATAAGACCAGAAACACTACTGCACTCCCACTGACCATCTTGTAAACACAAGGTTCATCTTCATTCTTGATGAAACCAAAGTTCTTAACTGTTTCATCAAAACGAAGATTCCAGCTTCGAGATGCTTGCTTCAATCCATAGATGGACCTTTGAAGCTTGCAAACCTTCTTTGAATTCTCAGGATTTACAAAACCCTCAGGTTGTGTCATGTACACATCCTCGAGTAAATTTCCATTAAGGAAAGCAGTTTTGACATCCATTTGCCATATCTCATAATCATAGTATGCTGCAATGGCAAGGAGAATTCGAATAGACTTAAGCATAGCTACTGGTGAAAAGGTTTCATCATAGTCTATACCATGAGTTTGCTTGAAACCTTTAGCCACAAGCCTTGCTTTGTAGGCTTGCACATTTCCATCCATGTCAGTTTTCTTCTTGAAAACCCATTTGCAACCAATAGTCTTAATACCCTCTGGAGGATCAATTAAAGACCAAACTTGGTTATCAAACATGGATTGCATCTCAGAATTCATGGCTCCAAGCCATTTATCTGAATCTGGACCTGACACAGCTTCCTGATAGGTAGTAGGCTCATCTTGATCTATGAGCATAACTTGACTATCATCAGTCACAAGAAATCCATATCTTTCTGGCTGACGATGTATCCTATCAGATCTGCGTTGGACTTGTGTTACATTTTCAGGTTCCACAACTGTTTGTGGTTCTGAAATCGTCTCTAAAGACGGTTCAACGATATCTTGTGGAACTTGAGTTTCCTCAAGTTGTACTATACTCCCACTTGTTCTCTTGGAGAGGAACTCCTTTTCCAAAAAGACTCCATTTCGAGCAACAAACACTTTGTTCTCTGAGGGAATATAGAAATAGTACCCTTTAGTTTCTTTAGGATACCCCACAAAAATACATTTGATAGATTTTGGAGCTAGCTTATCTGA
The DNA here is from genome assembly GCA_036186865.1 of Eustoma russellianum. Taxonomy (NCBI): domain Eukaryota; kingdom Viridiplantae; phylum Streptophyta; class Magnoliopsida; order Gentianales; family Gentianaceae; genus Eustoma; species Eustoma russellianum. Next base: position 34,797,121 of record AP025056.1, read on the forward strand.
CATTAATCTTTTCACATAAGCTTCACAACCCCAAATCTTAAGAAAAGACAAACTGGGTCTCTTACCAGTCCACATCTCATATGGTGTCTTTTCAACCGCTTTAGATGGTACACGGTTCAAAATGAATGCAGCTGTCTCCAAGGCATAACCCCAAAAGGATAAAGGAAGATCTACTTGACCCATCATAGATCGAACCATATCCAATAAAGTCCGATTTCTCCTTTCAGAAACACCATTCCATTGTGGAGTTCCTGGAGGAGTCAACTGTGAAACGATTCCACAATTTCTTAGATGTTGGTCAAATTCTTGGCTCAAATATTCACCACCTCGATCTGATCGAAGGGTTTTAATTGTCTTACCAAGTTGATTTTGTACTTCATTTTGAAAAGTTCTAAACATTTCAAAAGACTCATGTTTATGTTTCATTAGGTAGACATAGCCATACCTACTGAAATCATCAGTAAAAGTAATGAAATACTGAAATCCTCCCCTGGCACTAATGCTGATTGGGCCGCATACATCTGTATGTACCAAGCCCAATGAGTCATTAGCCCTTTCACTATGTCCAGTAAAAGGAGTCTTTGTCATCTTTCCAAGCAAACAAGACTCGCAATTTTCAAATGATTCAAAATCAAATGAATCTAATAATCCATCTTGATGGAGTTTAGATACGCGCTTCTCATTTATATGGCGAAGGCGACAATGCCATAAATATGAAGGGTTTAGTTCATTTGGCTTAGTTCTCTTTGAAGATATGTTATAAATATTACCGTCATTGGAATCATCAAGGTTAAGGACATAAATGCCATTATAACTACTTGCAATACAATAAAGCAAGTCATTTTTATCAAAAATAGAACACTTCTTATTTTTAATTAAAAATGAATAACCTTCATCATCCAAAACAGACACTGAAATAAGATTCCTACTCATAGTAGGAACATAAAAGCAATTGTTTAAAACTAACAAAAGCCCATTGGGCAAGACAAGCTCATAGGTCCCTACAGCTATAGCATCAACTCTTGCTCTATTGCCAACACGTAGGTCCACCTCGCCCTTCTTCAGCATCCTACTCCTTTTGAGCCCCTGCATATTTGTACAAATATGGGATCCACATCTAGTATCTAATAACCAGGAAGAAGAAGTAGATAAATTAATTTCTATAACATAAATACCTGAAGATGTAGTCGTACTACCCTTCAGCTTCTTCAACTCCTCCAAATAAACATCACAATTTCTTTTCCAATGCCCAGGCTTGTTTCAATGGAAACAAGTTCCTTCCTTAGGAACCTTTGCCTTGGGACCAGGTTTCGGTTTAGCTTGACCCTTTGCCCCTTTTGCACCCTTTGCACTTTTAGCCTTACCCTTGCCTTTAGCTTTCCTTTTCATTAGCTTAGTATTGACACTCAATACATGGGTAGGCTTCTTGATATTCCCCTCAGCAGTTTTGAGCATACCATGTAGCTCAGGAATGGACTTTTCCATATTATTCATATTGTAGTTCATGACGAACTGAGAAAAATTGCTAGGCAAAGAGTGTAGGATCAAATCCGTAGCGAGTTCCAAACTCAGGGGATATCCGAGTCTTGCAAGGTGATCTATATAGTCTTTCATCTTTAAAACATGAGCGCTAACAGATTCATCTTCAAACATCTTACAGTCAAAAAGTGCAACGGCGGTGTCAAACCTATCCTGCCTAGCCTGTTGTTGGAAAGCTTGTTTGAGATGCACACTCATCTCATAAGCTTCTAAGTGTTCCAGGTCTTTCTGAAGTCCTGAACACATAGTTGCCAACATAAGACATCCTATGTCGTTTGAATCTTCCACATGCTTCTTATACTTGTTCTTAACAGCAGCAGAAGCATCAGCAGGAGGGGGTTCAGGGACAGGGTCATCGAGCACGTAGGACTTCTTTTCTTGTTTGAGAACAATTCTCAAGTTTCGAAACCAGTCAACAAAATTAGTCCCACATTCTTTTAGTTTTTCCTTCTCAAGGATAGATCGCAGCGATAAGGTGGAATTGTTATTAGCGGCCATTTATGATCTACAAAACATGCAAAGTAACACTTTATTAATAATGAGGTTAAAATTTATAAAACTCTCACTAAAACATAACCCTCAAAAGAAATATTTTAGTGAGCTAAGATCCATATTTAACTTAATTCTAAACTCAGCTTTGGCATGACGCCTAAAATTAAGTTATTTAGGTAGGTAACATCTTTACCAATTACATCTCATGTAACTCTTAGAATTTATGGAATAATGACATCATATATCATTGTATGTTAGATTCCATCTAATGCCTTGAGCCCAAAACCGTTTTGATAGTCCAATTAAGTCTAACCAATTTTAAACATATGAGTAGCACTATTACTCATCCTACGTAGCTAGGAATGTTTAAAGCACATTGCTTTGGCAATACCTACTTTAATACAATCCCAGTTTTAATAGGTGTTTAAGACATGGATGGCATCAAGACTTAAATTATTAATGAGGGTTCAACTTAGTTTATGTCTTGCATTGCATATCATTATATCGTAGCATCCTATATGCATATATAATATATCATCCACGCATCTCACACAAAATGATAAATATGTAAACGTGACATAGCATGGCCAAACTAAATATGATCTTCATGAGACCAAATGAAGATCATAAAGGAAACCCTATGTGAAAGACTTCCTATTACAACTTTTGCAATGATACATATCTTCTTGTCTTGAGATCGTGCCTCCATCTCCATGGAATCCACTCGTCCTTAGTATGTGTCGCCATCACCACTTTTGTAGCTTGATTCTTCATTTATTACAATAATAACGAAAAACCCTAACTAATTGTATAATAAAATACAACAAAAACTATAGCGGCACGCAGGCCATAATAACCCAAAACAGAAAATATGACTAAGTCAATCACATAGGTCCTGAGGCCATGCTATGCACCATGCAAAGACATCAACAATTATAATATATTTTACACAAACATATTATAACAAATAAATATATATTGACATTCTTAATGTCACGGTAACGAACTATAGGGCGTACGCATACGGCGGTCCCGCTAGCCGATTAGCGGGCGGGGTTCCGAGGGGCAGCGCCCCTGGGCGGGGTCCGAGGGGCAGAAAGTATCAATCGCATTGATAATTTTCTTTTCGAAACCCTAACACAGACGCGTCAATTATATTAACGATCTTACTGTTTTGATTACATGTAAACTCTTATAGAAGCACCGATCGAACCGAGAGTTATCATTCAAAACCCAAAACAGAATCATTAAATCGAATTGATAATCTGCTGTTCGAAATCCGAAACAGAATCAATCTGCCATTCGAAATCCGAAAACAGAATCATCAATCGAATTGATAATCTGTCTGTTTTGAATATGCATAACTCTTACAGAATCATTATCGGTTGCTCATATCGATATAAACATAATCGTTTTTGGTCATCACATGAAAAACGAAAACTTTATATCACATATAACAATCTCGAATCATAACGTCTCATGAAAACGAATTGAAAACATCAATCCGCTCTCACCAGATGAGATTCGAATAGGGTTCTACACATAGCGTATGTTTATATCTAATATAAACAGAATCCGTTTTGATCATCACATGACAAACGAAAACCGCCGTATACAAATCATCTCATGAAAACGATTTGAAAAACACCATTCTTCTCTCATCATATGAAATCCAAGTTGGGGTTTTTGTACATATCATGCCATACGAAAATCAGTAAACATCTAATCACATAAGCATGATATAATCGATTTAAACGAAATCAACAAGTGTCTCTGATACCACTGTTAGGAAATTGAACGAGATCACTGCAAAACGCGCAGCGGAAAACAAAAATTGATCTATGATTTCCTACCAAGGATCCATGTTGTTCGTTTAATTCGACAAAAAAAACAAAAAGTACCTCCGTAGATTCGAAATCTGCAGATGGAAGAGGTGCGAAAATACGATCACCCTCTGTCGGTATCCACACGAACGCTTCCGCCCGGAGTGCTAGCTCTTCAAACGGCGCGGCTGAAGAATTCGGTTTTCACAAAAACGATTCTTGCCCTTTCGTTTTCTACTGGTTGTGTGGTGTCCAAGATACACCATGCTCCGTACATATATATAGATATCAAATCCGATTCCTGATCGGATTGGTTAATACCTATCATAATCCGCATCAAATACGGATTCTGTTAGGATTAGATAACACCAATCAAAATCCATATCAAATATGGATTCTCTGTTATTATCCAATGATATAAATATATAAATAAAAAACGAAATTAATAACGAAATTAATAATAATAATAATAATAATTAACATCCAATATTAATATTATTAATATTAAAAACGATAATAATAATAATAACAATTAATATCCAATATTAATATTATTAATATTATTAATCTCAGCCATACGCATTCTTGTGTGTGACCCGATAGGCCCATATTAATTGGCAGTTGATTAAATCTCTATTAAACCAACAAGTCGTAATTGGCCTCTAGCAAGGCATTACAACTACCCAATTAATACGAGTAAAGTCCAACTAGCCTAATAATAGTACATGCATTAATCCCTTTGTCGCACGATATCTAGTTTGAACATAAGTCATGGTCAGCGTCATACTTATATAGTTCAAACATATGATTACTCGATCTCTAAGTAGACTGATAAAACAAATGATATTGATCACACTATCAATTCATTTGAGCACGGCCATGCATTTCACAGTCTCACTAATCGAGGGGCCCAAAGATATCTCTCTCAAAAGAGAGGGACAAATTCTATCTTGATTGTTCAATATCCTCTACATAATTTCTATCACATTCAATCATGACCTTTATTATTATCCAGTTACGGATAACGTTTGATCATGTCAAAATATAATAGTCCTTATGTCAGAAACTATGACAATCTCAAGTCAAAGGATTAAAACATGACTATCATGAGATTTACTTATGACGCTAATCCATGTAGCAATCTCATGATGGGTCTATCCAATACACTGTTCTCTAACAAGTATCTATGAGATTGATTCATATCACCATACACATAATCATCTCATGATTATCAAATCAATACTCATACTGATTATAAATTATTTTATCTCCATAACAATAATGAATCAGGGACATATATCAAAATTGTGTAACATACTAACCAACAATAATGATAATAAAACCTCTTTTATTAATAATAAATGCATAACATAAATATCCAAATCATGGCCTAGGGCACATACACTAACACTTTCATGGTCAGTTTTATTGATTCTGTTGGCCAATTATTCATTCTGATGTCGTAAATGCAGTGCAGGAAATTTTTCTTGGTGTTCCACAGCCCTCAGTCATGGCTAGTGCGTTACTAACCTTGATCCCAAAGATACCATCTCCTCAAACTTTCAGTGATTTTTGGCCTATCTCTCTCACAAACTTTCTGAGTAAAGTTTGTACGCGCATCATCGCCACCTGCTTGAGTAAACTGCTTCCCAAATAAATATCTCAGGAGCAGACAGGTTTTTCACCCGGACAAGATATTTACACGTAAGTTTTAATGGCTCGTGAGATGATTCACATGCTTGATAAGGGTGGTTCTCAATTATGTTTGAAGTTAGACATGATGAAGGCTTTTGATAGAGTAAGCTGGGATTATCTAGAATTGTTGATACGGCAGTTTGGCTTCTCAGATTTCTTCATTCGGATAATCCTTAATCATTTACGTGCCACCACCTTATCAGTCTTGATTAATGGCCAGCCTTCAGGGTCATTTCGTCCCTATAGAGGTGTCAAACAGGGTGACCCATTGTCCCCTTTGCTCTTTATTCTTTCTTCTGAGGGTTTCAACAGAGGATTAAAATCATTGGTTGACTCTGACACTTTACAACCTTTCCGACTCGGTAGGGTTCCGTTTGCTATCATGCATTCGGCTTATGCAGACGACCTTCTTGTGTTCTTGCGTGGCACACAACGCAATTTAAGACGGTTTCGTACATTCTTGACTTCGTATGAAACAACTTCTAGTCAGAAGGTCAATTATCAGAAAAGCAGTTTCATTCCTTCTGCCAACACCTCAAGTCACCAGCAGTGGTCATTCGAGGCCATGTTAGGCATGCGGTCTTCTGCTTTACCATTTCGATACCTTGGATCCTATTTACATAAGGGTATCAATCGCTCTAGATATTATACTTCCCTGCTACAGCATATTGATGACCGTCTACATGGATGGCACTCCCGGCTACTTTCTTCAGCAGGTCGTCTTGTATTACTTTGCTCCGTGATTTCGTCTCTTCCGCTACATGTTCTTGCTGCAGGAGGTTTACCAAAGTTCGTCATCAGAATTATAGAAAGGAAAATGGCATTATTTTATTGGGGAAATCGGCATCATTGGGTGGCGTGGTCTACTATTACTACGCCCACTGAGGAAGGTGGTTTGGGGCTTCGAGATCTTAGCATGTTGCAAAAGGCTTATCACTGTCGTATTTGGTGGTCATATCAGCGGCATGATACACTTTGGAGTAAATATATGCATATTAAATACGGCCACCGAGGGGATTATCTGCCAAGATTGCCAGATTTGCCAGTCTGGAGACTTATCTGTCGCATTCATGATACCTGCCTTGCTCAGTCAGAAGGCCATGGCTCACATCTCACCTGGACACCTTCGGCATTGGGGGAATTTACACTAAGATCAGCTTATGACATTTGCAGGGCACCACAGCCAACATTGCTATCTGCTAAATTCATTTGGTTCAAGCATTATTCACCGGCCACTAAGCTGTTATTATGGAACCTTTTCTATTCAGCTATGCCATTTGAGGATTATATTGGTAAGCACTCTACAGCTCGTCCAACACAGTGTCCTTTTTGTAAGCAAGCTTCGGCCACGGTGGATCATGTCTTTCTATACTGCACAGCCATTCGTCCCATCTGGGATTTCTTTGCCTCTGAGTTAAATGGTTTGTTCCCCATGTCATTGCATCTTCGTCAATACCTGCTATCTTGGTGGTATCGCTCTACATTATCGTCTCTTTTTGGGGTTTTAAAAATAGTCGTTCCAGCGATTGTTGTATCCAACATATGGCGCATTTATGCGTCACTTGTGTATGGTGAGTCAACCTCATTTGCTCCGTACTCTGTTTGGGATTCCATCCATTATGACATTGTGATGTGGATTAAAACAACTCATGGCTCCAAACTAGCGGTAGGGCCGACACCTCATCCCTCATGGATTCCCGCAATTCGGTCTCCACGCCCTTAAGTAGTTCGTTGGCAAACACCTCCTTCTGGTCAGTTAAAATTAAATATAGATGTGGCGGTTGGCAGACATTATGCATCAGGGGGAAATTTTGCGTGATCATTCGGGTACCTGTGTGGGAGCGATTTCTTTTCGCTTACCTCCATGTACACCACTTAATGCGGAGATACAGGCGGCGGTGTTTGGTTTGTTGTATTTCCTCCCGCTTTATCGTTCCATTATCTTAGAATCAGATTGTAATCAAATGATGTCTCGACTAAAGCAACCACAATCAGTTTTTGGAAACTATCATCTGCGCTTACTACATACACTACTTCACCTCCATCAGCTGGAATTTACTCATGTTTATAGATAGGAAAACATGGCTGCTCATTACCTGGCTCAGCATGCAATGCTCTTCCCTCAGACACAATACTTCTCTCGCCATGCTCTTCCATCGTTGGTTCGTGGCTCCATTGCATTGGATCTCTCTTCTGCAAATCTTTTCTTTCCTTGAGCTTTCCCGGTCTTCCATATGGATTGGCATGAGTTTCATATTTCTGCCTGTACCCTGGGGGGTGCAGGCAGACTCGGTATGCTTTGCATTCTTTTGGCTTTCTACTTTTTGCTATGCCTTGTATACCTGTTTAACCTAGCATTTTATTTTACATGTGCATGGACGGGGACACATTTCATGATAACCCACACCTTTGACCTGATGGCATAATCTATGATGTGAGGATCGTGCATCAACTTGCGTTGGATATTCTATGGCCTGGCACTTCATGGCTTTCTTTTTGGTCCATTTGGCTTGTAATTTCTATTCCAATATATTGTAATGCATATCACCGCTCCAATTATATAAATATGTACGCTTTTTCCTTCGCCAAGGTTTTATCCACGAGGGTGGTTTTACTTGGCAAGGTTTTAATACGGCATATCATATATGATTGAAGGCTGATAATCATTACTTCATTCCATTCGCTTTTTTCTTACGATGACTTTATTATGTAATAAGGTTTTCCTCCACCACAAGTGAGGCCATATTCCAATCAAATTTCTTTCCAATATATATATATATATGTGTGTGTGTGTGTGTGTATTCATTGGATCTCAATACTGGCCATCTTAGACATGTTTGACATCTCTGTCTTCCACTTGGATTGACATCTGCATTTACTCTCTGCCTGCATTCTTTCATATGCAGGCAGGTTGGGTATGATTTGGATATCGATATTTTACATGACTCACATGACATTTTGGATGTTACTTACAATTTGTCTGTTTTTTGCATGGATGCCCGAGGAATTGCACGGAGGCGTTTGCATGGACGGTCAATTACATCATCTCCAAGTTTCAGCAGGCACACTTCATGATCTATTTGCTATCCTGAATGGGATAAATATGTAAACTTTTTCCTTCGTGCAAGATTTTATCCACAAGGATGGTTTTGCTTGTCAAGGTTTTAATGAGGCATATCATATCCCTTTCAGGTGGCACAGCCCTCAACCAGCTAGATCTTTAGCGATTTAAACCTTTGAGCTGTTGTATTCTTTTACTCTTTGAACTTTTGTGCTTCAACGGTTTTCCTCCGCTATAAATGAGGGCTTTTCTAATAAAAGCAGGAGACAACGTGCTCCTTTCATTAAAAAAACATATATATATATACACACACACATAAAATATATGTATATATATATATAAAAGAAACAATATGGCGGCGGCGTTCTTGAACAGCGATCATCATGCAATGCCCTATTGACGTAGATGACGACTTGCCGTTCAGATTTCTAATCTCCTTTTCATCATCCTCATTGCAGACTTTCTTCGTTCAAGAAAAGCTGCGATTTTTTCCGAGTTTCATGCATGCTTGCGGTGGTTTTATGCCATGGACCAGAAGCGAACGTACGCATCAGTCCTTCATCCATCATCATCAACACCTCTCCCTCCACGTGAGATCACAAGATTCAAAGGTGTTCCTGCTATCAAATTTACAACAGAGAAGGTAAAGAAGCTATCCGCCCCATTTCAACATTGTCCTGTAGGCACGTTTTGGTATGGTCGTCCAAGATTAGAAGCTATTCAAAAATGTTTCGAAAAGATCGGATTTTCTGCAGCAGTGAAAATCACATTGCTTGATCCTACACATATCTTATTAAATTTTGACGCAGAAGTAGACTATTATCGTTGTTTTTCACGTCGAACCTGGACTGTCCTAGGTTATCACATGAGGGTTACTAAATGGACATATGATTTTGATCCGAAAATAGATGTTCCCATTGTGCCTGTTTGGATTTCATTGCCGGGGCTGCCTATTTATCTGCATAGCCACGAAGCACTATGTGAGATTGCAAGAATGATTGGGACACCACTGCGGCTTGATACAATAACATCTAATTTACTGAGACCATCGGTTGCTAGGATCTGTGTTGAGATTGATGTCTCCCAAGAACTTCCACAAAAATTATTTATTCAAAGTGCGGATCATCAGTTTTTTCAACCAGTGGAATATGAAAATTTGCCACTGTACTGTACCACATGCAGAACATTAGGCCATGCTGCAAGCTCTTGCAAAAAAGATAGTACAACAGAAATGGATGCTCCTGCTCCGCCCCAAGCCCAGCTTCCTACCAAGCCAATCTCAAAACGTCCACAGCGCTGGACTCCAAAAAAAGGAATATCCTCACGGTCAGATTTAAATCCACAGTTGATTCCTTCCACATCCACAAGGTTGGAGGAGGATATAGATCCCGCTGTAGCTACGGATGACAATGCTGAAACAGTAACAGAAGCTCTGCATGCCGATCTCCATGCTGACACAGTCACTGGCCCAGACTTGCCACCACATCCAGATAGTCAGATCCAAATTACAGATAAACAGGATGTCACACGCCTAATTTCAACGTCGGTGGAACCTTTACCACGAGATGACTATCCGGCCTCGCCAATGTCAGGTCATGCTACAGACACAGAAGAATATTTATCCCAGCCGTTAGAAGATGTCTCTAACCTCATGATTGCGGCTGAGAATATAGCCTCGAGATTGCACCAAGAGGTTGTTCCACAACATGACCCACATCAATCAGAACGCACTTTAGATACCATGGTGGTGGGAGGAATAATTGAAGGTACACAGAAAAGACATCGTACGAAGAAAAAGGATGTGATCCGACCACCACCTTCAGGTATGATCACAAGATCTTCCACAAGCTTGGAGCCTCAGTCTCCAAAATGAACTGCATAATATGGAATGTGAGGGGTTTGCGCACCTCCTATAATCGTGTGCAGTATTTGGTGCGTCAGCATCACATTCATTTACTTGTTCTCATTGAGGCCAAGCTACCAGAATCAAAGTTAGAATTATATCGGCTTAAACTTGGTTTTACAAAAGCAGCAATATCGTCGGATGGAAATATCTGGGCCTTTTGGATTTCAGCATTGCTGCTTTCTTCTGAAATTAAACAAGGATACAGAAACATTTCGTTTCATTTTAACTGGATCCCAAGTAACACACACTTTTGGTGGACAGCCGTGTATGGTCCTCACACGATGTCCGCACGTAGGAATTTATGGTCTGACCTGATAAATTTTTCAGATAACCTACAGGAACCGTGGATTGTAGGAGGAGATTTTAATACATTCGCTGCCTTGGATGAACATAGAGGAGCATCGGTGCCAACTATACGTCAAATAACTGACTTTGCAACATGGATCAACACAGTTGGTTTGGTAGACATTCCCTATCAGGGATCTAAATACACATGGTCGGATGGAAGAGGACTAGGGAGGGTAAGTAGAAGATTGGATAGATTACTATGTTCAACATCGCTTCATGATACATTTGGCACAGGCAGATTCAACACTTAAGCCGTGCTACTTCAGACCACGCTCCTTTGTTACTCACGTCCCGCGATGCACAAGCAACAGGCCCACGTTCTTTTCGTTTCCTTGATGTTTGGCTGACTCGTCCGGATTTTATGCAGTTTGTGAAACATACTTGGACATCATATCCAACAACTGGAGGTATGCGGGGTTTATATACCAAACTTCACCGTTTAAAAGCTGATCTGAGACAATGGAACAAAACGGTCTTTGGAAATGTGTTTGATGCTGTTGTGGACGCCGAACTAAAGGTAGTTGTGACAGAACAGGAGTATGACAATGATCCTGCTGATCATAATCGGGAACAATATCATCAGGCAAAGGCTGTGTTGCAATTAGCGCAGAATAGAGTCTGCCAGTTTTGGCAACAGAAGGCACGGGTGTCTTGGATGAAGGAAGGGGACGCTAACACTGCCTATTTCCACAGCATTGTCAAAGACAAACAGAGAAAGCAGAAGTTAGTGCGCATCTCTTCAGTGAATGGACAAGTATATGATCAGGAGGCTGATATCCAAAATGAAGCGGTCAGATACTTTGCTGCAATTTTTCAAGCTGAGCCTACATCGGGACATGACAATGTGTTGCAGTACATTCCGTCTTTACTATCAGACTCAGACAATGATGGTCTGCTTGCCATCCCACAGCTTTTGGAGGTGAAAGAAGCAGTCTGGAAGCTCAGTCCGACAAGTGTTGCAGGTTCAGACGGGTACAATGGTTGTTTTTACAGGCATTGCTGGGATATTATACAGACGGATGTTCTTAAAGCTGTACAGGAATTCTTCATTGGGATTAAGGTACCTACAGCTATGGCAGCTGCATTAATCACGTTAATCCCAAAGGTGCACTCACCGACAATGTTTGCGGATTTTAGGCCTATATGCCTCACTAATTTTGTCTCAAAGGTCATAACTCGTTTGATTGCTACTCGTCTTGCTCCCCTCTTATCAACATTGATTTCACCAGAGAAATCGGGTTTTCTGCCAGGGCGTAGCATTACAGAGCAAATTCTTCTAGCCAAAGAAATGGTCCATGTCATTGACAAACCTCAAAGGGGAGGCCGTGCAATTATTAAACTTGACATGGCTAAAGCTTTTGATAGAGTATCATGGGAATATCTACGTCTTCTGATGTTAAAGATGGGATTCAAATCTTTCTTTGTGCGGCTGATCATCAACAACTTACACGCCACTAAATGTTCTATACTAGTTAATGGCAAGCCATGTGGATTTTTTGGCCCAAGTAGAGGCGTCAAACAAGGAGATCCGATGTCTCCAATTCTTTTTATATTGGCATCCGAAGGCTTTAGTAGAGGACTCAAATCATTGATAAATTCTCAATGGATCAAAGGTTTTCATGAAGGGAGAATACCTACGCCATCTCACTTAGGTTATGCTGATGACTTACTAATATTTTTAAATGCAGCACCAAGGAATCTGCGTCGTTTTATCTCTTTTTTACAAACGTACCAGCAAGCATCAGGCCATCAAGTCAACTTTCATAAAAGTTCGGTTGTAGTAAGCGCAGGACAAAATGGCCATGGCACAGCAGACATTCTGGGTATGAGACTCGGTGCATTGCCAATGAGGTATCTTGGTGCACCAATTCACAAGGGCATATGCCGCAGTACACATTGCTCCACTCTAATGCAGCATTTTGATAAACGACTTTATGGATGGTCAACCAGGCTACTTAGTACAGCAGGAAGACTAGTTCTAATTAATTCGGTATTATCTTCTATCCCATTGCATCTCTTTTCAGCATCTAGATTACATGTGAGCATAATAAAAGAGCTGGAAAGGCGCATGTCTGCTTTCTTTTGGGCACATAAGCATAGTTGGCGATCATGGAAGGACTTATGTTACCCAGTATCAGAAGGGGGCGTAGGGGTTCGCTCCCTACAGGCGTTGCAAAAGGCATTTGATTGCAAAATTAGGTGGGCATACCACCAAGGATCCACATTATGGGCAACATATATGCAGCAAAAATATGGCAGGAGAGCACACTACAGAATTCTATTATATGATTCTCCAGTATGGAAACGAATCTGCCGGATAAATAATTTTTGTCAGGAAAGATCCCAAATAGGACACACAGGATGGACTTGGTTGCCGGATACAAATGGACAATTCACATTAAAGGGAGCATATGAACAATGCAGAAGCATGAAAGTCACCTTGCGAAGCTGTAAGTATATTTGGTGGCCAGGTGCCTCAGCCTCTTGCAAGATGTTTATATGGAAACTTTGTAATGGAGCACTGCCTTTACCAGACAACTTGTCCCACTTTATGCACGCATACCCTTCGCAGTGCCCTTTTTGCAAAAACTACAGCAGTACCATTGATCATTTGTTTTTGCATTGTCCCATTATTGCACGAATATGGCAGAAATACACGGTTTTGATTGACGGACCGTGCTGCTCTCGCACTTCTTTGCGTTCCAATCTATGGAGTTGGTGGCTACGATCCTCTTCCTCCATTATGCAAGGTCATCTGAAAGTAATAGTCCCTCATTACATGTGCTGGAATATATGGAAGGAATATGCATACGTAACATTTGGACTGGAACAACCACAACCATATCGATTGGAAGAACGCATCCGTATGGACATATATAGTTGGTGTGCGTCCATTTCGGGGAAAAAGATTGCTTGTCCTGTCCCCTCTTTAGTTGCATTGGGTTTATCTCCCGCAATACGCTCACGCCGCCTAATTCTGGTAAGATGGCACACTCCACCCCCTGGTAGACTAAAACTTAATGTCGACGCTGCAGCGGGACAAAGAAGTGCTGCAGCAGGAGCTATTATCCGAGATTCTTCTGGCCGTTTTGTTAAGGCAATTGCGTTTGCGTTGCCCAGATTATCTCCCCTGAGAGCAGAGATACAGGCTTTGCTGTATTCCCTAATATACTTTTCGCAACAACATTCAAGGCTTATTATTGAAACTGACTGTTTACGCATACGGTCACTGCTAGCTTCACAGGGATCCACTAGAGATATACAGATGGATCTAAATCGTTTGGGTCGGTTTTTGCAACTAACTCGATCAGATCTTCAATACACACCTAGGGAAACAAATGCAGCAGCACACCATTTGGCAGCCCATGCGATGCAGCACCCAACTTTACATGTTTTCTCATCTTCAACGCAATTACCACCGGTGGTCAGAGGCTGCATTCTCACGGACTTATCAACTCCATATTTGCGTCCTGATCATGGCTAGTTTGCTGCTATCTGCCTGTATCTCAGCATGGATACAGGCAGCAACGGTACTCTGTCGCTCCTTCAACTGCGTACTTCTACTACATCATTATATTTCTTACATACTTTCTTGTTTGCTGAACTTGCGAGACACATGGTTTGCCACATGGATTCAATGTTGGTGGAGCCACTGGACTATGCATATACAGCCAATTTCGCATTTTTTGTTGTCTGTGCTTCATTGGAGTGCAGACAACGTCTGTACGTCCCTTATACGCCCAAGACTTGATGACTTACCGATCTATTATTATGCCTTTAACGTATGTTTTCTTACTTGCATGTTTCATGGGTTATGATGGCATGACTAATATGGTCCCGAGGGCTTTGGATCTGTCAGCAGCAACGACATCAACATACGTATACTGCAATCCTCGAGCAAGAACGTCAACATTGAGCTTTACATTCATACTCCTGCTTAGATTTCACTTTGCCATGCACAATCGCTCCAATTATATAAATATGTACGCTTTTTCCTTTGCCAAGGTTTTATCCACAAGGGTGGTTTTACTTGGCAAGGTTTTAATGCGGCATATCATATATAATGGCGAATGGCAATACTTAATTTCTTACATTATCTTTTCGCTTACGATGACTCTATTGTATAAGGGTTTCCCTCCACCTAAAGTGAGGAATTATGTCATAATAAAATTCCATTTTGGCAAAAAAAAACACACACACATATATGCCTTATGATATCATATATAAAATATATCAACCAATTATATATGGACACCACTACTTACACGGCCTCTGGCCTCTCAAATAAATTTGGTCGTCTTCACTATATATATATATATATATATATATATATATATATATATATATATATATATATATATTTGCAGCTGTGAACAGACATTCGTCTTCCAACATCTTGTGTCTTAATCGTCCAAGGAAGCCATCGTCTTCGTGGTTTTGATAGTAACCCCCAACAGAAACATTGCTTAATATGCATTTGAGGAAGTGACATTTGCATCATGATAGTGTGACCCGTCATCTGGCGTGTTGAGTTCTCTTTTACTGCTATAATCCGATCAGCAAAATTGTGTTCCCAATTCCAAAGCTCAGAGCAGCCACGCATTGTGTATATATATATATTTTTTGAAAAGAATTTATTTATTAATTAAAAACCTCACTTATGGTGGAGGAAAACCATATTACATTGTCAGAGTATTCGAAGTAATGAAATAACGAAACAAGAATTGCATATCTCCAGTCATATATGATATGCCACATTAAAACCTTGCCAAGAAAAACCACCCTTGTGGATAAAACCTTGGCGAAGGAAAAAGCGTACATATTTATACGACTGTCATTGATATGATGAGAACATAGTATGGGGTACAAATCCATGAATGCCGTTGGTTTGTGTGTGAACAGAAGAATGTTGAAGCTGTTGCATTGGCCGCATCTTTGTCTTGTCATTGTCTTGAAAGCCCAAACCTCAGAAGATGTCCAGCGAAAAAGAAGGTCAATGTAAGCGTGTAAATGAGCAATTAGAGGTAGAAATATCAAGCACATACCAGAGCCGCCTTGGCAGTTGAAGTGCCAAGGCGACAAAGAGTAAAGAAGCACCATGGCCGTCCATGTTGTGAGGTCCGAAAATGCAGTAAGAATGGGCTCCACTTCTGGAATAAGGCTCACCACCGTAATGTGGAAAAGAATCTCGCACGAATGGGAATAGCACATGAATAGAGCATTAGTGTTTAGAATAATCAACACTAACATAGTGAGAAAATGCATATCCAAGTCGCCTTGACCAAGGGGCCAAGGCGACACTGGTAAGAGTTCCGCCACATGAAGTCCGAATTGATCCACCATGCTAGTAAACCAGGTGCAGCGTATGATCCAGCGACACAGTTTGCCAATCACCGATATGTAAATAGATAGTTGATGAGATAACCAAATCGCTCCCATGAAAAAAAGAGGCATGTTATACATGTGAAATATAATGTATAAATTATAGAGTAGTGGATGTTCAACCATACCGTGCCTGCCTGCCTCCCGAAGGTTGTAGGCAGTAGAAATGTATCCTGGCCAATCCATATGGAAGACTGCTATCAAGGCACCCGCAAATGAACGGAAGTAAGATCCAATGTGACTGCCGCATGGACCAACGAGGGCAGAGTGATCGATGTAAAATGTTCTGTGCGTGGGTGTAACATTGCATGCTGTGCTAAATAGTGTGCCGCCATGTTTGCCTCGCGATAAATGTGATTGTAAGGGAGACGATGAGAATGAACAAGCGAGTGAAGCCTTTGAAGATGAGGATTGCCATGTACAATGTTTTGCCGTGTCAACCGGTCAATCAATTGGGAACAATCTGACTCAAGGATGATGGATCGGTGGAATGGAAAGAAATAAAGGAGCCCAAAAATAGCCGCTTGAATCTCTGGATGTAAGGGTGAACTTAACGGAAGGCGAAAGGAAATTGCACCAATGCAGGAGCCCCTATGATCGCGCAGTATTGCGCCTCCAGTTGCGAAATTTCGACCTACAGCAGCGCCGACATTTAATTTCAATCGTCCAGAAGGTGGCGTGACCCAGCGAACGATCAGTGGATGAGGTGGCTGAACTGCAGGCAGCCAACCGAAAATTTGTTGTGAGGTAGTAGACAATTTAGTGCCTGCGATCTTTTTGTGCCACAAAGTTATATCATAATGTATGAAGGACCGAAGGGAAGACACCGTGATATGTGTTTTGTCGCCATAGACCATGGAAGTATAAGCACACCAGATGTTATGAACAATAATCGCCGGGATCACGATTTTATATTTACTGAAAGAGCGCTATGGCTCAGATTTTATTATATCTCCCTCACTTATGGCGAAGGAATACCATGGTTACATATAAAGACAAAGCATAGCATAATGAGGCTACTAGAAGGCCAAAATACATGTATTCGTCATAGGCTAGTCAGGAGGAGATGATATTCAAAGGGTGTATGATATGCCTCATTAAAACCTTGGCAAGCAAAACCACCCTTGTGGATAAAATCTTGTACGAAGGGAAAAGAGTATATATTTACCCCGTTTGAATGATATGTAATCAGTGTCGATCACATGTGGTAGCCCATTGCTGGCAGAAGTGTGAGATCCATAAGTGTATCCAAGAGTAGCCATGCAAAACCAGACAGAAAGCCAACAAACATCAGTATGAAGCAACCAAAACAAAAACAGAGACAATTCCAAAAGCTAAAAGACATACCCTGCTTGCCTGCATCCGTAGTATGCAAGTAGAATATATGGTGATTGGCCAATCCATATGGAAGACATCAGTAACAATCATGCGTGCTGAATGTGTCCAGTAGTAATGTCCAACGCAATGAAACTACAGACCAGATGAGGAAGAGTGAGCCGTGTGTAAAAACCTGTCTGAGGTGTCTGCAAACCGTGTTGTGCCAAATAATGAGCTGCCATATTTGCCTCACGAAAGGTATGTTGAACAAGGATGTTTGCCTGAGTGACCAAAGTTTGTAAGAGCCAGAAGTGATAGTGACCAGCAACGTCGTAGCCCACGCACTAATGTAAGGCAATCAGTCTCCAAAATAATGTGACGATGAATTGACAAAAAATATAGCAGACCAAACAATGTTGCTTGTATCTCCGCCATAAGTGGTATGTATCGCGGCAGTCTAAAAGATAATGCACCAACACACATGCTAGTACTATCCCTAAGAATAGTACCCCCTGCTGCAACGATCTCCCAACCACAGCATCAGTATTTAACTTTAATCGACCAGTAGGAGGAACAAGCCATCTTATAATCTGCGCTCTGTGGATACACTAAATTTTTTGGTGAAAGATGGGCGGCACTATTCGAGTATTTTATTAATATGTAAACCCTCCCTTATGGCAGAGGAATACCGTGGTTACAATATCGGCCCTAGCTATGGTGGGTGACTCTCCCAAACTAAACAAAACAAATAACAAAAAACGCATAGAAATCTCAAAATACACGAAAACAATAAACTATGGTGCGAAAAATATCATGAATAAATCAAGCACTCCTGATCTGGCATAGCCCTTATCATGCTTTGATGTGCTAAACCACAGCTCTGTCGATGTTTTCGGATGTGTCTGATTCGCAATGTACCTCAAATAGACAGACAATGAACCCATTATGTATGCAAACAGAATGTATGTTCCAAAGATGTGTAAAAAGAGAGGGAGTATGAATACCCAGGTTGCCCATAACTTTGACAGTTATGAGCAACGTGTAATAGAAAATAGCCCTATAGGTATCCATCCTCGAACGGGTGACGATAGTCCCATAGCTTGGAATGGTAAATCTCAGCATAGATGATAAATGTGGCATCAGAGCGATGAGAAACTATGAGCAATGTAAAAGAAAAGATATAACAAAAACATACCCGGCCGCCTGCATCAGATTGATGTAGACGAAAGAATAAACCAATGCCATCTCCATGAGAGTATAATGTGCGAATGGATGGTATATGAACATCTGTATGTAAACTACCCCACGCCAATGGAGGAAGATCTTGAAGAGTGTGAAATATACATGTGCGAGCCCGCATCAATCCATATTGCACAAGAGAATGAGCTACTGAATTACCCTCCCTGGGTTCGAAGAAGACAGAGGCACGCATGAGTCTCAGAAAGAGCTTTAGTCGAGAATAGTCCATGCCCAACCGGTGGGAGAGAATTGGCGATGCTTCTATCAACTGTAATAGTGACAGGCAGTCAACCTCAAGAAGTAAATCAAGGTAGCCAGATGTCACAAAAAGGAGAGTGGAGAATAACATATCCTGGAGTTTCGCATGTAACGGCTGCAAGATCGGTAATGGGAAACATATAGCCCTAATCATCTAACCCGCTGCATCTCGAAGGATTGCACCTTCGGCTGCCCCTCTTCGTCCTGTTGCTGCATCAATATTAAGTTTTAATTTACCTGTAGGAGGCAGTCGCCAACGAATGACTTGGGCGCGTTTGGAGCGCAAAGGTGGTGAAATACTGAGCTGCTACTAATGGCTGCAAAGTAGCAGCGAACTTACTCCCAGAAATAGAGGAACACCATGCGAATATTCCAAGCCGAATACGCTCACGTAGGCATGATAATGAAAATCTATCCTCCCCAAACTGAATCAACGCATACTCTTTCCATATATTCCAGGAAGTATCAATGGAACCACTGCAGAAGGCTGGCCAGTCACCGTACCTCTATGCGCCTGCTGCCACCAGCTGCGAAGAAATATCTTTAACTGCGAAACATTCGGTAAGGGGCCGCCAAGCACAATAGCTATATGATTCCATACTAATCGAATTATTGGACAAGAATAAAAAATGTGATTGCAATCCACCGATGCATTTCGACAAAAGACACGACATGTAGAGAATGCAACAAGCCACACACTTAGATTCTCTGGTATAGGAAGTGCATTATACCATAATCTCCAAAAGAAAACCTGGCCCTAGGCTGGCGCCCCCGTCCACCAAATGTACTTGGCTGGTATAAGTTGCGGTGCTTGTGTACGAGTGACTTCATATGCACTGCGAAGAGTAAACTGTCCATGTATCCCAGGAGACCATAACAAGCCATCCAATGATTCTTGAACATGCATGGCACAAAAATATGCAATACGACATATTCGCTTCCAATCAGCAGAATCATAAAAATGTACCTAGAGCCCAGAACGCGTCCCATATTTTTGACGAATATACTGCGCCATACGACATATTCGCTTACAATCATATGCTTTCTGCAATGCATTGAGCTTGCAAATTCCTAAGCCACCTTCTGTCCTCGGATAACATATAGAATCCCAAGACCGCCAATGGAAACGTTTCCTCTATAAGATCTGTGACATTTTGCGATTAAGCTCTATAATAACACTCTTTGGAAGATATGACTTGCCATTAAGTGTAAGGGCATAGCTGATAAAACCGATTGTAGAAGGGTCAGGCGGCCTACTATGCTAAGGAGTCGTTGCGACCAAGTGGCTAATCTGGCATCAAAATGGTCCAGTAATGCTGTACAGTATTGGGCACGATTTATGCCCTTAAAAAGATTTGAACCCAAATACATTATTGGCAAAGGTGAGATACGTATGTTTAAGACTCTCATCACCCTCTATACTGAAACATTCGGCCCAACAACTAATTGACTTTTATGAAAGTTTGCATGTTGTCCCGATGCCCTCTGATATTTCTCCAAAAAAGATTTAAAACTTCGTAGATTTCCACTTGAGCCGTTTAGAAAAAACAGTAAGTCATCTGCAAATCCTAGATGTGAAACAACTGGAGTCAGCCAGCGTTAAATCCACGCAGATTGCCCGTAGAGAATAAGGCATTAAGCCCCCTAGAAAATCCTTCCGAAGCTAGAATAAACAACAAGGGCGACAAAGGATCGCCTTGCTTAACCGCTCATGATGGACAGAAAAATCCTGTGGGCTTCCCATTGATCAAGAAAAAGCAATGTGTAGCATCCAAATTATTAATGAGGAGCCTAACAAAATGTGCATAGAATCAAAAATGTAATAGCAATTGCTCCAAATACATCCAAGAAACACGATCAAAAGCCTTTGCCATATCCAACTTGATCATTTTCTTACCCCCTCTACATTTTCGATCCAGTAGATGAACCATCTCCTTCGCCATCAAAAACTTCTTAGCAATTCCACGCCCTTGCATAAAGCCTGCTTATTCCAGAGATATAAGATGTGGCAGGAATATAGATACCCGAGATGCAATAATGCGAGTGACCACCTTAGATGGAAAATTGGTTAGATATATAGGACAAAAATCTGCAAAAGTATCAGGGTTGGTCTTCTTAGGAATCAAACAAATCAATGAAATAGCCAAAGCCTTTGGAACACGTATGCCAAGAAAGAATTCTTAGACTTCAAGCAAGACATCTAAATGTCTATAAAAAGAACCAGGAAAGCCATCTGGACCTAGTGCACTCGATGGACTCAATTGTCGTACTGCTCGTTTAACTTCATCTGCTTGCGGTAGAAGCAGAAGGCTTGCATTATCCTCCTCCGTTAACACCTGAGGAATATGTTGCAATATATCTTCATGATCATATGTATGCTCCGAGGTAAATAATTGCTGAAAGCAATTGACTGCCTCCGCTTGAATAGTCCATGCCGAATCACATTCCACACCATCCTGCCTTCTAATGGAGACAATCACCTGACGTTGTCGACGTGCTTTTACCAATTGGTGAAAATAAGCCGTATTAGCGTCGCCATCTTTTATCCATCGAACATTGGCCTTTTGTTTCCAATATAGATAGGCATGTGTTTGTATCTGTAGCAAACAGGCTTTAGCCAGATGAGACACTTCTCTATTATGCTCTGTTGGCTGCACATCATAATCTCTTTCTGCCTTCATAGCCTCCTCTTCTGCCACCACCAAATCACTAAATATATTGCCTAATAAGCCTTTATTCCAAGCCCTGAGATCTTCTTTAACCTTCACAGTTTATCATATAAGCCTTACATACCTCCACTTGTTGGATAAGTCTGCCAATGTGATCGCGCATAGCCATCAAAGTCGTCATGCGTTAACCAAACATCCAGATACCTAAAAGATGAGGGACCAGTATGTTCAGCCAATTTGTACTGCAGCAAGAGAGGACCATGATCCGACGTGGCCCGGTGTAAGTGATGCACCAACCCTGAACCAAAAATATCAAAAGCTCCCTGGGTACAAAATATACGATCCAATCGACGCCATACCTTACTGAGACCACGTCCATCCGACCACGTAAAACGAGAGCCTTGAAAACGAATATCCAATAATTCGCAAGACTCAACAAAATGCTTAAAATCCGATAATGTACGCAATGCTGGTGTAGCAATGCCCTTATGGTCTTTTAAAGATAGAATAGTGTTAAAGTCACTACCAATGAGCCAAGGGAATGCATTTCCGTCACAAAATAACCCTAAATCATCCCACAAAGGCCGACGAGCCACAATCGTATGATGCGCATAGACAGCTGTTAACCAAAAGACATCCCTAGTAGATAACCAACGAAATTACAAAGACAGATTATGTACACCCGAACGCGTATCTAGTAATTCCAAGAAAGAATCATGCCAAAACATCCAAATATTATTATCCTAAGAAGAACAAGCATTAGTAAAACGAAGTTGTAGACGAAAACCCTCCAACCGAAAGGACACAACTTAGGTTCTATCACAATGAGAAAATGTAACCTGTACTGACGAGTGGGAGATATAAGCCGCATGAGGGAAGTGTTAATTCTCCTAATATTCCATATTAGTGCCTTCATTGAGATAAACCAGTAGAACAGTTAAGGAAAGAACGTTGCAAAGCCCCACGTGTAACAACCGATGTTGGGGGAGCCGCAGGCATTTCCCATTTTTTCCTACGTGGACGTCTTGTCCGTAGTGTAAGCAAATGATCAACCAACTGTGTGACATCCGGGTGTGCAATATCAAGTGAGCCAGTTTTAGTATGAGGCGTAGTCAACAATACGCACGCAACATCCAACACTGCTGTGCGTAATTCTTGTGTATCAACAACATGATCCTCGTGGATCTCAGAGCCTGAGGTATGCACAAGCACAAGATCTACCTCCTCTTCCGCAGTAGCTCTGATGGCAGCAGAGGAACAGTGCAGTCGAGATAAATCTTGAGCATATGATACTTCTGGCACATGATGTTCCCATGGGCTTGTTAAGAGTTCTCCTATATATATATATATATATATATATATATATAATACAAACACAAATACTAGGCATAACATGTAGAATTTGCATTACACATATACGTATATAAAAAGAAATCATACAAATATGCATTCAAGAATACTCATGCATGATCCAAGTTTATAACGAACATAACCTATAGGATTTTTGAAAAAAATTATAGCAAGTATAGAAAGATTACTTACATATCTCAATATACTATACCATACAACTAAATCTAGGGTGGATGGTTGCACAAAATCCTCTCTTCCTTTCCTGGATGCTCTCTGCTGAAGGTAATAATAGAGAAAAAAGACTTGCTGGTGGTGGCTTTAAGAGGCTGCCCCTTGCACCTCTCTTTTATTTTCTTTGGTTGTTGCTGATTGCAACGAAAAGAAGCTACCTTTGTTATATATATTTTTCTTTTCCTTCTCCAAAGGCGGCGGGCAGAGAGCGTTGTGTGTTATTTATTTAGCTTACATTAGGATATATAGAAGATTTAGGGTAGAGTATTGGTTTAGAAAAAATTCTAATTTGAGTAGGATTTAAATACCCTAGTTAACATAAGATTCACATTTAAAAATATAATCTACTTCCAAATCCTACGTAGACTAGGATTGTTACTATATTATTTTGTTTATTTTCTTTTAATTTTCTTTTCTATTTCTAGGGGCAGGGACGTGACAGACCTCTCTCCTTACAAAAAGTTTCGTCCTCGAAACTTGCGTATTAGGTAATTGATAACTTAGTATAGTTCTACTTAATCTATTCACCTAGTATGTGTCACAAGTATCATCATATCAACTTCACTTTAAGTTGTTAAGCCCTCAATTCCACATAACGTCCATCATTCAACTTGTATAACTGTATTCTACAATTTCAAAATTCTTAAAACTAATCATATATGATTCATCTCCTAGATATGTAACCAAACTAAGCATCTATTAGGTCCTCCAATAGGTTTATCATTATTCTCCTTAACACAGAACCAATCCCTCAAAATGAATTCATGTATTCTTATGAACTAACAGTATGATCATGCACTTATTTCTTCAGAGATACCATCAATAGCCTAATATACGAAGTACGTATATGAACATGTTTTTCTTCAAATAAAAATGTAGCTTATGTAGCTATAATTTGGAATGTAGCTTGAATAAAAAAAATAATATTCATTCTAATTTTTGTAAATATCAGAACCAAAGGATCATATATTTGTTTTCACGAAGGCGATGTTTCACGTTGCCTCTTATAAAAACAATGACATAACTTGTTCGCAAAAGTATTACGAGTAAACCGCTTTAAAAACAACTGAGACACAACAATCGTAAAAACTTCTTTTTAATAAAATAATTTGAACATGATATCTTTTTCTTTCCAAAAGAAATATGTATTTTGAAAGCTACGTTTTGTTTTGCAAAAGAATTAAGTGATTTCCTCGCAAGCAGATAAATAACTTTAAAACATTTAATGGATAAAATGATTGCAATATCAATAGTCGACAAATAGAATTTATTTTGGCAAAATTGATGTAACCAAAAACAAAAGTTTGAAACATTGTATAAGAAATATGTAAACATCTCGCTCTTTGAAAAACATCAACAATAAAACAATGTATCTATTTTCTAGAGTTGTCGGAGTAGTTGAAATTTTGTTACGTTGATATACAAATTCGGAAAGAAAATGTAGCATCGGGAAGTTAGTAGACTATACAAAAACGGATTAGTTGAAATACTTAGAACCAATTTTTTTTTTGAAAAACCTTTAAAATATAAGTGTATCATGGGTTACGTGCTCATGTGGAAATATTTATCCACCTAAAAATTGATAGTCCGATACTTCGTATGATTTCTATAATCCATCCTTATTTTCAAATAAAAATTCGCCCATGTATCGTTTTCTATAAGTCTAACCTTCACCTACTATGATAAAATCCTTAACTTAAATTGTCCAACCCTAGCATGGCACGCTAAATATTAATCGACTTAAGGTGTTATAATTCATCATTCTTCTGCGCACCACACTGTTCCACCGTTCTCCTTTACTTGGTTATTTCAACCACCAATTTTAACTTGGTTAAGTCTCACATGAATAGAAACTGATGATTTTATCCTAATTAAATCTCACATAAAAAGAAACCACTACTTGTTCCTGCTTACTCTATTTCAGTTCGAGCCTACGAGATTCGAGCCAAGTAACTCAATTTTTTCTAGAAATCAACACTTAACTAAATATTTTGCGACAATTTATCCTTCCAAAGCACATCCTATATTCAATTCTCGCATGTCGCTATCGATCAATATCTCTAATGAGACTAATATCGCCGGCCTATTTTGGTAATTCTAAATTCGGCATCTTAGTCGTGTGCTATGAATTTCTTTGTATGATATCCATCACTAAACTCTACTAATTAAAATGCTTTTAAATCAGTACTTAGTTTCTATCTAGCTAATGTAAATCATTCCTTATGAAGCGCCCCGCCCGAGACTATGGTCTCGGCACAGTGCACCTGCCGTACTCTACTACGAGAAGTACAAGGCGTCGATGCCATTCATGACACAACTTGTCTGAGACATAAATCGATATAGCGAAAGCATGAATCTTAAACGTATTAATTCAGCAGGTACATTACATTATCCCAAAATAGAGTACATCATATTCCAACAAAAACTAGAAGTCCATGATATAATCATCTGACAAAAGGAAAGATCATCATCCTGAGGCCTACATCGCTCGCTCTATGATCATCTTTTCTCGTCTCATCCCCGATGTACTCAACTTCGAAAGTCCTGTCCTCTGCAAAATTTATATATAAACAACGGTTAGGCAGTTTATAAATCACCTAGCAAGTCCAATCCTTAGAGCCGCCATGCCGGATCAACTAAGATGAGACATGTAGCAAAAAAATAAGTAATAACATAAATAATGTTTCATGTCTCAGTTAAGAAAATAATTAACATCATCCACATCGTCTATATAACAGCACATAAATAAAATATAGGTAGCCACAGATAATTTAATACATCTATAATATCGTCACCTACGGAACTCAAATCTATTCTACCTAGTCACGTAAAAGTTCAGCCGGAATATGTTCATTCCTAACCTATAAAATCATATCTTAGTCTAGTAGTCATCCTTCTACCCATGATGTTGACATTTTTCTTATCTCAACTTTAAAGGTCTTCTTTAGTTTGTAACTTGAAATTTCATAAAACATGATCTTAAAATGCATGAAATGAACTTGAGTACATATGCAAAACATGACATGACATATGATGGCCATCTCCACGTAAGAACTATATCAACGGCACACGGAATAATCCCCCAAATAGTCATGGATACAAATATGGCTTCCTTTGGTCCAACCAAGGTATTACGCCATATGTACATATCACTAACAGTGACATAATGCCGAGATTCCTTAGGTCAAACCCAGGTGTTACACTCGGCTCAGAACATGAACATATCAAAACATAACTTATGCCCATGACACCAACCACCACGGTCCTGGTGTCATGACGGCCGCTAGTATGTCGAACACGATGTAAACATAATATAACATGTCTTGGAATTATCCGTCTCATTGATAAGTTTGTTACGTGACCTTAACTATCTTCTGAAAACATGCTTTTCATTACGTGACATCAAAACGTAGTCTTATTCCAAAACGTCATATTTGATGCAAATGAAATCTTTCCCAATTTTGTAAACTTTAACATTTCGGTTTTTCTTTAAGAACATGGAATGTGATACAAAGGTACTTTAGTCGTTTCATTAAGTGTCCGTTTAGTCTCATTAGGCATAATTAACTCAAACTTGGAGAATACCATAATTTATTTCCTCAAATATACCCAATAGTCCGCTAAAATCTCTATTTGGCCCTCTTTCCTTAGGACTTTCGGTCACAGCCCCCAAAACAGCCTCTATTTCGCTATTTTCCTATTTATCCATATCATGAAATCCACCATGCATGGTCATCCTAAAACAATAGCAAAATCATTAATCACATCAAAGAATTCAAAACTTAACATGATGACGTAACCTAAGACATAACCTATCACATATGTACGAAACTATAATTTTTCACACAACATACATAATACACATGTCATGAAATTGGAGATAAAATGAGGCAAAGGAAGTGCGCCACACCCTACCCCAAGACCGTAGGGTAGGGGTGTCCTACACCCTCACAATGCTTCAAATCTTAATCCCTTGCTCTTTTACTTATTCTTATAATTATTATGCTCATGGTATACACAAAATAATGGTGCTTATATGTTCATAAACTTGAGGTAAATAATCCATCATAAGCATGCTTTCTCATTGTCAACAGTATATATACTTGAGAGTTGAAAAACACAAGAAAACACCGTAGTTGGAAAAGAGCTTGTTAACATACCTCCTTTGGTCTTCATTTGCAAGATTCATCACTTTTATTAGACCTAAAAACCGTGCTCTAAAGGGATGTCCCAAAACAGCCCCCTTGTGGTTAATTCATACATATATTACTTCAAAAGAAGAAGGCGATCAACATACACTTAAAAATAAGGCTTAAGAAATCAACTTTAATATGCTCTATTATTTCAATGGTGGTCAAATCCATAGGAAATTATGTAAAATGATAAATAAACATGGAAAGGGATGCAACATAATTATTTCATATTATATATATTCAAAAGAGAGTAAAATAATAAACTTTAGCTAACATGCAACACACTTTTTGGTTCAACTTAGCACTATACTCAAGTAGAGTTTATGCATGAACACATGAGCCTTAAAACCGAGAAGATCTCTACATGCATGCCCATATTATTTAAGATTCAATCATCTAATCATAATTTTTTATCATGAGTTACAAGATTTAACCTTCAAATATACATGCAACCTTTCTTTATGTTATAATGATAAGGAAGTGACTTGAAACTATTCTTGGTTGATCCTATTTTCATATGAACATAAGGTTATAATTTTCAAAATAACATAGATGATCTAAGAGAAGGACTTGCCTCTTGAGCCTTGGTTTTGGTTTGTTCTTGTTTCAACTTGGAGATTTCAACCTCCTCCCTACAACTAGAGGGACGGTTT
Source organism: Eustoma russellianum (assembly GCA_036186865.1). Lineage (NCBI taxonomy): Eukaryota > Viridiplantae > Streptophyta > Magnoliopsida > Gentianales > Gentianaceae > Eustoma > Eustoma russellianum. Next base: position 34,825,277 of record AP025056.1, read on the forward strand.
TGGTGTTAGGGAGGAAGAGGGAGTTGAGATTACTTAGAAAGAAAACATTAGAAATTTGTTCAAGATCTTACCTTGGTTGCTTGAAGAGAGGTTAAATCCTCTTGGTTCACTTGAGCTTGAATGGATTTTGCGCTTTCCATACTTTAGAGGTACGGTTGGAGGCTTCAAGGGGGAGAAGAAATTGTCTTGAGTTGAGCTTTGGAAAGGAGAGAGAGAGCTTAGAAACATGTGGTTAAGAAATGCCTTGGTTGCAAGACCAAAATTTCCTTCTTCCCTCCTTAAAAAAACGTCTAGCACAAGAAGAGAGGAGTGCATGTGGGTTTCTTGAAAAGTAGGCATGCTAATGACAAAAAAAAGAATGATTACCCAATGAAGAAAGTATGTAAGGAGAAGCTTTTTGTATGACACCTCCCCAATGCATGTAAGGATTGATCTTACAAGTTTATCATGTTTGATATATAAAATATCTTGGGGTGGTTCTTGAGGCGGGGCCAGCAGTAGGGGGTTTGGGGTAGTTTAGGTAATGCACTAGGTTCTAGAAGTTGTAGGTATAATTTCTATTTTGGTTTATTTTCCTTTTATAATTGAAATTTATGACACTTTGTGTATAGGTATGTGTATACATTTATGTATTTATGTATATCTTGTTTTAATTAGTAAATTATAGTTGTGACATAGTTACGATCTCACTTTATTTAGATTAAAGTGTGTATGCTATGTCTTGTAACATGTATGCTAGTTAAATTACTCGTTACGGAATGGGGGTCGTAACATCCTTTCCCCCTTATAAAAAGTTTCATCCTCGAAACTTACGTATCTCATAGGAAGAGCTGAGGGTATTGCTCCTTCATCTTTTATTCTGGTTCCCATGCTGCTTCACGTTTGGTATGGTGGCTCCATTGTACCTTCACGAACGGAATCATCCGTCGTCTCAGTACACCTGCTCTTTTCTGTCGATAATCCGAACCAGGACTTCGTCATAGGTAGCATTGTCCCAAATTATCACTGCCTGCTCCTCTAAGATGTGACTCGGATCATGAACATATCGTCGCAGTTGAGATACATGGAATACATCATGCATCTGTGACAGTGAGGGAGGTAAGGCTAGCTGATAAGCTGCAGTCCAAATTTTCTCCAAAATCTCAAAGGGTCCAATGAAACAGGGGCTCAGTTTCCCTTAACTCCAAATCTCATCACTCCTTTTGTTGGCGAAACCCGTAAGTAGACCTTCTCGCCAACATCAAACTCCATCGGCCTCTGCTTTGCATCTGCCCTACTTCGGCTATGATCTTGAGCGACTTTCAATCTTTCACGAATCACCTTGACCTTTTCCGAAGTCTGTTCAACCAGCTCTGGCCCGGTGAGGGCTCTCTCACCAATCTTATCCCAATACAGAGGTGATCAGAACTTGCGTCCATATAATGCTTCAAAGGGTGCCATCCTGATCGAACTATGGTAACTGTTATTGTACGAGAATTCCATTAACTTCACCGACTTGTCCCAGTTACTCATGTAATCAATAGCACAAGCACGTAGCATGTCTTCCAAGGTCTGAATAGTCTGCTCAGATTGTCCGTCAGTTTGAGGGTGGAAAGCTATAGTCATTCGAATTTCTATTCCCATTGCCTGCAGGTATGCTTTCTAGAATCGCACCGTGAAGCGAGGGTCTCTATCACATACAATACTCACCAGCACACCATGTAAGCTTACGATATTGTCCATGTACAAACTCACTAGTTTATCCATCGGTGCTTGAATCAACATGGGCAGAAAATGCACAGATTTAATAAGTCGATCGACCACTACCCATATTGTGTCGTTACCATTTCGGGTCTTGGGGAGTCCAGTGACGAAATCCATGATGATGTGTTCCCACTTCCATTCTGGAATTTCTAAGGGCTGTAGTAGACGGGAGGGCCGATGATGTTCAGCCTTAACCTGTTGACACATTAAACACCGTTCCACGAATTCCTCAACGTTCCATTTCATCCCGCTCCACCAGTAGTTTCTTTTCAAATCTTGGTACATTTTGGTCGCGTCTAGATGAATCGATAGTCGCGAGTTATGAGCCTCTCTTAAGATCTCCTTTTTAAGTGCTTTGTCACGAGGTACGCACAGTCTGTCTCGGAACCAAAGACTACCGTCACTCTGAACCTGAAAATCAGTCATTGGTTCTTTTTTAAGCTTTTCCAACACTTTTAATAACTCTGCATCTTCTTTCTGGGCCTTCTTTATTTTATCAATTAATGTCGGGGTAATCACTAAGGTGGCCAAAACATTTGCAGTGCAGTCAATCATGTCTAGTCCAAATTCTACCATTTCTTTCTCCAACAGAGCTTGCCTTGGGTGACACGACTTCCTACTCAATGCATCTGCCACCTTGTTTTCCTTTCCTGGATGATAATGAAAAGCGAAGTCGTAATCCTTGATTAACTCTAACCATCTATGTTGCCTCATGTTTAGCTCTTTCTGGGTAAATAGATACTTCAGGCTCTTATGGTTCGTGTACACCTCACATCTTTCTCCATATAGATAATGTCTCCAGATCTTCAAAGCGAACACCACCACCGCTAATTCCAAATCATGGGTAGGGTAGTTTTGCTCATACGGCTTTAGCTGCCCAGAGGCATACGCGATTACCCTATCCTATTGCATCAAAACACATCCTAATAAATTCCTTGACGCGTCACTGTATACAACAAATCCTTCACCGATTACAGGTTGAGCTAGGACTAGAGCGGTAGTCAACTTCCTTTTAAGCTCTGCAAAGCTTTGCTCACAGTCATAGGTCCACTCAAACTTGGTTTTCTTTTGAGTTAGTCGAGTCATTGGAATCGCAATTCTAGAGAACCCTCGACGAACTTCCCGTAATACCCAGGCCAATCCCAAAAAGCTCCTGACTTCAGTTACATTGGTGGGTCATGGACATTCGGTTATTGCTTCAATTTTCCTTGTATCCACCGATATTCCTTATTCAGAAATGACATGTCCCAGAAATGACACACAGCGGAGCCAAAATTCACATTTATTGAATTTGGCGTAGAGCTTCTTCTCTATGTGGTATTTTTGTTGGTTGTTTGCATTGTTCTTCGTTAGAAGGGTGGATATTCAAGGAGTTGGTGTATAACTCTAGCCACCCTTGTCTTAAGGTGTTTTTGGTGTTTAGTGAATACCGAGGAAGGTGTGTTCGAAGATTGGAGTAGTTCGTTTTGGCTGAACCAGTATAAAATTCTTGATGTTCTTACTTTTAGCATTTTTAGGAAAAATAGCAAACGCTTTTAAAAATCATAAAACTTTGTAGAAACATAGATAAAGATCTTAGGTTTCATTTGAGACAAGTTTAATTGAATTTGGATATGTATAAGTCATCCAAACGTTCATAGTTATAAGACTAGTGCAATCAGATTTTCAGATCTGCAAAGGTTAAGAACATCAACGTGGTAGATATACTTGCCAAAGGAATTTTGAAAAACTGTTTCAACCCTTTAATGTACGCATCTTAAGGGTCATTCCATAAAATTTTCAGATCATTTTAGAGTTGTCATTAAATAGGAATTAATTTTTTATTTTAAGGAACAGTTTCTGGTAGATTGACAGAGTCCAAGTAAAAATTGCTTTTCAAGGCCTTACCCTTTGAATTTTAATCTGAAATTTTTATGACATATAGAAAACATTTGAGAGTACATTGTCACCAAATTTTACAATTTTTGGAGGTCTATAACCTGATCATTCATTTAATCAAAAACAGGATATGAAAACAGAATCTGTTTTCACATGTGAGTAATTGGTAACAAAAAGTTTTAAAAACCAATTTTTCCGCACTCATGATTCAACTCCCCCTTCTAGTGGTGCTATACAGGTCCTAAAAATGGTATCAGAGCCAGGTTCACTCACTACAAGAGGATATAACGATCTTTGTTAGATGGCATCCACTAGTCACAAAACCGAGCGAGAAGGAATGTCAAGCCAAAGGCCTCCCTTTCTCGATGGTGAGTCTTTTATTCAATTGAAACTTTGCATAAAACTTTTTCTTATGGCCATAGATATAGACTTATGGTCCATCATAGAAGATGGCACGTTTGTTCCGTCTAAGATATCTACGATTGATGGTGTCACTTTAAGTTGTAAAACCTAAGCAAGAATATATTGTAGAAGATAAAAAGAGATTGAGTATGAATTCTAAGGCTATGAAACTTCTCCTAAATGGTTTAAGTAAAAGTGAATCAAGTTATGTATCAAATTGTTCTAATGCCCAATAAATATGGAGATGCCTTGAAATGAAACATGAAGGTACTAGTTAATGTAACGAGTCCAAGATAAATATGCTTATGTCTACTCTTGAATCCTTCAAATTATTACCGAATGAATCTATTGTCGATATGGATTTAATATTGACTAATATCTACAATTCTCTTGAGTCTCTTGGCAAAGTATTTTCTTCATAGGAAAAGGTACAAAAAAGTATTGAGAAGCCTTCCATCCAAATGGGATCCTAAAGTCACCGCAATTGAAGAAAGTAAGAAAACCAAGTCAATAAAGATGGAGGAATTGATCGGATCATTAAAGGTATATGAAAACAAACTCACTTTAAGGAAATCGTAATCAACGTCAAAACAAGGTAGGACTATAGCATTTAAATCAAATGAATATGACTCTACTTCTTCTGATCACGTAGATGATAGTGACACGGAATTGGATAATGAAGATCTAATATTATTGGATAAAGACTTAAGAAAGTTTATGAGAAAGCCATTTAAAAACAAACTTAAGGCTACTCCGACTAAGAAAAATAAAAATAAGAATAACGATAAAGATATCAAATGCTATGACTGTGGAACACTTGGACATATATCCTATGATTGTACGAACAAGGACAAAACAATGAACAAAAATCGACAAAGATTGGACATAAACTAGACCTGTCTTAGAACCTAAGCAAAGGAATACAAGAAGAGCTCTCAGAGCCTCAACATGGAGTGACTCATCCGATTCTAAGAATGAAGAAACCGAAGAGAAGACGGCTCAAGTATGCTTTGCATCCAAAGCTTCTAGTGAGATATATCCTAAATCCAATTCTGATACTGAACCTTCATATGATGATTTGTTTAGTCAATATCTAGAATTGCATAAATTTACTAAGACTCTTGCAAAAGAAAAGAAATGTTTAATTGAAGACAAAAAATTGTTAGAATCTTCTAACACAAATCTTGTATCTCAATTAAATGATTCAAAAGAGAAGTCGTCTAACATGATAAATTTATTAAAGTCTGAAATTTCATCTTTGATATCCCAGAATAAGGCAATGAAAGCCGAGATTTCAAATTTGAAATAAAAAACGCAGACCTAGAAAAGACGATAAAACAATTCGATACAGGTCTTGCATGTTAGATCATCTCATTTCTTCTCAAAGGGATGAAAATGACAAAACTGGATTAGGGTATACTGAAGGTAATAAGGTACAAAACAAGTCTACAAACTTTGTTCTATCTTCATCTAAGCAACCACATGCATTTAAGACGATTGTACAGTCTAAGAAGACAACTAGCGTGTCACGTATTATATCGCATCGTACTCCTTTTTCATCACATGCAAAGTGTAATCATGTACCATATGTTAGTGTATGTGCCCTAGGCCATGATTTGGATATTTATGTTATGCATTTATTATTAATAAAAGAGGTTTTATTATCATTATTGTTGGTTAGTATGTTACACAATTTTGATATATGTCCCTGATTCATTATTGGTATGGAGATAAAATAATTTAATCAGTATGAGTATTGATTTGATAATCATGAGATGATTATGTGTATGGTGATACGAATCAATCTCATAGATACTTGTTAGAGAACAGTGTATTGGATAGACCCATCATGAGATTGCTACATGGATTAGCGTCATAAGTAAATCTCATGATAGTCATGTTTTAATCCTTTGACTTGAGATTGTCATAGTTTCCAACATAAGGACTATTATATTTTGACATGATCAAGCGTTATCCGTAACTGGATAATAATAAAGGTCATGATTGAATGTGATAGAAATTATGTAGAGGATATTGAACAATCAAGATAGAATTTGTCCCTCTCTTTTGAGAGAGATATCTTTGGGCCCCTCGATTAGTGAGACTGTGAAATGCATGGCCGTGCTCAAATGAATTGATAGTGTGATCAATATCATTTGTTTTATCAGTCTACTTAGAGATCGAGTAATCATATGTTTGAACTATATAAGTATGACGCTGACCATGACTTATGTTCAAACTAGATATCGTGTGACAAAGGGATTAATGCATGTACTATTATTAGGCTAGTTGGACTTTACTCGTATTAATTGGGTAGTTGTAATGCCTTGCTAGAGGCCAATTACGACTTGTTGGTTTAATCGAGATCTAATCAACTGCCAATTAATATGGGCCTATCGGGTCACACACAAGAATGCGTATGGCTGAGATTAATAATATTAATATTGGATATTAATTATTATTATTATCGTTTTAATATTAATAATATTAATATTGGATATTAATTATTATTATTATTATTATTATTATTATTATTTTCGTTTTTGTATATATTTATATCATCGGATAATAACAGAGAATCCATATCTGATATGGATTTTGATTGGTTTTATCTAATCCTAACAGAATCCGTATTTGGTGCGGATTATGATAGGTATTAACCAATCCGATCAGGAATCGGATTTTGATATATATATATATATGTACTGAGCATGGTGTATCTCGTACACCACACAACCAGTAGAAAACGAAAGGGCAAGAATCGTTTTTTGTGAAAAAAACCGAGTTCTTCAGCCGCGCTGTTTGAAGAGCTAGCACTCCGGGCGGAAGCGTTCGTGTGGATACCGACAGAGGGTGATCGTATTTTCGCACCTCTTCCATCTGCAGATTTCGAATCTACGGAGGTAATTTTTGATTTCTTTTGTCGAATTAAACGAACAACATGGATCCTTGGTAGGAAATCAGAGATCAAGTTTTGTTTTCTGCTGTGCGTTTTTGCAGTGATCTTGGTTGATTTCATAACATCATATAGATATGAAAGAAAGCCATTGATGCATATGCGACACTCATATCATAGTAAGGCATCTAAATCATGCAATATTCATGCAAACTGAAATGCATATCAAAAACGAAAAAACCTTATGCTCACAATGATGGTTAAGGCCATAGGCCAAATAGAAATGCTCCTAACATATATTATATTGCTTATTCATATTTCTTCTTACCTTTTGCAAGACCAAGAAAGGTCACCCAAGTTTGGGTACCAAAAGGTACTCTTGCAAAAGGTTGATTTACTAACCCTTAAGGACCCAAAATAAAGGGTACCTAAATTGTTGTTACACATTGCAGGGATCACATAAACCGAAAGATATATCAAATAAGTGGTTTCTTGACAGTGGATGTTCGAGGCACATAACGGGAGATACAAGCTTGTTCTCAAAATTGAACAAGGTTATGAAAGGTGGATCAGTAACCTTTGGAGATAACAGCGAAGGAAGGATCATTGGAAAAGGAACAATCGAAATCTAAGCACTCTTCAGATCTCCAATGTGTTCCTGGTAAGTAACTTATCTTACAATTGGCTTAGCATTTCACAATTTCTTGATAGTGGTTTTGATGTTTGTTTTTCTCATTCATATTGCAACATTGTTAATAAAAACAGAGAAATTTTATTAAAAAGAAAAGAGAAAGAAATATATTTACATTATCTATGGATGATATGTTAGATGCTAAAGTAAAATGTTTTATGGCGAATGAACCAAATGTGCATATATGGCACAGACGTTTAGGACACATTAGCATCTCAAATCTTGAAAAACTTTAACGTAAGAATGTAGTACGAGGAGTGCCTAAACTTCATTTGGACAAATTTAAGTTGTGTGAATCTTGTATTAAAGGCAAACGAACAAGTGAATCACTTAAGTCTAAGAATGAGATTAGCACATCTAGAGTCTTAGAATTGTTACATATTGATTTGTTTGGTCCTAGTCATACTAGAAGACTTGGTGGGCGATACTATGCATGCGTTATCGTTGATGATTTTTCTTGCTATACATGGACTTTATTTCTTGCAAATAAAGATGATAGTGCCATTGAGATTGCTAAATTAATAAACCAACTTGAAAATGAATATGGTGTGAATGTGGAAAAAGATTAGAAGTGATAGAGGCGGCGAGTTTAAAAATAAGGATATGATTGTGTTTTGTGACAAAAAAGGTATTAAGCACGAGTTTCACCACCTAGAACGCCAGAATTAAACAGAGTAGTAGAAAGAAAGAATAGGACATTACAAGAAATTGCAAGAACCATGCTATGTGAAAATAAATTTCCTAGACTTTTGTGGGCAGAAGCCGTAAGTTGTGCATGTTACATAATTAATCGTTTATCAATTAGAAATAAAATAAACAAAACACCATATTAGATTTTAAATGATCGCATGACAAAGATTGATTATTTTGATGTAAATGCTTTGTATTAAACACAAAAGGTAATCTAGATAAATTTGAGTCTAAATTTATTGAATGCATCTTTGTCGGATATTCTGTGAATTCTAAAGCGTATAGATGCTATGGTCCTGTCAGTAGACAAATATTAGAATCTATTCATGTGAAATTTAATGAATTTGGTGAACTTGAAATAAATAAAGAATGTGATGATGATTTTGAACTAAAACCCGTGTTGGATGATATAGAAGAAGATAGCGTACATGATGAACACGACACACTAGAAATGCATGAGAACTTAGAAAATAATCAACCAAGATGGCATAGAGATCACCCACACGATCTCATTATCGGCGACATATCTCAAGGTGTACGACCACGTAGAAGAATAGATCAAGATAAATAAAGCAATTCTATGCTATGATTTCTGAACTAGAACCCAAGAATGTGCTTGATGCTTTGAATGATTCTTCTTGGATCGATGCTATGCATGATGAATTAAATCAATTTACAAGAAACGATGTATGGCATTTAGTACCCCGACCACAAGATAAAATGATAATAGGCACAAAATAGGTGTTTAGAAATAAAATTAATGAGGATGGTAAAGTCGCTAGAAATAAAGTTAAGCTTGTAGCACAAGGATATAATCAAGAAGAGGGAATATATTATGAAGAGACATTCGCACCTGTAGCACGTTTAAAAGCTATACGATTACTACTTGTTATTGCTTGCATAAAGAATTTTAAACTTTATCAAATGGATGTAAAAGTGCATTCTTAAATGATTTTATACAAGAAGAAGTTTATGTAAAACAACCACCCGGATTTGAGGATATGAAATATCCTAATCATGTGTATAAGTTAAAGAAAGGATTATATGGTTTAAAACAAGCACCTAGAGCTTGGTACGATTGATTTGCTACTTTTCTTTTAGAAAATAGATTTAATGGAGGAACCATAGATAGTACTTTATTCTTTAAACAAGAAAAATCGGATTCGCTTATTATTCAAATTGATGTTGATGATATTGTTTTTGATATACGTGTCATAAGTTAGTAGAAGAATTTGAAACTTGCATGAAATCCGAATTTGAGATGTCTATGGTAGGTGGACTAAATTATTTTCTTAGCTTGCAAATTAAGCAAACTAGTAAAGGCATACACATTAGTAAAGTAAAATACGTAAACGACATGACTAATAAGTTTAATTTTGAAAACCTGAAACCATCTACCACTATGAGTGTAGCCACTAAACTTGATAAAGATGAAAATGGAAAGGATTTTGATAATGGATTGTGTAGATCTATGATTGGTTCTTTTGTTGTACCCCACCAAAAAAAATCCTACTGTATCTGAGACTAGTATGAAGTGACGCATTGGAACGTTATTTCTGCCGAGAACATTTTATTAAGCTTTATCAACGCTTCTTTAATATTGTAGGGAAATAGTATACTACCTCAAGTATGAATTATCAGCATGTGAATTGACAATTTAACCTCCCAGGATTCTTAGAATTTCGGCCACAAGGGTTTTATAAACTCTAAGATATTTGAATCCTTAAAAGATAACTAACTTATAATAGCCTCTTAAAAGGTAAGCCTAAAAGCTTACACATGTAATTAAGTATTCCACTAAATGTGTCTCAAGATTTTAAGGAAAAGGTTTCCCTCTTTTTTCCTTTAAAGGCCGCCGAGTACTACATAATAAGGCATACATGAGATCACTTTTAATTTAATGCCCCAACTAGTCACTTTATTTGTCTCTCAAAGAAATTCTAAAAAGGTCTCATACAAATAGTAATTTAAGAGGTTGATCCAAGATTGAAGAATTCTTCCCCTTTTTCCTTTAGGAACCATTGGATGCAAGCAATAGGAGATAGATGGGATAACCTTTACCATTGACACCTCAACTAAAGACTTTGGTGATCTTTTTACCTTAAATCAACTAAAGAGTAAAAAAGCTACTAAGTAGTAAATAATAGTTACACCCTAAGACCCCAACCGCCGGTTAAGAGGCATAATTGGGGGACATGAGACTACTTTTGCTAAAAGGTCTCAACTACTCACTTTAAATGCTTACTAAAGCAAGATTATAAAGTAGTTTATGCATGTAGTAGCCATGATATGATATTATTTTAAGGATGGGTAACTCACACAAACCGTGGGTTACAAGGAAATGGAGGACTTATCTGATCAACTTTACCATTAAACTCTTCTCCAACTATTTAGTAACTTTTCATTTAAACACACTCAAAAGAAACTAAAGCATGATGGATCATGCTTAAGGGCTCCAACCGCCGGTTAACCATGAGGGAAGCCAAGAGACACCTTAAACCTTCACTAGAGTTACTTTATCTTAACCACACCTCAAAAGTAACTCAAGTTAGTAATGGTAGTGCCATGCAAAAGAAAAGTCTTTTCCTCCTTAAGGTTCCAACGGCTACATCTTAGCCATTGATGAAAAAATTATATCCAAGAGTCCTAGAATCTTCTCTTATTTATTCAACTCTTCAAGAACTCACAAAAAGCAAAAGAACCAAGACTCCCTACACACTTGAGCAATCCCTCCCTCATCCCTCTCACACGGCCAACCTTGAGCCAAGGAGATCCAAGAACCATCTTCAAGTTCAAGTCTTGTCTAGGTAAGTTACATATTAACCTTCTTAAGTGAATTCCATGCTTCAAATAGTAAAGCTCACACGGTATCTTCCTTTCTTGTTGAAATCGTGTCCTCCAAATGGTCCTTAGGTGAAGGTTTTCAAGATACTAAGAGAGGTTAGCTCTTAGTGGGTTGGATTCATCTTGACACCCATTCAAGCTTCAAATTGGGAAGACAATCTTGCCTCAAACTAAGCTTTATTGTATGATTAAATAATGACTAACATTTATCTCCACTATTCTTCCAAAAAACCGTGTATATCAGGAAGAGGTTAGAGGAAACTTCACTTTGTTTCAAACAAGTTTCAAGCTAGAAGGAAGCTCTAAGATCCAAAGAGGCAAGTATACTCTAGACTCTCATGACTTATTTAAGGAGTTAATGACTTGAATGATTAGTTATTATTAAGATATGAATTTTAGTTGAAGCTACTAAGTGTTAAGCAAAAGATCTTAGTGGTTCCTTAAGAAAAATGACTTGCTTGTGAATAATACTTCTAAAGATGAGTTCTTTGATTACATGCAATATGATATGAGGCCTGTTTTAGGATGATGTATGGACTAGCAAATTGATTCTTGGCAAAGAATAGATTTTGTGTTAAGCATGAGGAGTATGAAATGGCGTGTGTGGGATACATGTGATTTTACAAAGTTGTTTTGGCATGCTTGAATGATTTGTTACATAAGTATATTTGTACTCATATTGAAAGGTGACATTACTCCTTTTTAGCACAAGAAAACGGGCTGTTAGGGTAGCTAGGTGATACATGCATTAGTTGTACCAAGGGTAGACTTTATAAAATGCAAAATGAGCAAGAGTGATGAATGCTATGTGGGAATTACAAACTGTTTTGGGGTAATACATATGTGACTTAACAAAAGTTATGAAATATGGAATATTCATGTTAAAGGGGTGTACTTAGTGGCTAATAAGTTAATTTATAAGAATAAGGTTAGTTGGTAAACACTTGACATGAAAAGGTAACAAAAGACAAAACTACTTGAACAGGACAGTTTATTGTGGCTTATTTTGTGACATGAAAATAGACCTTAGGAACGTGAAAATGAGCTGATGTTTGGTAGGATGCTAGCCTTTTATGTTTATTAAATTTGTGAGTTGAAATTTTGGTAAAAGGACTTATGATTTCTCCACAATAAAATTTTTAGTAAAACTGGTCACTCCAGAATCAGCATGTGACCAATTTCGGGAAAATAATTAAATGACCCCTTTAAAGTTATTGAATAGCTATGGAATTTTTATGGTAATTACTTAGGACATAGATGAGCATGACCATGTAAATTAATCAACGTGGAATTATTTTTTTGATGGGTAACTACTGAATTAAAATTGGCGTTACAAATCTGGAAAACATGACAGAATTATGGAATAAGTTAGGAAGCCTTAGTCTTGTGGATTTGGACATGTATGAGTTGTTTGGGCCCATGCATATTGCTCCTTGATGTGTTTACTATGTTTTCAGGTGTTGACCCAAATTAATTAAGATTTTATGGTCTTGGAAATTGAGGAAAAGATGGGTACTGTACTACTGGATTCAGTAGTGCACTTTTTAGCAATTTAATGATTTAAGAGCCTTACTCATCTTGAAATGTCACGAAAATTGTATGGCATGTAGATAGGACCCCGTTATTCATGTGTAAGGAAAAAGATTATGAAAATAGGCCTGATTTGTTATATTGGAGGACTCATGAACAGAACGTAAATTCTGGAAAATTTCCAACTCATGGGAATTATATCTATGTCATGTTCTATGAAATTTTAAGATGATTTGTGCCACGACTTGCATCGCATTTCATCCCACGTATCAGGCATGATCATGTGCATCATGAATCTGATTTTCTAAGTTTTCTGTATGCACACCAGCTTCTTTTCAAGCAAGCAAGTTTTCATTATGCATGTAAGTTGTTTATGGTCACATGATTTTCAAAAGAAAGGTTTTATGACTTCCTTGCTGGCTAAGCATACTTATAACCCGACTCCAGACCCGGGGTTAATAGGTCTGATGAAATGATAAGTTCTGGACCCGTTCCGGACCGGGGTTAATTGGTCTGATGATACGTTCTGGACCCGATCCAGGCCCGGGGTTAATCGGCCCGATGTTAAGTTCTAGACCCGTTCCAAACCCGGGGTTAATTGGTCTTATGACATGTTCTGGACCCGTTCAGATCCGGGGTTAATTGATCTGACACTCCGTTTTCTGATACGTTACTTTATGGGACCAAATGATGATTTTGACACGACATGATATCATGCATTGCATCTTGCATAATTCATGTGCACTTTGCATGTTAGTACGGTTCAGTTAGTAGGAAATATGATATTATCAGTATGGTATTACTTAAAATTATGATTAGGCTATATCTTCAAGCAGATCAAGGATTAAAGATCAGGTATGAATTAACATTTGAGGTTCTTGGGGTTTTCCATATTCTTTATTTATTTCATGGTAGTTTATTGTTTGCTTGATGGGTGATTTTTATCACTCATACCTTTATTTTTCCCCAGAGCCAGTGAATGATAAGGTTGAGTGGATCGAGGATGAGCCGAGAGTGCCGTACCCATAGTCAAGGAGTCAGGAGGAGACTATGCTTAGGGACTTTTGTGCTGATATGACGTTTGTACTATGAACTATGTTGGACTTTTGGGATTTCAGTTTATCTTGTTTGTTGGACTACTGTTTGGGGATTTAATATTCCGGAATGCATGTTTATTTTAAAGTTTTAATTCTACCTAAATTTTACTGCCATGTTAAATGTTAGCATGGGAGTCCATGACTTAAGTGATGGATTTTCACATGTTACGTATGACGCTTTGTACTCTCCTTAGTGAAGTACGGCGGGTGCATTGTATTCGGACAAGGTCCGGTGCGGGGCGCTACATGTGGTATCAGAGCCCAGGCTCTAGATTCGGGAAGAATATATAATTAAGTTATGATTCTAGAAATCTAAGTTTGACCTTACACTTAAGTCATGAACCTAGAAGAGAGTTAACCTCAGACTAGGATGACTTAGACTGGACATTAGGGTCTTGACCTGATAATAAAGCCCTAGTCTATGAAATTTTATATGTCATAGAATTTAATTCGTATCGTACCTTCTTGCATGCCCACTTAAAATTCTATTGGAGTACAAATTAAATTTTTGTCGCTTATCTAGATATTTTAACCTTGAATAAAATTCCAACACTCCGTAGTGCAGATGGCATCACGGTCTGGTAAACTGACATCATCACTGTCACCCCCGGGAAGCAGTGGGTTTTACTATCGGCAGCTAGTTAAAGCACATGTTCCGAGATTTGGCAGGGAGTCTAGCCCGGAGGAGGCAGAAAAATGGTTAAACAAAGTCGAAAGTAACTTTTTGTTGGTACAGGTGCCTGATGAGATAAGGGCACGAATTGTCCGGCCATTTCTGATTGGTAAGGCCAGCCAGTGGTGGAGGACGAGTATCCAGCCACTGCCCCGACCGGCAACTTGGGCAAAATTTCTAGAAGAATTTTGTGAGTTTTTCCTCCCTCCGGACTTGATCATAAAGAGGATTGAGGAATTTGATACATTAAGACAAGGGCCAAACACCACTGTCTCAGAGTACACCTGTCGGTTCACTACATTGGGTCAGTACGCTCCCCTGATTATGGAAGACGGAAAGTATAAGGTGATCAGATTCATGCGTGGTTTAGATACCCAGATAAAGATTCGGCTGGTCAAGGCATATTCAAGAACTTTTGACGAATTATTGGAGGACTGCTATAGAGCGAAACGCGATAATAAGATAATGGAAGAACAAAATAAGAGACTTAACGAGCGTATTAAGAAACGAGGTAGAAGATGGCAGCCATATCCACATAGGGCTAACAAAGAGACAACCAAGAAAAAAAGAATGATTGATCCAGAGATTCCTGAAACATCCAAACCATAAACAGGTACGTCTAACTACCCAATTTAAATATAAAGTACCTATGTTCTGCTTTGCTTATCACCCAAGTATAAATGGTCGTGCCAAGATCGAGTTAGAGCAATTTGATAAGGAACCTTGTGAAAGATTTCTACATAGTTAGTAGTATGTGGGCAAGGAAGACGACTAGAGTAGCACAACTGAAGCGTGAAGGCTAGAATACGTTACAAATTTTTAAGGTCCTCTAAGTACCCGGATAGATAGAGCTCAACAAGACTCTAATAAAGAATAAGTAACCGCTGCTTAGGATCGATAATTTTATTTGACCAACTTTGAGTAAACAATTAATGAGTTGTATATGGTTCAGAAGACATGTAAATTGTTAGCTACCCTACATATTGGTATTTCTTAAGGATGAATTCATAGAAATGATGTAAGATAATGAAATATGTGGGGGAAGCGTTATGGGGCCATTTTGGAGAGGTCTGATGTGATGGTATGGTTGGGTGTAGGTCAAGAATTATAAGTTGGGATTATCTAACACACTCTAGCAGCGACGTTATGATGTAGCGGGATCTCGCATAGCATGATATTTCAAATAATTTTTATAAACAAAGCACAATGATACCTTTATTCATTTCATGTCTTGAAAGAGAAAATACGGATTTTATGAGGAAAGAGAAATATTTGAAATGTCAGGAAGGGACATAAGTTTCAAAGAAGGAACCATGATTCTAGTTCAATTGTCACGTAGGGGAGCATATCAACGAGATGGACGAGTTGGGGGGGATGCCTAGGGAAGGATTGGGTTCACCGGGCTACGAGAGTACATTTTCAGATTAATGTACGGGTCATCGTATATGTACTTTATGGGAGTTATTCGAATGCGGTTGTATACATTATTAACCCTGGAATGAATATTGTTATCGGTACATAGTATTAGAATTGGAAGTGCTTAAGATATGAGATTGGTTATGGTAACGCCTTTAGAGAATAAAGGATAAGTTCTGACGTGACCTCTAAGATAGGCTGAACGAAGCAGTCCTAAGGGGACTAAATAGACACTTTATTCTATCATATGTATCAGAAGGCGAGAACGGAGCATCAAAGACCCGCGAGATTGTTGCAAACCCTCTTACTTCCGAGTAGAAGTGGAATCCCGTCCTTATAGATTTTATGACCAACCTGCCAAGGACAAAGAATGGACATGATGATATTTGGGCCATCGTAGTTCGTTTGACGAAATCCGCCCATTCCATGGCCTCTTACAAAGCATTGTATGAGAGAGAAAGTGGCCCAAGATAGGAGCAAAGTTTAGGGCCAAAGAAAAGCGCGACCATGGAAATTTTTGACAGGTAAGAAAGTGATTCTTAAAAGTTCTACCATCGAAGGAGGTGGAAAGAGTTGGCACAAAAGGCACTGCAGAGACGATCTATCCCTATGGTTAGGGTGCTATAGAAGCACCACTAATACAACCACTTGAGAGACGTAAGGACACATGAAAAGCTTATACCACAATTTTTTCGAGTACTCTTAAGTTTCGAGGACGAAACTCATAATAAGGGGGGAGGATGTTGTACCTCCACCAAAAAAAAAATCATACTGTATCTGAGACTGGTAAGAAGTGACGCATTGGAATGTTATTTCTGTCGAGAACATTTTATTAAGCTTTATCAACGCTTCTTTAATATTGTAGGGAAATACTATACTACCTCAAGTATGAATTATGAAGCATGTGAATTGGCAATTTAACCTCCCAGGATTCTTAGAATTTCGACCACAAGGGTTTTAGAAACTCTAAGATATTTGAATCTTTAAAAGATAACTAACTTATAATAGCCTCTTAAAAGGTAAGCCTAAAAGCTTACACATGGAATCAAGTATTCCACTAAATGTGTCTCAAGAGTTTAAGGAAAAAGTTTCCCTCCTTATTCCTTTAAAGACCGTCGGGTACTACATAATAAGACATACATTAGATCACTTTTAATTTAATGCCCCAACTAGTCACTTTATTTGTCTCTCAAAGAAATTCTAAAAAGGTCTCATACAAATAGTAATTTAAGAGGTTGATCCAAGATTGAAGAATTCTTCCCTTTTTTCCTCTAGGAACCGTTGGATGCAAGCAATAGGAGATAGATGGGATAACCATTACCATTGACACCTCAACTAAAGACTTTGGTGATCTTTTTACCTTAAATCAACTAAAGAGTAAAAGAGCTACTAAGTAGTAAATAAAAGTTACACCCTAAGACTCCAACCGCCGGTTAAGAGGCATAATTGGGGGACATGAGACTACTTTTGCTAAAAGGTCTCAACTACTCACTTTAAATGCTTACTAAAGCAAGATTATAAAGTAGTTTATGCATGTAGTAGCCATGATATGATATTATTTTAAGGATGGGTAACTCACACAAACCATGGGTTACAAGGAAATGGAGGACTTATGGAATCAACTTTACCATTAAACTCTTCTCCAGCTATTTAGTAATTTTTTATTTAAACACCCTCAAAAGAAACTAAAGCATGATGGAGCATGCTTAAGGGATCCAACCGCCGGTTAACCATGAGGGAAGCCAAGAGACATCTTAAACCTTCACTAGAATTACTTTATCTTAACCACACCTCAAAAGTAACTCAAGTTAGTAATGGTAGTACCATGCAAAGGAAAAGTCTTTTCCTCCTTAAGGTTCCAACGGCTACATCTTAGCCATTGAAGGAAAAATTATATCCAAGAGTCCTAGAATCTTCTCTTATTTATTCAACTCTTCAAGAACTCACAAAAAGAAAAAGAATGAAGACTCCCTACACACTTGAGCAATCCCTCCCTCATCCCTCTCACACGGCCAACCTTGAGCCAAGGAGATCCAAGAACCATCTTCAAGTTCAAGTCTTGTCTAGGTAAGTTACATATTAACCTTCTTAAGTGAATTCCATGCTTCAAATAGTAAAGCTCACACGGTATCTTCCTTTCTTGTTGAAATCGTGTCCTCCAAATGGTCCTTAGGTGAAGGTTTTCAAGATACTAAGAGAGGTTAGCTCTTAGTGGGTTGGATTCATCTTGACACCCATTCAAGCTTCAAATTGGGAAGACAATCTTGCCTCAAACTAAGCTTTATTGTATGATTAAATAATGACTAACATTTATCTCCACTATTCTTCCAAAAAACCGTGTATATCAGGAAGAGGTTAGAGGAAACTTCACTTTGTTTCAAACAAGTTTCAAGCTAGAAGGAAGCTCTAAGATCCAAAGAGGCAAGTATACTCTAGACTCTCATGACTTATTTAAGGAGTTAATGACTTGAATGATTAGTTATTATTAAGATATGACTTTTAGTTGAAGCTACTTAGTGTTAAGCAAAAGATCTTAGTGGCTCCTTAAGAAAAATGAATTGCTTGTGAATAATACTTCTAAAGATGATGATACGAATATGGTTCGTATGTTAATGTTGTCCCGATCTTTCTTCACTCTCCAAACGTCCCTCAAGCCTTGAATGTGGTGGACAATGGTGCCAAGCAACCACCTTCCTTTCAAGCCTCCAAATTCGTTTGGTTATGTGTGTTTCAATCCGCTCAATCCAACCAGTCACTCCTAATCCTTGGATTGTGGATCACCAACAAGGAACACACAATCCTTAATTGGGTCTAGCCTTGATTTAGATATGTGTAAACCAAAGGAAAAACACAAACTTTTATTCAAGAAAACTCAAGAACAAAAGATAACATCAAACGCTAGGGTTTGTAGTTCAAAGATGAAAAATAGTCTAACTACTCAAAGAAATGCTAAGTGATCTATTTATATGATTACAAGTCTTGTAAAACACTCTCACAAAAACGGCTAGGGTTTCTTGGAAGACCCCATGTTGGCGCCACCTTCCATTGGTATGCAAGAATCTGAATTTCGTTATTTTTGGTAAGTTCCCCTCTCTTGGCAAATCCACAATTATTGTCTCAATCATCAATTATTGCATTATTAACCATCATTCTAGAACTTGCCTTGTGCATCCATTGCCTCCATTAAACGCCATTCAGCCCCCTTGAGATACCAAATCAGATTTCTTAATTTTGGTAAGTTTCCCTCACTTGAATTATCTCCTTATTTGCTTCCAAATCTTCAATTATGGCTCCATAATTCATTCCAATCATTCCAATCTGATTTATGACATTCTAGAAGCTCTCTTAATTGCACTTGAAGATGCCTAGGCGGCTGCCACCCTCTCAAGAAGACGGAAACCCTAATTTGCACAATTGGGCTTGTTTTGGACTTCTTCCTTGCAACTCTTGTAACTATTTTTGTGGACTGATTTTGACAAAACCCAAAACATGAAAGATGCTCTAAATTAAGTCTTCTTCAAGGTCCAGCTGGTTCCATGCACTCAAAATGTCGTTTGAAAGCCCAAAATCACAAAACAGCCTTGTATGGACAAGCTTGGTCCAAATCTGAGAAGCCCTCCTTTCCAAAGCTCAAAACGTTTGATCCAAGACTTGTAACACCTACAAAACACACTCATACACCAAACATAAGTATTCTAAACAAACTTTAAAAGAAGCAAACGAAAAGACAACTAAAAGCCACAGAAACGGCACCAACAAGCGGACTGACTATCATTCGATAATCAGTTCTTAAGCTCAACAATGAGCACCCATTTAGGAGGAACATCCATTGGTTCATCTTGCACATGTTTGGTTAGAAAAGAGCCAACATCAAAACCAAGTTGAAAACCATTAATCCTCTTGGTTTGGCTCCTTGTCAAAGGCCCCTTATGGTTAAGGGCACCTTGTGCAAGTTCCTCATTAGGGGGCTGCTCCTCAGCCTCATCAATCCCCCCTCCTCAAAAGGATTCGCCCTCGAATCATCAAGATAAAAATGCTCAAAAGGGGAAAGATCACTTACATTGAAGGTGTTAGAAACTGAACCATACCTGTCTGGAGGAAGATCAAGCACATAAGCATTTGGACCAACCTTTTGAATGACCTTAAAAGGTCCATCTCCTCGAGGCATAAGCTTGGACTTCCTCTCCTTAGGAAATCGTTCCTTCCTTAAATGCAACCAAACAAGATCTCCAGGATAAAACACAACATCTTTTCTATGCTTGTTAGCTTGTTTGGCATACTGTCTATTCTTGCGTTCAAGTTGAAGTTTAACTTTTTCATGCAACTTTTTGATCATTTCAGCTCGTTGTTTACCATCCATGCTAATACGCTCATCAATTGGAATAGGCAACAAATCAAGTGGGGAATGGGGTAGAAAACCATAGACAACTTCAAAAGGGGAATACAAAGACCCACTATGAACAGCCCTATTGTAAGCAAACTCAATATGTGGTAAACATTCTTCCCAATTTTTCAGATTGCTTTGGATTAAAGCACGCAACATTTGTGACAAGGTCCGATTTACCACTTCAGTTTGGCCATCTGTTTGTGGATGTGCAGTAGTAGAGAACAAAAGCTTAGTTCCCAACTTGCTCCAAAGCACACGCCAAAAATGACTCAAGAATTTACTGTCCCTATCACTAACAATTGTTTTAGGCATGCCATGCAACCGAACAACTTCTTTAAAGAATAGATTTGCAATGTAAGAAGCATCATCTACTTTGTGACAAGCAATAAAGTGTGCCATCTTAGAGAATCTGTCTACCACAACAAAGACGCTATCTCTACCACCCTTTGATCTAGGTAAGCCAAGAACAAAGTCCATAGAAATGTCCTCCCAAGGTGCACTAGGTACGTCCAAGGGTGTGTACAAACCATGAGGTTGTGTTTTCGACTTAGCTTGCCTACAAGTGATGCAACTACTACAAGCCTTTGCAACATCTGATTTCATGTGAGGCCAAAAGAAATGTTCCTTTAAAGTTTCTAAAGTTTTAAAAACTCCAAAGTGTCCCATTAACCCGCCCCCATGTGCTTCCTTAACCAGCAATTCACGCATTGATCCCTTAGGAATGCATAATCGTTTCTCCTTAAACAAATAGCCATCATGCAAATAAAATTTACCAAAAGGAGAATCAACACATGCATCATAAATGGAAGCAAAATCAGAATCATCCTTATACAATTCCTTAACAAATTCAAAGCCAAGCAAGTGTGAAGACAACTTAGTAATCAAAGTATACCTTCTAGACAAAGCATCAGCAACTATGTTATCTTTTCCTTGCTTATACTTAATGACATAAGGAAATTGCTCAATAAACTCAACCCACTTTGCATGCCTCTTATTCAGTTTTCCTTGACTCTTAAGGTACTTCAAACTTTCATGATCAGTATGAATGACAAACTCTTTGGGTTGCAAGTAGTGTTGCCAAGTTTGTAAGGACCTTACCAAAGCATACAACTCCTTATCATAAGTAGGATAGTTCAATGCAGCACCTTTCAACTTTTCACTAAAATAAGCAATAGGATGCTTACCTTGGGTTAGAACAGCTCCAATTCCTACGCCACTTGCATCACACTCTATCTCAAATGTATCATCAAAGTTTGGCAACTTCAAGATAGGTGCTGTAGTGAGACGTCTTTTAAGTTCATCAAACGCCCTTTGTTGGGCTTCCCCCCAATGGAACCCAACCTCTTTCTTGACGATCTCATTCAATGGTGCGGCTACGGTTGAAAAGTCTTTGACAAACCGCCTATAAAAACCTGCCAAACCATGAAAGCTCCTCACTTCTCCCACACTCTTTGGTGTAGGCCATTCAAGGATGGATTTCACCTTGTCTTGATCCATTTCAATCCCTGCAGAACTGATTACAAAACCAAGAAAAACAACTTTGTCCAAACAAAAAGAACATTTCTTAAAGTTAGCATAAAGTTTTTCTTTTCTTAGTTTTTCAAAAACAGCTCTTATGTGATCTAAATGCTCTTCTAAGGTCTTAGAATAGATCAAGATGTCATCAAAATAGACCACAACAAACTTCCCAATAAAAGCTCTCAAAACTTCATTCATTAGCCTCATGAATGTACTAGGTGCATTAGTTAACCCAAAAGGCATAACTAACCATTCATACAATCCAAATTTAGTTTTAAAAGCTGTTTTCCATTCATCACCCTCTCTTATTCTCACTTGAAAATAACCACTTTTCAAATCAATTTTCGTATACCATTATGAACCATGCAACATATCAAGCATATCATCAAGTCTAGGAATGGGGTACCTATACTTTACAGTGATTTTGTTGATGGCCCTACAATCTGTACACATCCTCCAAGTGCCATCTTTTTTTGGAACAAGTATGACTGGCACTGCACTTGGGCTCATGCTTTCCCTTACCTTCTCTTTGGCCAAGAGATCCTCCACTTGCCTTTGTATCTCCTTTGTTTCCTCCGGATTGGCTCTATAAGCTGGCCTATTAGGTAGGACAGCCCCTGGAATAAAGTCAATGTGGTGCTCAATCCCTCTTAAAGGTGGCAACCCATGTGGCTCCTCCTCGGGAAACAAATCTGCAAATTCTTCCAACAAAGAAACAACACCACTAGGCAAGGTAGATGGTAAGTCATTCTTAGAAAACAAGCATGCAACACTATCTTTGTAAAGCATCACCAAAACAGTTTTATTATCATACAATGCATGGGTAACTTCACGAGATTTTGCAAAGAAAGCATGCTTCTTAGGTGGACGTGAAATTTGTGGTGTGGATGCTTGTGAAAGTGTTTGAACCGTGGGTGAGGGTGGACTGGTTTGGGCCGTGGGTTGTGCACCCTTGGCCGAGGAGTTTGTAGCCTCCAAAAGGCTTCTTCTCTCCTTTTTAAGAACCTCTAAGAACCTTTTTTCAGCCTCCTTTTCCTTAGGATCTGAATGGTTCTTCTTCATCCTCTTAGCATCCTCATAAACTTTATGTGGAGACAATGCATGCAACTTAAACTTTTTGCCATTAAAAGTAAAAGCATACATGTTCAATCTACCATCATAAATAACATGCTTGTCAAATTGCCAAGGTCTACCTAACAAAATATGACTAGCATGCATAGGAGCTACATCACACAAAATTTCATCTTTGTAGCCGCCAATAGATAAAGAAATCAGAACTTGTTTAGACACATGAATTTCACCACAATCATTTAGCCAAGATAACCTATAGGGATGGGAATGATCAATCATAGGTAAATCTAGCTTTCTAACAAGTTCAATACTTGCAACATTAGCACATGAACCACTATCAATAATTAAAGTGCAAGTTTTGCCTTTTACCAAACAATGGATGTGGAAAATGTTCTCCCTTTGCAAGTTTTCTTCTTCCTCCTTCATGTGTGTACTTAAGGCTTTTCTTACCACAAGAAAGTCCTTATATGCACCCTCTTCATCAGTCTTTATCTCCTCAGCTGAGTCTTCTTGGTATTCTTCCTTTGTGGCTTCTTCTTCCTCCTCTTCTGAATAGAATTCATTTGTTTCCTCAAGGTACAACACTTTCTTGGCATTAGGGCAGTCCCTTGCATAATGCCCTCTCCCTCTACATTTAAAACACTCAATCTCCCTTGTCCTTGGAGGGTTTGCCTTGCCTTTGCCTTTGTCATTCTGACCTAGATTTGCACCATTGGTCCTTTGAGTGAAGTGTGGTTTATTTGGAGTGTTCTGGCTGTTTTGGCCGGGTGTGTTTGAACTTGGCCGTGCTCCTCCATTACCATTAGACCTAGGCTGCACTTTAGAAAAAGAATAAGTATTAGTTCTAAAACCAAATCCACTAGTAGAAGAACGTACCTTTAATTGCCGCTCAATTTTCTCAGCTTTGTGGACCATGGAATTTAGATCAACATAGGTAGTGAGTTCAAGTTGAAACCCAATCTCCTTGTTAAGACCTCCCAAAAACCGAGCCATGGTTGCCTCCTCAGATTCTTCAGTATCGGTTTTTATCAACAAACTCTCTAACTCCTTAAAGTATTCATCCACACTTTTATTTCCTTGAGTTAGGCACTGCAACTTTTGGAACATGGATCTCTCGTAAGATTCTGGAATGAATTTCTTTCTCATCTCATATTTCATCTCATCCCAAGTTCCAATTGTGGGTTGTCTAGTCCTTCTTCTTATGCTTTGAGTTTGGTCCCACCAAATCAAGGCATATTCCAAGAACTCTATACTTGCATATCTCACTTTTTGCAACTCGGTATAGTTGGTATAGGAAAAGATCATGTCAACTTTTCTCTCCCACTCAATGTAAGCTTCAGGGTCACTTTTACCATAAAAGGGTGGAATGTTTATTTTGGTTTTCAAATAATCATCCTCTTGGGGTACATACCTCCTAGGTTGTATTCGGCCTTGAGGTCTTGGGTATACCTCCTCAACCTCTTCCTCTTCATAGTAATCATTCCATTCCTCCCTAACAGGTTGTGGTCTCACTCCGTGTCTCCTATCTCCTCTACCCCTTGCTCCTCCTCTACCTCCCATGCTTGTGGACCCCTTAGGTTCAGTTCCACGGGATGTTTGGCCTTGGTTTTGATGTGGGGGCTGTTCTTGGGTAGGGGGTGTGTTGGATGTCATCCTTGCTTCCCACTCATCCAACCTAGATTGCATGGTACTAAGCATTTGTGCCATCTTTTCCATTGAAAATTCCACTTTGTCTCCTCCTCCTTGTGTACTGTTTGACCCCTCCATGGCAACCTGAAACGCTTTCACAAACAATAAAAGAAGAAAACTAACACAAGAAACAAAGGTGAGTTGTTAGTGAAAACAAAAAGGAAAACGAAAATCTGTTTGGCCTTTTTTTGTCCTCCCTTGTTTTCTCTCAATTGTTCAAGTGTTTTTCCTTGGCCAATCGTGAGCTAGAACCTCTTAAGGCAAGTCCCAAATTGGCTAACCACAATCTGTTCCGTTTTCTGTCCTTGCAAGCTTCTTTTGCCTTCAAAAACACCAATTGATCAACAAGTGGTAAAACAGCTTCAAGAAATCTAGAGCACAATTTTTAAACACACTTAATAACTATGATTCAAAGAAACAAGAAACCAAAAGTGATGTAGTTGGCTGAACCAAAGAACTGCTAGGGGTTGTCCTGGGCAATCTTTAATTAAACCAACTTATGCAATATCAAATGCAAGTTCTTGGATTGATAGTATGAATGTGTATCCAAGGTTGAGAATTTGAAGGTTTTATGCGTGTTGTTTTGGGGCAAACACACGGTTTTGTTTTGCTTTTGTCAACTTGGATAGTAGATGCAAAAAGATGGAACTTTTGTACAAAAGGAACTTCTTTTCTCTTCCTTTCTTTGTGCACTTTTTTTTTGGTTGTTGTTGTGCACGTTTTTCTTTGCCTTTCTTTTTTTTTTTTTTTGACGTTCAAAGCAGCCTTGATGTAACCCTTGTTTGCTTTTGCGAGAATCAGTTGGGTATGCTCAAAAGATGATCCTTTTTGTGTTTGTATGGATGTGTAGTAGAACAAAGATTTTCCCTTGGATACCAATACAACCAAAACAAACAAACTTGTATTCAATATCACACAAGCAAATTTAATTAAAAGCTTCGATAACAACAAGGTATTTGACTCAAAGGTAGCTTCTTTTAGGCCTTGGACTGATTTTAGGTGGAGTTAAATCCTATTCAATGCGAACAACAATGATCCTATGATTAAGTGTGTTAAAGATGAGATCTTTGTTTTTGTTTTTGATGAAATGAAGTAAAAGATCAATTTTTTTTAATATTTTTTTTTTGACTAGAGACGTTTTTTTTTTTTTGAATGATTGAGTATACTAAGGATAACACAAAAAACGACACAAGAAAAGATAATTGAGATGAAGATAAACGAGAGCTCTGATACCACTTGATACGAATATGGTTCGTATGTTAATGTTGTCCCGATCTTTCTTCACTCTCCAAACGT
Organism: Eustoma russellianum; assembly: GCA_036186865.1. Classification (NCBI taxonomy): domain Eukaryota; kingdom Viridiplantae; phylum Streptophyta; class Magnoliopsida; order Gentianales; family Gentianaceae; genus Eustoma; species Eustoma russellianum. The sequence goes on from AP025056.1 coordinate 34,851,098, forward strand.
CCCTCAAGCCTTGAATGTGGTGGACAATGGTGCCAAGCAACCACCTTCCTTTCAAGCCTCCAAATTCGTTTGGTTATGTGTGTTTCAATCCGCTCAATCCAACCAGTCACTCCTAATCCTTGGATTGTGGATCACCAACAAGGAACACACAATCCTTAATTGGGTCTAGCCTTGATTTAGATATGTGTAAACCAAAGGAAAAACACAAACTTTTATTCAAGAAAACTCAAGAACAAAAGATAACATCAAACGCTAGGGTTTGTAGTTCAAAGATGAAAAATAGTCTAACTACTCAAAGAAATGCTAAGTGATCTATTTATATGATTACAAGTCTTGTAAAACACTCTCACAAAAACGGCTAGGGTTTCTTGGAAGACCCCATGTTGGCGCCACCTTCCATTGGTATGCAAGAATCTGAATTTCGTTATTTTTGGTAAGTTCCCCTCTCTTGGCAAATCCACAATTATTGTCTCAATCATCAATTATTGCATTATTAACCATCATTCTAGAACTTGCCTTGTGCATCCATTGCCTCCATTAAACGCCATTCAGCCCCCTTGAGATACCAAATCAGATTTCTTAATTTTGGTAAGTTTCCCTCACTTGAATTATCTCCTTATTTGCTTCCAAATCTTCAATTATGGCTCCATAATTCATTCCAATCATTCCAATCTGATTTATGACATTCTAGAAGCTCTCTTAATTGCACTTGAAGATGCCTAGGCGGCTGCCACCCTCTCAAGAAGACGGAAACCCTAATTTGCATAATTGGGCTTGTTTTGGACTTCTTCCTTGCAACTCTTGTAACTATTTTTGTGGACTGATTTTGACAAAACCCAAAACATGAAAGATGCTCTAAATTAAGTCTTCTTCAAGGTCCAGCTGGTTCCATGCACTCAAAATGTCGTTTGAAAGCCCAAAATCACAAAACAGCCTTGTATGGACAAGCTTGGTCCAAATCTGAGAAGCCCTCCTTTCCAAAGCTCAAAACGTTTGATCCAAGACTTGTAACACCTACAAAACACACTCATACACCAAACATAAGTATTCTAAACAAACTTTAAAAGAAGCAAACGAAAAGACAACTAAAAGCCACAGAAACGGCACCAACAAGCGGACTGACTATCATTGGATAATCAGTTCTTAAGCTCAACAATGAGCACCCATTTAGGAGGAACATCCATTGGTTCATCTTGCACATGTTTGGTTAGAAAAGAGCCAACATCAAAACCAAGTTGAAAACCATTAATCCTCTTGGTTTGGCTCCTTGTCAAAGGCCCCTTATGGTTAAGGGCACCTTGTGCAAGTTCCTCATTAGGGGGCTGCTCCTCAGCCTCATCAGATGAGTTCTTTGACTACATGCAATATGATATGAGGGCTGTTTTAGGATGATGTATGGACTAGAAAATTGATTCTTGGCAAAGAATAGATTTTGTGTTAAGCATAAGGAGTATGAAATGGCGTGTGGTATATATGTGATTTTACAAAGTTGTTTTGGCATGCTTGAATAATTTGTTACATAAGTATATTTGTACTCATATTGAAAGGTGACATGACTCCTTTTTGGCACAAGAAAATGGGCTGTTAGGGTAGCTAGGTTTATGCATGCATTAGTTGTACCAAGGGTAGACTTTATAAAATGAAAAATGAGCAAGAGTGATGAATGCTATGTGGGAATTACAAACTGTTTTGGGGTAATACATATGTGACTTAACAAAAGTTATGAAATCTATAATATTCATGTTAAAGGGGTGTACTTAGTGGCTAATAAGTTAATTTATAAGGATAAGGTTAGTTGGTAAACACTTGACATGAAAAGGTAACAAAAGACAAAACTACTGGAACAAGACAGTTTATTATGGCGTATTGTGTGACCTGAAAATTTACCTTAGGAATGTGTAAATGATCTGATCTTTGGTAGGATGCTAGCCATATATGTTTATTAATTTTGTGAGTTAGAATTTTGTTAAAAGGATTTATGGTTTTGCCACAATAAAATTTTTAGTAAAACTGGTCACTCCAGAATCAACATATGACCAATTTCGGGAAAATAATTAAGTGACCCCTTTAAAGTTATTGAATTGCTATGGAGTTTTTATGGTAATTACTTAGGACATAGATGAGCATGACCATGTAAATTATCCAATGTGAAATTATTTTTTTTGATGGGTAACTACTGAATTGAAGTTGGCGTTACAAATCTGGAAAACAGGACAGAATTATAGAATAAGTTAGGAGGCCTTAGTCTTGTGGATTTGGACATGTATGAATTGTTTGGGCCCATGCATATTGCTCCTTGATGTGTTTACTATGTTTTCAGGTGTTGACCCAAATTAATTAAGGTTTTATGGTCTTGGAAATTAAGGAAAAGATGGGTACTGTAATGCTGGATTCAGCAGTACACTTTTTAGTAATTTAATGATTTAAGGGCCTTACTCATCTTGAAATGCCATGAAAATTGTGTGGCATGTAGATAGGACCCCGTTAGTCATGTGTAAGGCAAAAGATTATGAAAATAGGCCTGATTTGTTATATTGGAGGACTCATAAACAGAACGTAAATTCTGGAAAATTTCCAACTCATGGGAATTATGTCTATGTCATGTTCTAAGAAATTTTAAGATGATTTATGCCACAACTTGCATCCCATTTCATTCCATGTATCACGCAGGATCATGTGCATCATGAATCTGATTTTCTAAGTTTTCTGTATGCACACAAGCTCCTTTTCAAGCAAGCAAGTTTTTGTTATGCATGTAAGTTGTTTATGGTCCCATGATTTTCAAAAGAAAGGTTTTATGACTTCCTTGCCAGCTAAGCATGCTTATAACCCGACTCCAGACCCGGTGTTAATAGGTCTGATGAAATGATAAGTTCTGGACCGGGGTTAATTGGTTCGATGATACGTTCTGGACCCGATCCAGGCCTGGGGTTAATCGGCCTGACGTTATGTTCTGGACCCGTCCCAGACCCAGGGTTAATTGGTCTGATGACATGTTCTGGACCCGTTCAGATCCGGGGTTAATTGATCTGACACTCCGTTTTCTGATACGTTACTTTATGGGACCAAATGATGATTTCGACACGACATGATATCATGCATTGCATCTTGCATAATTCATGTGCACTTTGCATGTTAGTACGGTTTAGTTAGTAGGAAATATGACATTATCAGTATGGTATTACTTAAAATTATGATTAGGCTATATCTTCAAGCAGATCAAGGATTAAAGATCAGGTATGAATTAACATTTCAGGTTCTTGGGGTTTTCCATATTCTTTATTTATTTCATGGTAGTTTATTGTTTGCTTGATGGGTGATTTTTATCACTCATACCTTTATTTTTCCCCAGAGCCAGTGAATGCTAAGGTTGAGTGGATCGAGGATGAGCCGAGAGTGCCGTACCCGTAGTCAAGGAGTCAGGAGGAGGCCATGCTTAAGGACTTTTGTGCTGATATGACGTTTGTACTATGAACTATGTTGGACTTTTGGGATTTCAGTTTATCTTGTTTGTTGGACTACTGTTTGGGGATTTAATATTCCGGAATGCATGTTTACTTTAAAGTTTTAATTCTGCCTAAATTTTACTGCCATGTTAAATGTTAGCATGGGAGTCAATGACTTAAGTGATGGATTTTCACATGTTATGCATGACGCTTTGTACTCTCCTTAGTGAAGTACGGCGGGTACACCGTATTCGGAGAAGGTCCGGTGCGGGGCGCTTTATCTTTGCTTTATCTTACTGCAAGTAGACATGATATCATGTTTAGTGTTTGAATGTGTGCTCGTTTTCAAAGCAATCCTAAAGTCTCACACTTTAATGCTATAAAAAGGATATTTCGGTACATTAAGCACACTCCCACCTTAGGACTTTGTTATGATAAAAATTATGAATTTAACTTGCATGTGTATATTGATGCGGATTATGGAGGATGTAAAATAGATAGAAAAAGAACAAGTGGCTATGTGGGAATTACAAACTGTTTTGGGGTAATACATATGTGACTTAACAAAAGTTATGAAATATGGAATATTCATGTTAAAGGGGTGTACTTAGTGGCTAATAAGTTAATTTATAAGAATAAGGTTAGTTGGTAAACACTTGACATGAAAAGGTAACAAAAGACAAAACTACTTGAACAGGACAGTATATTGTGGCTTATTGTGTGACCTGAAAATAGACCTTAGGAACGTGCAAATGAGCTGATGTTTGGTAGGATGCTAGCCTTTTATGTTTATTAAGTTTGTGAGTTGAAATTTTGGTAAAAGGACTTATGGTTTCTCCACAATAAAATTTTTAGTAAAACTGGTCACTCCAGAATCAGCATGTGACCAATTTCGGGAAAATAATTAAATGACCCCTTTAAAGTTATTGAATTGCTATGGAATTTTTATGGTAATTACTTAGGACATAGATGAGCATGATCATGTAAATTAATCAACGTGGAATTATTTTTCTGATGGGTAACTACTGAATTAAAATTGGCGTTACAAATCTGGAAAACAAGACAGAATTATGGAATAAGTTAGGAGGCCTTAGTCTTGTGGATTTGGACATGTATGAGTTGTTTGGGCCCATGCATATTGCTCCTTGATGTGTTTACTATGTTTTCAGGTGTTGACCCAAATTAATTAAGATTTTATGGTCTTGGAAATTGAGGAAAAGATGGGTACTGTACTACTGGATTCAGTAGTGCACTTTTTAGCAATTTAATGATTTAAGAGCCTTACTCATCTTGAAATGTCACGAAAATTGTATGGCATGTAGATAGGACCCCGTTATTCATGTGTAAGGAAAAAGATTATGAAAATAGGCCTGATTTGTTATATTGGAGGACTCATGAACAGAACGTAAATTCTGGAAAATTTCCAACTCATGGGAATTATATCTATGTCATGTTCTATGAAATTTTAAGATGATTTGTGCCACGACTTGCATCGCATTTCATCCCATGTATCAGGCATGATCATGTGCATCATGAATCTGATTTTCTAAGTTTTCTGTATGCACACAAGCTTCTTTTCAAGCAAGCAAGTTTTCATTATGCATGTAAGTTGTTTATGGTCACATGATTTTCAAAAGAAAGGTTTTATGACTTCCTTGCTGGCTAAGCATACTTATAACCCGACTCCAGACCCAAGGTTAATAGGTCTGATGAAATGATAAGTTCTGGACCCGTTCCGGACCGGGGTTAATTGGTCTGATGATACGTTCTGGACCCGATCCAGGCCCGGGGTTAATCGGCCCGATGTTAAGTTCTAGACCCGTTCCAAACCTGGGGTTAATTGGTCTTATGACATGTTCTGGACCCGTTCAGATCCGGGGTTAATTGATCTGACACTCCGTTTTCTGATACGTTACATTATGGGACCAAATGATGATTTTGACACGACATGATATCATGCATTGCATCTTGCATAATTCATGTGCACTTTGCATGTTAGTACGGTTCAGTTAGTAGGAAATATGATATTATCAGTATGGTATTACTTAAAATTATGATTAGGCTATATCTTCAAGAAGATCAAGGATTAAAGATCAGGTATGAATTCACATTTGAGGTTCTTGGGGTTTTCCATTCATGTTATGATTCTTTATTTATTTCATGGTAGTTTATTGTATGCTTGCTGGGTGATTTTTATCACTCATACCTTTATTTTTCCCCAGAGCCAGTGAATGCTAAGGTTGAGTGGATCGAGGATGAGCCGAGAGTGCTGTACCCGTAGTCAAGGAGTCAGGAAGAGACCATGCTTAATGACTTTTGTGCTGATATGACGTTTGTACTATGAACTATGTTGGACTTTTGGGATTTCAGTTTATCTTGTTTGTTGGACTACTGTTTGGGGATTTAATATTCCAGAATACATGTTTATTTTAAAGTTTTAATTCTGCCTAAATTTTACTGCCATGTTAAATGTTAGCATGGGAGTCAATGACTTAAGTGATGGATTTTCACATGTTATGCATGACGTTTGTACTCTCCTTAGTGAAGTACGGCGGGTACACCGTATTCGGAGAAGGTCTGGTGCGGGGCGCTTTATCTTTGCTTTATCTTACTGCAAGTAGACATGATATCATGTTTAGTGTTTGAATGTGTGCTCGTTTTCAAAGCAATCCTAAAGTCTCACACTTTAATGCTATAAAAAGGATATTTCGGTACATTAAGCACACTCCCACCTTAGGACTTTGTTATGATAAAAATTATGAATTTAACTTGCATGTGTATATTGATGCGGATTATGGAGGATGTAAAATAGATAGAAAAAGAACAAGTGGTACATGCCAATTTATCGGTAATTCATTAATATCATGGTTTTCCAAAAAGCAAGCTAGTGTAGCATTATCTACCACTGAACTGGAATACATGACTCTTACTCTTTGCCGCACACAATTACTATGGATAAAACAACAAATCTCAGATTTTGGTATTTTTGTAAATTGAATTCCCATATACTGTGATAGTATGAGTGCTATTAAGTTGTCTAAGAACTTTGTTTTACACTCTAAGGCAAATCATATAGACGTAAGATGTCATTTTCTTCACGATCATGCAAATAGTGGTGATATCATTATAGAACATGGTCGTACTGAAGCACAAATAGCCGACATATTCACAAAAGCACTAAATCAAGCCATGTATGAAAATTTACGTTCTAAATTAGGCATGATTTCTGTTGATATGTCATAAATTGATTTTTCTTTCCATTTCTACTAACTCATTTGATATGATTACAAAATAAAGGGGGAGAAAAGCATGATTTAAGGCGGGGAGAGAGATTGATTTAAGGGGGAGCACGAAACGAAATTCAAATTTTGAGTTTAAAAATTTATGAATGCATGATTGTAAGAGAGCGATTATGACACATTTAAATCATGAATAGAGATTATTTTTCAAATCAACGAAAGGGGAAGATTTTTGAGAAACCGAGGTTTGAGTGATTTGAAATTTCATGATTTAAATGTCACGTGTTTTCGAAATGCATGATTTAAGTGTTACGATGTGTACGCGATAAATATGCTTTATATGTTTATATATATTGTTGTCGTACTAATATGTCATGATGTGTTAAGGCTTACATCATATGGCAAATATTTGTTGTGTTTATACTATTTTCAGGTGCCATGTTAAATGAACTAAACTAGTTCATTTAATGAAGTGCTTAAAGAGATGAACTAAACTAGTTCATTGAATAAAGTACTCAAGGGACATATTTGAAGATACCTATTTGACAACAAATTTGGAATGGAGAGTTCCTCTCCACACTCACACACACGGCCATACATATATATACTATACATATATACATACTTTTTATAATAAAGAGCTATATATTTCTATCCCGACGTTTCGCCGACACATCATAAACGTACGTCAACATCAAGCTGCCATATACACATCATAGTTTTGAGTATATACAGGTTCCATATCGTACGTTACATTCCAAATTATACCGACATGTCGTAAATCCATAAACCGATAATTGTCACATCGAATGACTACCGAACCATCACCGACATGCCACATACTTACCATACAAAGATGGCCATCCTATATACACTCCAAATGCTCAAACATTTTGTGCACCACATGTCCATTTCAGCCTCAAAGTCATACCACATTTACACATATCAATTACCTATCATTTGCCTTGTTTTGTTGGAAATTCAAATTCAAATTTAAACAACACATGGCCAAAAATCACTTCAGCTTTTGGAGCTGAAATTGCACATTATATTGTTTATATTCTATGTTACATAATACATTTTACATGTCTAAGAGGTTTGAGACTAATTGGAGAAAAATCGCGTAATCGACGGAAGTCGAAATTTTGTTTTTCTGCATGCCTTGAATGGAATGTTTTTTTCTTGGTGTGACATGTATTTATACACCTTTGACATACCTAAGACACATTCGAGTATTCTAGAAAAACAAATTAATTGATTATTGAAATTTATCATATATGTGAAGATATTACACCATTATATGTCAAAATTTTAAAAATAATTTCAGCACATGGAGCTGAGCTTATGGACGCCTATTTGAGCCTACGTGGAGCCTGGTGGAGCTTGTTTGGCACTTTTATTAGTGGAGAATGATCCACAAATAAATTGTGGCATTGATGAAGACCAAGACACACAAGCAAATGATTCAAAATTCGAACACATGCTGAATTTTTCAGCATATGTTCTTGGTGGCCGATTTTTAGCGCATGTGTATCTTCAAATTCATTCCAAAAATGAGGGAAAAATCAACTCATGATTGACTGGAAATTAACACATTTGAATTTTGACATGTTTTCAGATTTTTATGATTGAACTCCAGGTCAAATTATGTTGTACCCGACTAGGAACCCCCTTGTACTTGAGACTTATCTAAGAGAATTTATGAAAAGTTGTATCTTCAAGCACGATTTATTTAGATTGATGATTATTTTTTATGTTAAGTAAAGTATTGCATAAAAATTCACACATGAATATTAGACTATGTGAAGTGGCCCAATTAGCTCCCAAGTGCTTGAGAGATTTCGGCCACAAGCATAAAAAGGCCTTATAGGAATTTCTTAAGATTTCAAGAAGAGAAATCTTAAGGGCCATCTTTTAAGTGAGCCCAATTAGCAAATAAACAATTTTAGGTAATGGGCAAAATTGTTTCTAACATTACCCAATTTCCAGCCCTTTGACCAAAAAGGACTCAAAGATTTTCCCTAATTTCATGTTTTAAAAGAAAAGGGGGGGAAACAATTAAGGAGACAACCACCACACAATTGTTTTAATAAAACAAAAATTAGGCATGGTTAGGGTCATTAAAGACCCCAACCGCCGAGTGACCCTATGTGGTTAACCAAGGAGGATTTTTGAATTCTACCATGGTTACTTTTATTAACCCCAAGGTTAAAGTAACCAAGGTTAATCTAAAAGTAACTATGATTGGAATAAAGTAACTTGAGTTAGTTATAAAGTAACCCTAATTAATTAAAGTAACTAAGGTTAATCACCATAACCTTACCATGGTAAATCCTTATTCCTCCCTCTTACCCCCCGCCCAACGGCTAACCTCTAGCCTAAGAAGGAAGATTCATTCCAAAAATCATTCTAGAATTCTCTCATTCTTACAACCCTCAAAGAACCACCAAGAGCAAGAAGGTTTCCCTCTTCTCCCTCCCAAAGCATACGGCTAAAAGAGAACCAAGGGAGTTCATGATTGATCCAAGTGCAAACTTGGTCTAGGTAAGTAAATACTCAACTCTTCAAGGGATTTTTACATCTTACATAGCTTGAAGCTTATGTTACCCTTTTTCTTGCTCATGAACTGTGACCTTCAAGGTCACTAGGCTAAAAAATCTCAAGCTTTTGTGGGGTACTAGTCTTAAGGGGCTTGAACACTACTCAAGTTCTATTTGGTAAGTCCATCTAACCCCTATTTAGTGCATCTTTCACTTGAGAATATGAACTAACAATTGGTCTCTTTTCCCCTTCAAAACCGTGGGGTGCATGTGTGAAGAAGAGGAGGGCTTCACCTATTCCCTACACATTTCAAGCTAAGAAGAGGATTAAGTTGAAAAAGGCAAGTACACTATACATAATCAAGACTTGGATGTGAAAGTGCATGCTTGAATGTCTATGTGTTATCAAGTTTTAATCTTAGGGGTGAAATGCTAAGTTTTAATGCATGAAACTTTCGGCCCTTAGGTAAAGAGGCTTGCATGTGTGAGATTTGCTCCAAAGGTGTATTCTTTGTTGTTTTAAGCATGAAAATATGGTAAATCTAAGATGAATGTGACAAAGATCTTGTCTTTGGCATGTATGGGGGACGGTTGGATGGATAAAGAGGGAAATGAATGTAGTTTTCTAAGAAATTGTAACTTGTGGGGTTAAGTGTGAACAAAATGTATGCTTCATGTGTTAAGCATAATATGTTCATCATGGAGATATGATTTTTGCCCTTGCATGTGTATGAACGGGCTTTTTTGGGGATAGGGTGTGTATGCACCAATCATACCAAGAATTGATTTTAGTATGTACATGATGTGCATAGCCAAGGGAATGATATATGTATATTTCAAACTGTTTTGAAGCAATGCATAGATGACATTAGAATGTGTTAGAACCTGCAAATCCACATGCTAAATGGGTACTTGACGTTTAATAAAGTGTTTAAGCCGAACAATGCAAGTTGGGACCTTTTTGTAAGGAAATGTGACAAAATTTGGAATTTACTGGAGCAGTGCAGATTTTTTATGTCGTTTGGTAGGACCTGAAAAGAGACTTTAGAAGTATTCAATTTAGCTAATTTTTGGCTCAACACTGGCTCAATGTGTATAGTAAATATAAGAGTTGGAATTTTGTTAAAAGGAGTTAAAGTTTATTTTTAACGGAATTGTTAGTAGAACTGGTCATGCTGAAAATTACTAGACAGAACAGATTCTTTGTGACATACTAATTGACCCGGAAATGGACCTTAGAAAAATGCAATTGGGCTGATTTTTGGCAGGATACTATCCCTATGTGTTTACTAAGTTTGAGAGTTGGAATTTTCGAAAAAGGACTTGCGGTTGGGCCACAATAAAATTCGTAGTAAAATTGGTCATTCCAGAATTCAGCATGTATCCGTTTTGGGGAAATGAATAAACGACCCCTTTAAAGATATTATAATTCCGTGAAACTTTTGTGACAATTACTTAAGACATATGTGAGTGTTTATATGCAAATCACTTAACTTAGCATGGTTACTTTAAGGGGTAAACACCAAGGTTAAGTTGGCGTTACTAATCTGGAATTTTGGGCAGAATTAAGGAACTTGTTGTGAGGCCTTGTTTTGATGGGCTTAGGCTTAGTTATATGGTTTGGGCTTATGATCATTAATTATTGGCATGTCTACAACATTTTTCCAGGGTTGTCCCAAATTAAATAAAGCGTAATGGGTTTAAAGGAAAAGTAAAAGAAAGAACACTGCACTGCTGAAATTCAGCAGTACCCTCTTTTGTATTTTAAATTAAGTGTCTTACACGTCACATAACGTTACTAAAATTATACTACGAATAGAAAAGACATTTTTATGCATATGTATGACAAGAGCTCATGACAATGGGCCTAAATCATGAGATTGTGAGGCCGGGCATAGGGAACAATAATTCTGGAAATTTTTCCAGCCTAAAAGAATAAATGTACGTATGTCTATATGTAACGCATTATGTCATGAATCGCATAGTACATGTCATACATTGCGTCATCGTCATTTACATGATTTATGGAACTGATTTTATGAGAAAGAAAGATGAAAAAGCGTTTTTTAAGAAAAGATTCTGTTTTTGAAAGAACGCTTTCCACCGGTACCGTGTGTTTTTTGGCCAGTAAGGACCCGTTCCAGATCCGGGGTTAACTGATCTGATGATATGGACCGTTCAGGCCCGGAGAGAATAGACCTGATATTGACCGTTCAGGCCCGGAGAGAATAGACCTGATAAGTGATGACGTGACCGCTCCGAATCCGGGAATAATAGATTCGAAGGGAAATAAGTGACCGCCTCAGATCCGGGTGAATAAATCTGAATATTCTCTTGTTTTCTTGACGATGATGTTTTGAAAGGAAAGAACAAAAGATCTTATCTTCATTTTTATCATGATGCATCACACGTACATACCCATGCATGTTGCATCTAATGAGTCATCAAATAATGGTACGTGATACATAGATTAAGTTGTTATGGCTTGGTAACTCCTAAGTTATGATCTTATTGAGTGACGATCTTTGATAAGTTATGGACTTTTATAAGTTACAATCTCTTCTAAGTTATGCTCTTTAACAAGTTATGATCCCTGTTAAGTTATGATCTTTGATACGTTATGAGTTGATCACTGACGAGTATTGGATGGAAAGTCAGGTATGTTTCTAAACTAAATTTTGGGGTTCGGTTCTTGTATGTACTTTCCATTTAATTCACCATTATTTATAGTTTACTTGCTGGTGATTTAGTCACTACCCCTTATTTTTCCTCCCAGAGGCCGTAGGAAATAGAGTGGAGTGGACTGAAGATGAACCTAGGGTTCCGTACCCGTAGGAGCGCGGGAGGTGGACGACTTAGAGATTGACGGAAGAGAGTTATGGATAATGATCTCTTATGACTTGATGTTGAAAACATTTACTTTGGAAATTCCGTACTTTATGGTTTGGTTGTAAAACTAATGATGGTTGCGTAGACGTTTTTATTTTAAAAGTTTGATTCTGCCTCGGTTTTGCTTACTTGTTGACGTGTAAGCATGAAAGTCCTCATATTTTATTTCGAACTTGTTACATTATGGACTGACGCCTGGTACTCTCCGTAGTGAAGTACGGCAGGTGCACCGCATCCGGCTGGGCCGGGGTGCGGGGCGCTACAGGTGGTTCAGAGCAAAGGTTCCAGATTTGGGTAGAATATAGAACTAAGTTATGATCTTAGTCAATTAAGCTTGATTTTAGATCTAAGTTATAATCTTAGATGAGAGTTGTCCTTAGATTAGGATGACTTAGACTGGAAAATTAGAGCTCCGATCTACTGATAAAACCCTAGTCTATGATAAATGATAGAATTTAATTTACAACGTATCTACTTGCATACCACTCAGAAATTCTATGGGAATAAATGAAATTCTGCTACTTATTATGACACTTCCACATTGAATAAAAACCCGACCCTGCATAATGCAGATGGTGCGACGAAGAGGCAGACCGGCAAGAGCTAGACCAGAGGTGCAGGAGCCTATTCCTCCTCCACCTGCTCAGGTTCCTCCACCACCGCCACCGCAAGACCAAAATCCACCCCTGGTTCAGAACGCTCCCCCACCCCAGGGGCCTTTACCACAAATGATGCCAGATATCAATGCCTTTCAGAATTTTTGCCAGACAGTCACTCAAATTGGTCAAGTGATGTTGCAACAGAATATCCCTCAACCTCACGAGCCAGTCAGGGATGCCAAATACTACTTTGAAAAGTTAAAAAGAGCCAATATCAAAGGCTCCCTATCGAATGGCACCTGCGAAACTAAAAGAGTTGAAGGAACAGTTGCGCGAATTGCTAGAGAAGAAACTTATTCACCCAAGTGTTTTGACTTGGGAGCTCCCATACTATTTGTCAAGAAAAAGGACAGAAGTATGCGGTTATGTATTGATTATCGGGATCTCAACGAGATCACTATAAAGAACAAGGACCCATTGCCTAGGATCGACGATCTATTCGATCAGCTCGGGTAAGCAATTCAAAACTTTATTTTAGTGATAAGTCAATTATAAATCCTACCTAAGAGTATCATGATGCGGGGGGCACGGATTTTCAGTAAAATTGATCTTCGTTCGGGATATTTCCAATTGAAGATCAAGGCTGAGGACGTCCCGAAAACTGCATTTAGATCCCGTTATGGACATTATGAATTCCTTGTAATGCCATTCGGACTGACCAATGTTCCCGCGGCGTTTATGGATCTAATGAACCGAGTATTTCAAGAACAACTAGACAAGTTTGTTGTAGTCTTCATTGATGAGATATTTTGATTTACTCACCTGATGAAGAGACCCATGCAAGCCATTTAAGGATCGTCCTTGACATTCTACGGAGAAAACAATTGTATGCTAAATTTAGTAAATACGAGTTCTGGATACGCAGCGTAGCATTCTTGGGACACGTGATATCTAAGGATGGTATATCCGTAGACCCCAAGAAAATCGAGGCAATCACGGAGTGGCCAAGGCCGAACAACATTACGGAGGTACAAAGTTTCCTCGGTCTCGCCGGCTACTATCGTAAGTTTGTTGAAGGGTTTTCCCGAATCGCTATGCCTCTTACCCGTTTAACACAAAAGAAAACCAAGTTCGAATGGACCTCAGATTGCGAAAAGAGTTTTACTGAATTAAAGGAGAAGCTAACCTCTGCCCTAGTCTTAGCACAACCCATTCCTGGTGAAAATTTTATGGTGTATAGTGATGCCTCTAAGAATGGACCTGGATGCGTATTGATGCAAAAAGATCGAGTAATTGCGTATGCATCCCGACAGCTAAAACCATTTGAACAAAATTACCCGGTACATGACCTTGAATTAGCAGTCGTAGTCTTTGCACTAAAAATATGAAGACACTATCTGTATGGTGAGAAGTGCGAAATTTTCACAGATCACAAGAGCCTTAAGTATCTTTTCACCCAAAAAGAATTAAACATGCGTCAACGCAGATGGCTAGAGTTAATGAAGGATTACGACTTATCTATTCAATATCATCCGGAAAAAGCCAATAAGGTAGCTGACGCGCTAAGTAGAAAGACAAGCCATCCGTGCCAACCACCTCTGCAGCATGACATGGAAGAATTTGATCTTAAGGAGTCGATTCAATTGAAGGCATGCTCGCATAGTTGGTATTGATCCCTTCGCTGATAGACAAGATTAAGGAAGGTCAAGAAAAGGATGAAACCTTAAAGAAACTAAAGGACCATGTGAGAGTGAAACCGTCTGAAGAGTTTAAGGTCAGAAATGATAACAGCTTGTAGTTTCGAGAAAGACTATGTGTACCCAATGACGAGGATATAAAGAATGAAGTTCTTTGTGAAGCCCACAACTCCCGATTGTCCATTCACCCTGGTGCCACTAAGATGTATCAAGACTTGAAACAAAGATTCTGGTGGCACGGCATGAAAAGACAAATTACGGAGTTTGTAGAGAAATGTCTTGTCTACCAGAAGGTGAAAGCGGAACATCAGAGACCCGCTGGGTTACTACAACCTCTTGAAGTTCCCGAGTGCAAGTGGGACCACATTACTATGGATTTTGTCACAGATCTACCAAGAACGAAGAACAGACAAGATACCATTTGGGTAGTCGTCAATCGTTTAACAAAATCCGCCCACTTCATGGCCATGACAATCAAGGCTCCGATGGAGAAGTTGGCTATAATGTATGTTGATCAATTTGTGAGCCTTCATGGAGTACCCCTAAGCATTGTTTGTGATCGCGACCCTCGCTTTACGACACGATTTTGGACAGCTTTTCAAAAAGCGATGGGCACTGAAATACGAATGAGCTCAGCGTTTCATCCCCAAACGGATGGTCAGTCAGAAAGAACCATCCAGACGCTGGAAGACATGCTGCGATCTTGTATACTCGACTTTGGGGGAAGTTGGGATCGGAGTCTCAAACTAGTGGAATTCTCTTATAACAATAGTTATCATCGATCTATAGGGATGGCTCCGTATGAAGCACTTTATGGAAGAAAGTACCGTTCTCCACTCTACTGGGATGAAATCGGAGATAAAATTCTTACCGGACCTGATCTAGTAGAACAAACTCGGGAGAAGATAAGGATCATAAAGAAAAGGTTACAAGCGGCCCAAGATAGAAGCAAGGTTTGGGCAGATGAGAAACGACGACCGTTGGAATTTTAAGTTAGGGAAAAGGTATTCTTGAAGTTGTCGCCATCCAAAGGAGTTAAAAGATTTGGTATAAAAGGGAAATTAAGCCCAAGGTTTATTGGACCCTATGAGGTTCTTGGAAGAATTGGGGAAGTTGCTTATCGACTAGCACTACCACCATCACTATCTCAATTACATGATGTGTTTCATGTATCTCAGCTTCGTCGGTATGTGCACGAGCCTAGCCATATTATAGAGGAACAGCCTTTGAAGATTGAAGCCGACGTGACATACGTGGAAGAACCAAAAAAGATAATTGATCGTAAGGAAAAGGCATTAAGGAGACGATCTATACCTATGGTCAAAGTGCAATGGAAGAACCATTAAATTGATGAAGCTACCTGGGAGGTGGAAGAAAACATGAAAAACTTGTACCCTCACCTCTTTGACTAACACTTTTAAGTTTCGAGGACGAAACTTGTAATAAGGGGGGGAGGATGTTGTACCCAACTAGGAACCCCCTTGTACTTGAGACTTATCTAAGAGAATTTATGAAAAGTTGTATCTTCAAGCACAATTTATTTAGATTGATGATTATTTTTTTATGTTAAGTAAAGTATTACATAAAAATTCAAGCATGAATATTAGACTATGTGAAGTGGCCCAATTAGCTCCCAAGTGTTTGAGAGATTTCGGCCACAAGCATAAAAAGGCCTTATAGGAATTTCTTAAGATATCAAGAAGAGAAATCTTAAGGGCCATCTTTTAAGTGAGCCCAATTAGCAAATAAACAATTTTAGGTAATGGCAAAAATTGTTTCCAACATTACCCAATTTCCGGCCCTTAGCCCAAAAAGGACTCAAAGATTTTCCCTAATTTCATCTTTTAAAAGAAAAAGGGGGGAAAACAATTAAGGAGACAACCACCACATAATTGTTTTAATAAAACAAAAATTAGGCATGGTTAGGGTCATTAAAGACCCCAACCACCGGGTGACCCTATGTGGTTAACCAAGGAGGATTTTTGAATTCTACCATGGTTACTTTTATTAACACCAAGGTTAAAGTAACCAAGGTTAACCTAAAAGTAACTATGATTGGAATAAAGTAACTTGAGTTAGTTATAAAGTAACCCTAATTAATTAAAGTAACTAAGGTTAATCACTATAACCTTACCATGGTAAATCCTTATTCCTCCCTCTTAACCCCCCCCCCCCAACGGCTAACCTCTAGCCTAAGAAGGAAGATTCATTCCAAAAATCATTCTAGAATTCTCTCATTCTTACAACCCTCAAAGAACCACCAAGAGCAAGAAGGTTTCCCTCTTCTCCCTCCCAAAGCATACGGCTAAAAGAGAACCAAGGGAGTTCATGATTGATCCAAGTGCAAACTTGGTCTAGGTAAGTAAATACTCAACTCTTCAAGGGATTTTTACATCTTACATAGCTTGAAGCTTATGTTACCCTTTTTCTTGCTCATGAACCGTGACCTTCAAGGTCACTAGGCTAAAAAATCTCAAGCTTTTGTGGGGTACTAGTCTTAAGGGGCTTGAACACTACTCAAGTTCTATTTGGCAAGTCCATTTAACCCCTATTTAGTGTATCTTTCACTTGAGAATATGAACTAACAATTGGTCTCTTTTCCCCTTCAAAACCGTGGGGTGCATGTGTGAAGAAGAGGAGGGCTTCACCTATTCCCTACACATTTCAAGCTAAGAAGAGGAGTAAGTTGAAAAAGTCAAGTACACTATACATACTCATGACTTGGATGTGAAAGTGCATGATTGAATGTCTAGGTGTTATTAAGTTTTAATCTTAGAAGTGAAATGCTAAGTCTTAATGCATGAAACTTTCGGCCCTTAGGTAAAGAGGCTTGCATGTGTGAGATTTGCTCCAAAGGTGGATTCTTTTTTGTTTTAAGCATGAAAATGTGGTAAATCTAAGATGAATGTACAAAGATCTTGTCTTCGGCATGTATGGGGGACGGTTGGATGGATAAAGAGGGAAATGAATGTAGTTTTGTAACAAATTGTAACTTGTGGGGTAAAGTGTGAACAAAATGTATGCTTCATGTGTTAAGCTTAATATGTTCATCATGGAGATATGATTTTTGCCCTTGCATGTGTATGAACGGGCTGTTTTGGGGATAGGGTGTGTATGCACCAATCATACCAAGAATTGATTTTAGTATGTACATGATGTGCATAGCCAAGGGAATGATATATGTATCATTCAAACTGTTTTGAAGCAATGCATAGATGACTTTAGAAT
The DNA here is from genome assembly GCA_036186865.1 of Eustoma russellianum. Taxonomy (NCBI): domain Eukaryota; kingdom Viridiplantae; phylum Streptophyta; class Magnoliopsida; order Gentianales; family Gentianaceae; genus Eustoma; species Eustoma russellianum. Next base: position 34,868,736 of record AP025056.1, read on the forward strand.
ATGTTAGAACCTGCAAATCCACGTGCTAAAGGGGTAATAAAGTGTTTAAGCCGAACAATGCAAGTTGGGACCTTTTTGTAAGGAAATGTGACAAAATTTGGAATTTACTGGAGCAGGGCAGATTTTTTATGTCGTTTGGTAGGACCTGAAAAGAGACTTTAGAAGTATTCAATTTAGCTAATTTTTGGTTCAACACTGGCTCAATGTGTATAGTAAATATGAGAGTTGGAATTTCATTAAAAAGAGTTACGGTTTATTTTTAACGGAATTTTTAGTAGAACTGGTCATGCTAGAAATTACTGGACAGAACAGATTCTTTGTATGACCCGGAAATGGACCTTAGAAAAATGCAATTGGGCTGATTTTTGGCAGGATACTATCCCTATGTGTTTACTAAGTTTGGGAGTTGGAAGTTTTGAAAAAGGACTTGCGGTGGGCCACAATAAAATTTGTAGTAAAATTGGTCATTCCAGAATTCAGCATGTATCCGTTTTGGGGAATGAGTAAACGACCCCTTTAAAGATATTATAATTCCGCGAAACTTTTATGACAATTACTTAAGACATATGTGAGTGTTTATATGCAAACCATTTAACTTAGCATGGTTACTTTAAGGGGTAAACACCAAGGTTAAGTTGGTATTACTAATCTGGAATTTTGGGCAGAATTAAGGAACTTGTTGTGAGGCCTTGTTTTGATGGGCTTAGGCTTAGTTATATGGTTTGGGCTTATGATCATTAATTATTGGCATGTCTACAACATTTTTCTTAGGTTGTCCCAAATTAAATAAAGCGGAATGGGTTTAAAGGAAAAGTAAAAGAAAGAACACTGCAATGCTGAAATTCAACAGTACCCTGTTTTGTATTTTAAATTAAGTGTCTTACACGTCACATAACGTTACTAAAATTATACTAAGAATAGAAAAGACATTTTTATGCATATGTATGACAAGAGCTCATGACAATGGACCTAAATCACGAGGTTGTGAGGCCGGGCATAGGGAACAATAATTCTAGAAATTTTTCCAGCCTAAAAGAATAAGTGTACGTATGTCTATATGTAACGCATTATGTCGTGAATTGCATAGTACATGTCATACATTGCATCATCGTCATTTACATGATTTATGGAACTGATTTTATGAGAAAGAAAGATGAAAAAGCGTTTTTTAAGAAAAGATTCTGTTTTTGAAAGAACGCTTTCCACCGGTACCGTGTGTTTTTTGGCCAGTAAGGACCCGTTCCAGATCCGGGGTTAACTGATCTGATGATATGGACCATTCAGGCCCGAAGAGAACAGACCTGATATCGACCGTTCAGGCCCGGAGAGAATAGACCTGATAAGTGATGACGTGACCGCTCTGAATCTGGGAATAATAGATTCAAAGGGAAATAAGTGACCGCCTCAGATCCGTGTGAATAGATCTGAATATTCTCTTGTTTTCTTGACGATGATGTTTTTAAAGGAAAGAACAAAAGATCTTATCTTCATTTTTATCATGATGCATCACACGTACATACCCATGCATGTTGCATCTAATGAGTCATCGAATAATGGTACGTGATACATAGACTAAGTTGTTATGGCTTGGTAACTCCTAAGTTATGATCTTATTGAGTGACGATCTTTGATAAGTTATGGACTTTTATAAGTTACGATCTCTTCTAATTTATGCTCTTTAACAAGTTATGATCCCTGTTAAGTTATGATCTTTTATACGTTATGAGTTGATCACTGACGGGTATTGGATGGAAAGTCAGGTATGTTTCTAAACCGAATTTTGGGGTTCGGTTCTTGTATGTACTTTTCATTTAATTCACCATTATTTATAGTTTACTTGCTGGTGACTTAGTCACTCACCCCTTATTTTTCCTCCCAGAGGCCGCAGGAAATAGAGTGGAGTGGACTGAAGATGAACCTAGGGTTCCGTACCCGTAGGAGCGTGGGAGGTGGACGATTAGAGATTGACGGAAGAGAGTTATGGATAATGATCTCTTATGACTTGTTGTTGAAAACATTTACTTTGGAAATTTCGTACTTTATGGTTTGGTTGTAAAACTAATGATGGTTGCGTAGACGTTTTTATTTTAAAAGTTTTATTTTGCCTCGGTTTTGCTTACTTGTTGACGTGTAAGCATGAAAGTCCTCATATTTCATTTCGGACTTGTTACGTTATGGACTGACGCCTGGTACTCTCCGTAGTGAAGTACGGAAGACGCACCGCATCCGGCTAGGCCGGGGTGTGGGGTGCTACATATTATGTGTGCCAAGATAGAAAAATGAAGGCCCTATCATAGAGTGACAATAAGGCGAAGACACATCGTTTGGCCAATCACATTTTGCCAAGTAAGAAAAGGTGTGTCACAAAGCTGTACAAGGAATATTCTAAGGGTACTCAAGTCAATCTTCAAGGGAGAAATCAGCCAAAGGGGGGACCACACCATCTATAAAAAAGGAGGAATATGTAAAGACAATGCAAGACACATTTTCATTTCCAAGCAAGTGCAAAGCAATACTTCTCTTCTTCTCTTATCTTCTTCTCTTGCACATATCCTCAAGCCTATTATACTTACATTCCATATTTTGTATAGACTTTGTTTTTACCACCCATATACATCCCATTCTTGTACAAGGTTGATCAAGGTATGATCAAACCTTCATTAGTACGGTGGTGGTATTTTTGTTGGTTGTTTGTGTTGTTCTTTGGAAGAAGGATGGATATTCAAGGAGTTGGTGTATAACTCCAGCCACCCTTGTCTTAAGGTGTTTTTGGTGTTTAGTGAATACCGAGGAAGGTGTCGTCGAAGACTAAAGTAGGTCATTCTGACTGAACCAGTATAAAATTCTTGGTGTTCTTACTTTCAGCATTTTTATGTTCAATTCCTGTTCTTTCATTGTTTTCATAGCCACAGAAAAAATGGCAAACGTTTTTCAAAAATCATCAAACTTCGCAAAAACATATATAAAGGTCTTAGGTTTCATTTGAGATAAGTTTCATTGAATAAGTATAAGTCATCCATAAGTTCATAGTTCTGAGACTAGTGCAATCTGATTTTAAGATCTGCAAAGGTTGACAACATCAACGTGGTTGATATACTTGCCAAAGGAATTTTAAAAAACTGTTTCAACCGTTTATAATATATATCTTAAGGGTCATTCCATAAAAGTTTCAGATCATTTAGAGATATCATTAAATAGAAATTAATTCTTCATTTTAAGGAGCAGTTTATTGCAGATTGAGAGAGTCCAAGTCAAAACGGTTTTTCAATGCCTTAAACTTTGAATTTTAATCTGAAATTTTTATGAAACATAGATAACATCTAAGAGTACATTGTCACCAAATTTCACGATTGTTGGAGGTTTATAACATGATCATGTAGTTAATCAAAAACAAGATCTGAAAACAAAATCTGTTTTCAAAAGTGAGTAATTGATAACAAAAAGTTTTAAAAACCAATTTTTCTGTACTCACTATTCAACCCTCCCTTCTAGTGGTGCTATACAGGTCCTACAACTTTTGCATGTTAATTACCTTGCTTTCCATTGCTATTTTGGCCCTCCTTAATTTTGGATTTCAATATTAGAATGAGAATGGAATCTTGGCTTTTGTTTGAAGGTATAAAGGATGAGTTGAAGGGAAAAGTTTTCTTCTTCCTTGGCCTTGGATAGTTCTCAATTTTTGAAAGGAAGGAGGGGATGGTTGGAGGCCTTTTCTTGCTTGAAAGATGTAGAAGGAGAAGATAAGTTGGAGTGAGGAATTTTTTTTCTTTCTTGTCTCCTAGTACCCACAGTTTTGGTAGGAAGGAGAAAGGAAAATGGAAATATTGCTCTTGTTGAAGAAGAGAAAAAAATTGTGTTGAGGCTTGTAGAAATTCCAAGTGCAGAAGTGATGAGGGATTGAATTGTTGGTGAAGATAAAATGGAGGGTGCTTTGCCTCCCTCTTAGCCGTGCCATATGAATGTTGGGTGGGGAAGTGATGGAAATTTTCTTCTAACTTACAAGGCTTGAATAAAAGGAAGAGAAGTTGCTTTGATCTTGTTGGAGTGTTTGAGAAAAAGGAGGAAGCTTTCTCTTTCCTTTGTGGATTCCATGGTTGAATAGGGGAAGGGGAGATTACTTTGCAATTTGTGAGATTTCAAAATGGAGAGAGATGGAGTGTTTATGGAGAAGAGGAAAAAGTTTTGTTTTCCAAGATGAGGACTTGACCGTCCTTGTAGAGATGGGGGAAGAGAGGGAAGAGTGTCATGTAGGAAGAAATGATGGCATGGTAAGAAAAGTGGTATCCTTACGTTACTTTATGCATGCCTTCTTACACCACTACTAATAATGCTTCCTTTTTATTTTCTTTCCTTACAAATAGGACAAAATAGAAAGCTTTCTTCTCTTCCTTAGGCATGGCCGAATTTTTGGGTCTCTCTCTATGTTTATTTCATAGGAATATTCAATCATTTTCCATGTCTTTTTTTTGTTTTTCTTTTTTCATTAATTAGGATAAAACTTGTGTCCCTATTTTCTATTTTTATTGAATTTTCCATAGTAGATTATTTGTTACCCATGGCTTACTTCATTTACTTACGGTGTATCGCATCCCTTGCCTATATAGCTTAATGCAGCATCACTACTTAATCAACTTTATCCTAGCCGCCCTAACTTATCTTATGCTTTCCTTTGTTTTTCTTTTCCCCTATCGGTCTGGGTGTGTGGGTCGCAACATACATTACCCTTCTTCATTCATTATATTTATATTATGACCATTTCTTTTCATGATATACCTATTTATATTTATAATATGTCATAATCTTAGTTCTTTTCCTTCATTTCCTCTTATTGGCCGGATTTATGTAAATATGTATATTTGCATTTTCTATTCTTTTAACATACTTCTTTATTCTATATTCTTAGACTTGTGGTCAAATCTCTATATGGCATCCATATAAATATTTATAACATGAAACAACTTTATTTTTCTATCTTTTTGGGCCGTATGGCCGAATACATACATACATACATACATATATACATACATACATACATTCACATATATATATATATATATATATATATATATATTTGTAGCCTCACTTATGGCGGAGGAATACCATATTAGAATAATGTGTATCAAATCATCATATGAGAACAAGTAATATAAGTGCATAATGGAAGTGAAAGTGCAACAATATATGATATGTCGCATTAAAACCTTGCCATGTAAAACCACCCTTGTGGATAAAACCATAGTGAAGGAAAAAGCGTGCATATTTATATTGTTGCAAAATTGACACTGTACAATCCAAATCATAAAGTATAACGAAAAAGAAATGCATATGCTAGGGCTCATCGACAAAAGCTCGATACACCAATGCAGCAGATTAGACATCACCATCAGCTGAAGATTGAAATATAGGCATCGTAAAGTCAGTCAACGCGATACCCCGAATGTAAGATGGAAGGGACGTCAAACGAGAATAGGATGTAAGAACGGTATGCCTTAACCCTTCTTGTGCCAAAAAGTGTGCAGCCTGATTAACCTCACGTGGCATATAAGCCAAACTGATGGAAGATGCAGTGATAAGGTTCTGAAGGCGTCTAAGATCTGGAGCAAGCGGAGTAGAAGTGTGCATGTAAGTAATTAACTGTTGACAATCAACCTCAACATCAACATGTCCATATCTTGGTATATAATATAGAAGAGAAATAAGCACTGCTTGTGCCTCTACGCGTAATGGATAATCATGGCACAATGGGAATGAGAGGGCATGAATCATAGAGCCTACTGTATCCCGAAGAATTGCCCCTCCACCAGTCGTATTCCGTCCTATAGAAGCATCCGTATTCAACTTCAATCTGCCCGTTGGAGGAGGGCACCAGCGAATGATCTGGACCGTGTTAGAACGTATAATAGGAGAAAGACCAATGCGAATTAATCGTGGAACATTTGACGCAATTTTTGTGCCAGTTTGAGATTTGGCCCATAGGAAAAGATCCGTCCGAATATCCTTAATAAGGGCGCGTTGTGACCATGATCCATCTCCAAACACCAACTTTGCATATTTCTTCCATATATTCCAATAAAGAGTGCCAAGATAGATACGCTGCATATGTCCAAGAAAACTAGCTGGGGACTCCAACCATACCGATACAAGGAAATTACACCAACCGCTGACTTGATGTGCATGAATATCGAGCAAATCATTGAAATAATGGTGAATGGGGCTTATTTGTGTGCAGTGATAGAATAAATGATTGATATCGGCGGACTCCAAATGGCAAAAAGGACATATACTTGGCAGTACCTGTACAAATCGAGACACAATATCTGGCAATGGCAATGTATTGTGCAAGAGTTTCTAAAGAAATACCTGGATCAATGGACGCTGGCGAGGCATCCAAATAATGTGATTAGAAAGAAGATGTGGAGCAGGTGGTCGAAAAGCTTCATAAGAATCACGAAGAAGAAACTGCCCCGAGGGAGTAGGCCAGATTGGCACTTGTCCATCCCACTGTACTAACATCGCACAACGGGGGTGAATACGACAAATTCGTCTTCAGCCTGGAGAATCATATATACGGGGAACAAAATCTTCATTTCTTCTATAGCGCAAGTGCATATATTCACTCCACAAAGTTGCACCTGTATGATAGTTCCACCATAGCTTGGCTGTGTATGCCTGCTGAATTACCTATAGGCTCCGAATATTCAGCCCACCCTCAAACTTCGAGCAATATATGGTAGACCACTTCACCCAGTGGCAACGATCAGCACCCCACAAAAATACAGCAAAGCGTCTCTCTAAAGCCTGAATAATGCTGCGAGGTAGACAAGAAGCTGCGAAAACATGCATAGGTATAGATAATAAGACCAAACGGATGAGGACAATTTTGCCTGCCATACTTAACAACTTTGCATGCCAGCCATTTAATTTTGAATCCACATGTTGGAGCATTTCTTGACAGTGGCTAGAGCGGGTTATTCCTTTATGCAAGTATGATCCCAAATATTTCATAGGCAAGCTGGATTGTCGCATACCAAGTAGAGTATTAAAGGCATGGCGCTGCGAGACAGTAACTGCATCCGAATATACCACCAAACTTTTATGCCAGTTGACTGTTTGTCCCGAAACTCGTTCGTATGCAGTTAGAAATTGCTTGAAATTATGCAAATTCCTGCGAGTGGCTGTGAGAAAAATGAGCAAATCATCTGCATAAGAAAGATGCGAGATGATCATAGGAAGTCGACCTATGGAGTATGGCAATAAAACATCTTGTGCAATCAAATGTTTTAAACCACGACTAAAGCCTTCAGCTGCCAAAATAAAGAGAAGGGGTGAAAGGGGATCCCCCTGCTTGACTCCTCTAGTGGGTCTGAAAAATCCATGTGGGGCACCATTAACCAAGATGGAAATATGAGTACCTTCCAAGTGATTTAGAATTAGTGTGATAAGAAACGAGGAGAAGCCAAAACGCATCAGGATAGCCTTGAGATATTGCAGTTTACCCTATCAAAGGCCTTCGCCATATCCAACTTAAGAATGACTTTGTTTGGACGCGTACCTTTGTCCAACCAATGAATTAATTCATTTGCTAACAAGACCTGCTCCGTAATGCCTCTACCCTTCTGAAATCTCGCTTGTTCGGGGGAGATTATCTTAGGTAGTAGAGTATTCAAGCGTGTTGCAAGAATGCAGGTTTGGATCTTGCTCATGAAGGTGGATAATGCAATTGACCAAAAGTCATTGAAAGTACGTTGGGATGTGCCTTTGCGTATCAACACAATCATTGAATGAGCCATGGCACGAGGAACTGGGAAACCAAGGAAAAATTCTTGCACTGCTTTATATACATCCATGCATATGATCGCCCAACAACTGCGAAAAAACCATCCATTAAATCCATCCGGTCTAGCGGCGGTATGCGGATCTAAGCTCCAAACTGCATCTTTAACTTCTTCCAAAGATGGCTATGAGTAAGCATTGTATTATCCTCAGAGGTAACCAACGATGGGACTGAAGAAAGAAATGATGTTCCGTCTGCCACCGGTTGGACCATGAACATGCGCGTGAAATGATCCACCGCAGCCAGTCCTATACCGTCACTAGTGTCACAAATATCACCATTCTCCGCATAAATTCCATGCAAGCGATGGCGACAATGTTTATCTTTAACAATAGAATGATAATAGCGGGTGCTGCAGTCACCCTCCTTAAGCCACTTAACACGAGCCTTTTGCTTTCAATACTCCATTTTGATTTTTGTGTCCTGCCTCAATTCTGATTGTGCTTCAAAATAGGTCATACGATTATGCTCAGTAGGATCATTATCAAATGCAATCTCTGTTGATCGTGCTCGCTGCTCTGCGGTTTCAACCATATTAAAGATATTGCCAAAGACTTCTTTGTTCCACCGTGTAATATCCTTTTTAAATGCATGTAGCTTTGCACACAAACCGCGCATTCCTCCAACTGTAGGGTATGATACCCAAGAAAATCTCACAAATATCATAAAGTTCGGGTGAGAGGTCCAGGCTGTCAAAAAGCGAAACTGTTTAGGACCATGTGATAGTTCATGCGAACATTGCAACAACAACGGGCAGTGATTGGATGTTGTTCTGCTCAGGTGTGTTAATTTCAACATTGGAAAGATGTCGTAAAAATGTTCATTACAGAATACCCAATCCAACCGGCGTCATACTCGGCCTAAACCACATCTGCATTGCCATGTATACCGCGTGCCAACATGCGGCACCAAATGCAACTCAGCATATTGTACAGTGTCATTAAAATCTTGTAGCGCCGAAATGACTGGGCGAGAAGTGCCTTTATGATCCAAAGGAGATAAAAACGTATTAAAATCTCTAGAGATAATCCAAGGCTCCGTACATGTGTCATAACATTGATGTAGGTCTTGCCATAAGATCTGTTTATCGTGTACCGTATGCCTGCCATAAACGCAGGACACCAGTATAATCTGCTGATTGTGCAACCTGACCCGAAAATGGGCAACCTGCTCCAACAACCGAACATCAATAAGCTCCATATATGAATTCTTCCAAAAGCACCAAGCGCGTCCCTCGCAGATACTTTGAGAAGGCGTAAAACCCAAATTTATTTTTGCCCTAGACAAACGTGTTTCTGACTGCTGTGGCTCCATAAGAAATAAAAAGTGTATAGTATACTGATTAAGTAATAGTCGTAAACGAGACATAGAGGTGCGCAGACCTCTCAGATTCCATGTCAATATATTCATTGAGATAGAGGGGGGTTTGAACTGGAAGAACGAGCAACACTTCGAGTAAGCACTTGACAAGGAGGCCTCGGTATCTGAGAGTGCAGCCGGCGACTACGCTTACGTATGCATGGCATAAATCCTTCTTCATCTGGCTCAGTACTGGGATTAGATAGCCTATGCAACAATTCTGCATCCGAGGATCTCTCCTTTACCACTGGTATTCGTGCTGCCAAAGTATCTGAGGAGTGTCTATATTCTGTCTGAACGGCAGAGACAGTTTCTTGTGCAATAACTGGGATAGGCAGATTTAACATATTCGTATCCGATGATGTATGAACAATTTCTTGTGCCGATGGCGATGGCGGCAGATCTATGGACGTATCTTCATGTGACCTACCCAAGGCTGTTATGTCTTGTGGAGGAGTAGATTCATCTGAGGTATTAATGACTGGGTAAGTGGAATTAGCAGGCACAACGAGGGATCCTCTGTAAATTCTTGCTGAAATACTGGCAATTCTGGTGGGGCAGTATCATCCACAGGCTGCAAATCTGCTTCATTATCGAGAGGCAATGCAAGTATGTTTTCCTGCTGTGGTAAAATATCGTTTGTGGCCACTGTAGAAGCAATTGGTTGCGGAATATTCAGCGAAACCTTTGGACGCCATTCCGGTGTTGGCGCAGGGGGGTGATCATCAATATCAGTTTTTGCCTCTCCACAACGATCACGCTTATGGCCCAGAATGTTGCATTTGGAACAATAGTCCGGTATATCTTCATATACAACCGATTGATAATGATGATGATCAAAGCTTTGGATGTGCAGCTTGTTCGGTAATTCCTTAAAGACGTCAATTTCAACGCAAACCATAGCCACAAACGGACGAAGCAACTTTTGCGTGGCTGTATCCATACGGATGGGAGTTCCTAGCATGGATGCAATAGCAAAAAGAGCCGATTGATTCTGCAAGTAAACCGGCAACCCTGGCATCGAAATCCACACAGAGACAATAGGGGCATCATATCTGGGATCAAAATCATGCGTATATTTATTGATCCTCATGTGAAACCCAAGAATATTCAAAGATCTACAACAAAAACAACGATTATAGTCTGCCTCCTTCTTAAAATGCAAGAGTACGTGAGACTTGTCTAATAAACCTGCATGAACGCTTCCCCCAAATCCAATGCGATCTAACATTTTTTGTAGCGCAACCATGGATGGCCTACCATTCCAAAAGGATCCGACCAATGCATATCGGAATGGAGTCAAAAGAGCAGAAACCTCAGATTCATCAAACACAATAGAAGAGTATCCCTTGAATCTCTGAGGCTGTTTTTTAGAGATGGTGGCGGGAACCGGTGTTCGATCACCAGCGAGTACAGCAGCAAAGGACCGGACAGCCGAAGCCGCTGGCCCTGAAGTCGACATTGTAACGGTGGCGTAAGGTAGAAACGATCGCAGTCAGAATCGCCAGAGCAATCGTAGTTATATTACATACATATATATATATATATATATATATATATATATATATATGTCATATAAATTCTTTCTCTCTCACATCTTTTACCTGTATCTTGCTTTGATATTTATTCCAACTGTATGCAAGTTTATTCTATCAACATAATGTCTTGTAAAATCATCATAAAATACATACACATACCAAATGATGGAACTTATGAAAATGAAGTAAATATGGATAAAAACCCTATTTTTGGCCAAATGTATACATACATGAAATAACAAAAAATCATCAAGAAACATCTTTTGTGAACTAGAATCTTACACATGAATATGATCGCCCCATAACATGCTAAACATAGAACACAAAAGGTCATGAAAACCAAAATCATAAATAAACACATAAGTGATGACTTTCATGAAAAACATACGAATACATGTATAAGAATGTCTTTTTAGTACACTTTTCCTAAAACACCATGTATTTTCATTTCCTTTCTTTAACTCTTACACATACAACATATGAGTGTTCATTTCATTTTATTTACACATATTGTTCATTTTTAGTAATGTTGGCTGAGTGTGTATTATTATATCACATTTTATACATCACATAGAATATAGCTTTTACATATTCTTGATATTAAAAACATTGAACATGTATCATGAATGATCCAACTTTGCATGAACATAAATACATAGATCTTTGAAAATCCATAAAGGATCTAGGAAGAGTACTTTCCTTTATCACTTAACCTTAGTATGAAGTGAAGGTTTTGTCACTTAGCTTGAAGAAAACCTTCTCCTTCTTCCTTGTAGGAGGTCACAGTTTTGAGACAAAAATGGAGGAGTTAGTGTACAACTTATTGAAATGGATGAATAGAAGAAAGATAACCTATCTTACATGAAATTCTTACCTTGCTACACCTTGGTTTTCCACCCCTAAACATTTGGCCTTTTTCTTGAAATGAAGGAGGATGTGGTAATTATTATTTTGCATGTGTATGAGATGAATAGAAGAAAATTACACCTCGTTCATTGCTTGGAAAACTTTGGCCATATAGAGAAAATGTGGTTGAAAGACTTTGTTTTTCTTTTTTTTGGAGAGGAAAAGGAAGTGTCTTGAAGATGAAAGTTTACTAGCCATGAAATAAGAAGAAGGAGATTTTTCTTGGTCACATCTTCTTGGAAATATTCGTACATGGAGGAGGAGAACAGGAGTTTTGAGGACTTGTTTCTTTCTTGGAGGCAAAGGAGTGTTGTCTTGGTTGGAATAAGAGTGAAAAGAAAAGAATGAAAGAGAGAAGAAACCTTCTCTCTTAAGCTTAAAGGGGACGGTTGGGGAGGAGGGTAAAATGAAAAAAAAGGCTTCATCATGAAGTGAAGGTGATGGAAGAAGGTGGAGTTGTTAGTTGTCTTGTTAGTTTGTAAGACAAAGGAGTGAAGGAAGAGAGGAAGAAAGAAAACTATCTTCTTCTTGGAGTAAAGGGACGGGACGGTTTTTGAGTGTAAAAAGACAGAAGAAGACTTAATGTTGGGTTGGACAGTTAGTGGGGGAAGATGGAATAGTGGTCTTGACAAGTTGGTGGAGTGAAGAAAGAGAGAAAGAAGGAGAAAATAGTTTCCTCCCCTTGGAGGAGAGGGCGGTCAAAATGGGGTAGGGAGGGAGTGGTTTGGCTTGGTTGTGAAGTGAACATGTAAGATAAGGTGGAAGAAATTGGGAGAAAAATTATGATGGTTGAAAGTGTAAGAAGGTGGAGTAGAAAGCAAGATATTTTCTCCTTCTTTGACTAAGAAGGCCAGCCATGTTGGGTGTAAGAGGGAGTGGTTGGGTTGATTAAAATGTGTAAGAGGAGTGTATGAAATGCTTAGGAAAGTGTAAGAAATGGAAGGCTTTTTGATGAGATGTATTATGGTGTGTTGAAGACAAAATGTTTTCTTCCTTTCTTCTATTCTTTGGCTGGGTACAAGGGTGGGAGACGAATAGTTAGTGATTTGTTGGGTGTGTAAGAAAAAGGTGTAACAAGTGTGTAAGATGATATAAGTTTATGGGTAGAAGAAAATCATGTATAATTGGTTGAAGAAGACAAAAATCTTGTCTTCCTTTCTTGTGTGATAGTGGGAGTGTTTGGAAGGGACAAAATACTATCATTTGATTTCTGCACAATTTTCTATACTTGGTATTTTCTTAGGGTATTTTTCTAACCAAAATTCCTTCTTTTTTCTAACTAAATGGCGCCAAGTGTGTATATATATACACACATTCATTTTCCTTTTCTTCTTTTCTAAGTTATTTGCTATGTCCTACTTTCTTTCTTTTTTATTTGAGTGGTTCTAATTTCTTGTGTCATGTGTTTTGTTCTTATTTAATTTACCATAAGATTTAAGTTGTTTTATATTCGTATTGTTTTAATTCCTATGACAAAATCGTAACGTTTGTTAATGAATTTCGTCGCATATTGATATATCGGTTATCTTATCGTTTGGTTATTTTTCCGAGCATTTCTAAACACAATACATGCTACCAATGTCCTATTAAACCTTGATTCAAAATTTTAATTCTATCGACATTGCACTTTCGTTTTATTTTCAATTACTTTGTTTCGTTTTCTATCGACCCGGTCGTAACATTCTCCCCTCGTATAAAAAGTTTCGTCCTTGAAACTTAGGGGTTGTGTCGATCTACCGTTAGAAATTCAACTACTTAAATTCTATGGTCATTGCTTAATTGTATATCTTTCCCTTAATATATATTATTCCCAAATTTCTAACGAGTCCCCTAATACACTGATTGTACTTTGTTCTACTATAAAACCGATACTCGGAGTCCATTTTCGTATATTGTTGATCTCATTCTATGATCCTTCCCTTATTTATTTTGGTACCCCATAATTTGATATCCATTTACTTATGATAAAATCTTCCCTTAATTTTCTATTAAAGTACCCTTCACATTAATCTACTTATGGTATTCTACATCCTCATGCTTTAGCGTGCTAACTTCCATACTTACTTCTTTCCACCGCTAATCTTAATCTGGTTAACTTATATGACTATCAAACACTATTTAGTCATCCTTGCTCGATGTCGACTTAAAGCTTACTAATGTCAGTCACGAAATTCGATGTTCCTCGAAATTAATAAGTAACCCAAGATATGCACTAACTTATCATTCTCTTATCTTTAGTTATATTATCGTACTCTTATCTCTATGGATTGCTATCCCTATTGTAACTAATATTTTGACCTATGCTGAAAATTCTGAGTTCATCGTTTTAATCTTAACTATAACCCTTTACACAATTTCTTATTAAACCTTATTTGCCATACCCTGACAAATCGTTTCTTAACACTTATAGTTCTACTATGCATCATAACATAGGCAAAATAAGTAATTCCCATTTTAATAGTACCCATGGTATATGTGACTTTATACGATCATCTCTTAATATAAAATTATTGCTTAATACTAAAGTTACAATCATTTCTAAAATCGTTATTAGTGTGATAATTTAATGTTGTATCGTACATTCTAAAATCATTTCCTATGGCTCAGATCACTTCTTAAGTTCAAGTCGTCTTATTGTAAACATCCCCATTAATTTTTAATAACTATAAGGATATGCCGTGTAGAGAATAATGCTAGTTGCTAGGGTTGTAAGATAAACCCATGGTGAATAAAGTAAGGTTTTTTGACTGTTTATCTTTAAACCGTTCTAGTTGGCTTAATCTAAGGTTGTCACTCTCGTCTAAGATCATTGCTTATATCTATGATCATTTCTTAATTTCTAAGATCACTTCTTAAGTTCATGTCGCTGTTTACTTTATGTGTCGAAGTGGATTTAGAGCTTAAGCTCTGATACCACCTGTAGCGCCCCGCCCAAAACTAGGGTTTTGGTCTGGCGCACCCGCCATACTCTGCTACGAGAAGTACAAAGCGTCGATACTATACACGTGCATGTCAACATAACATAAACGAAATACAATCGACATGCATTACTTTACATTACAACTCTGTACAAATCATACTATGCTAAACCCTGAAATCCTCTGAATACATGATAATCAAATGAATCACATCTTCAAGGATAATCTCTTGGCATACTTCATCTATCTCAGTAATCTATCTGGAATCATTCTTGATGAACCTGTAAAATGATTTATGTTCTCTGCAAATAGTGATAAGGCAAGTATGAGCGATAAACATAAACGCCCAGGAAGTAGTCTGACTAAATACGTCATGTGGATCATGCATGAGGAGATGTGGTAAGAAAAAAATTCTGCATAATTAAGAACATAACGAATCGCATTTCCAATTTAGTAAATAAAATGCATAACATAAAGATAAATAAATAACATGTAACAAGTATATCTCTATCAAGTAAACATTCTATACGATCATATCATCGAGATACGTCAAATCCTTATACGAGTCATGAAATACGATATCACTACGATGTGATACCTTTAAGGCAATGTCATAAAAATTTTATACAATGAACGATGAATCAAACCGATGTCATAAAACAGTCCATACACAGTACGATAAAACATCATGCCATGTCATATGATAGCTATATCACTTATCATATGTTAGAACGATACCTCATGACATACCGAATGATTCCCTATATAGTCATCATGTACAAATATGAATCCCGATGAGTCCACATAGTGTTACATCATATGTACATGGCATCTAGTGAAGTCGATAAGGAGGAGATCCCTTGTCCTCGACAAAGTGTTACACTCGGTCAAACTATAACTATAACTGTAGGAAACTATATGCCCATGAAACCAACCTCTCCTAGGTCATAGTGTCATGTCGAGCTCCATTCATCGATAGCATACTATATGCCTATGACCACCACCATCGTCGGTCGGTGTCATAACAGTCTCCAAAACAAATCAAAATCATATAACCATGTGGCGATGGAATCAATCGTCTTGTCGGTATAGTTCATTACGTATGAAAACTTTTCGTAAAATGCAAACAACTATAAATACTCAAATAATCTACATATCATAATATACTAACAACTTACTACATATACACTTAAGTTATGTTTTAAATCATGAAAATCATTTTCTTTCTTCTATTTCAACTGTCGGCCCAACAATCCCTTTATCACACAAAATTATACCTCAACATTTCATCAAAAGATACATCTTATACGTATTTAAAGTGGTCAAAAACCCTAATTTTATATTCCTTTCTATATACTTTCATACTTAGTAAAAATATACGTAAACTAATCATATTTCGTATCATACTTGATTTTTATACATCTTCATATCCATAAATAGGTACCAAGTTATTTATTCCTTGTACAAATATCTCTATAACCGTGTATAATATGTATATATGCCAAAATGCCCTTTTTTGGCCGAAATATTTATATATACATAACTATTAATATTTTTTTCATGTAGTATTTTTCTTTATTCTATAATTTTGTAATATGACTATATCTTTTCATAACATATGTATTTATATTTGTCACAGGTCATAACATATATATATATAGGTGAAGGAAAAAAGACAAGTTAGGTGAATTAAACGCGATGCCCTCCTCTCGTCGCCTCCGGTGCGCACCTTGGCGGAATTTCCATCTGCCCTCCTTTCTATTCTGCCTTTCTTCCTTCTTCATCAGTGCACAGTCTTCTGCTAATGGCTTTGACGCTGGCCTCTCAGCCGCCATCATCACGGCCTGAACAAACGACTACAGGAAAAACATTCGCCTCGCTATTCATGGAGACAAGTAAACCGGCCTCCCTTAAGTCGATTCAGAGGTATAAAGGGAGCCCCATGATTGAATTCTCCGATGATGAAATAGCTTCCCTTGTGGATCCTTACCGTTTTACGTTGGTTGGAATGTCGACCACCGATGGCCACCATCCGAGCGAGCATAGATCGCATCGGATTCACAGGTATGGTTCGAGTTGGCCTTCTTGATGAGACTCATATACTGCTGCACTTTGATCAGGAAGCGGATTGTCTCTGCTCTTTTGCGAGGAAAAGTTGGACCATTGCATGAAAATATATGTGCGTCACTAAATGGACTCCAACTTATGATCGCATCGGATTCACAGGTATGGTAGCGTTCCCTGGCTTACGAGTACATTTCCATCAAAAGAATGCTTTATCCCAGATCGGGCGGAGGCTTGGAACGCCTATGAAGCTCGATGCGGCTACAACGGAGGTTATTCGTCCCTTGGTAGAGGGAATGTGTGTGGAGATCGATATCTCTCAAGAGCTGCCTTCTCGAGTGTTTATTCAGGTATCAAATTGCATTCTTACTCAGACTGTTATATGTGAAGATATTCCGTTGTATTGCTCTTCATGCTATCGACTAGGTCATGCAGCGACCAATTGTGGTAAAGAAAAACAACAGGTACCTACCGCTCACAATGGGAACAAGCGATCGATACAAATGGCTAAAGAACCCACGCAGCGTTGGACTCCGAAAAAAACATAGCCTGAGACTATGGATAAGACTCGTCCCATATATGTTGGCTTTTCGGCCATCAAACATCAACAGTCGGTAATGATGTCTCCTGATATTGTTAGAAATGTGCCCGTCTCTCAGTCGCAGGATATCTCGCGACTGCAAGGAATAGATGATATTATGTTGAAAGACTTGCCTGCTCCTACTGAGATTTATTCTCATTCAGATACTAAGGCACCAGTTTATATTGATGACAGGCAATTAATTGTAACTGCTAGAGATGATGACATCTCTAATTTATTAATTGAGTTAGACAGGGAGATCCAGGAGTTGGTAATTTCTGCAGGCCCTCAAGATCATCCGCTGGCTACTCCCCCTGTTGTGGGCGAAGATGGAGTGTTTCGTATACCTCTCAAATTGTTGCGTCGGCATCACTCGATCACGTGCAGCGCTCTCTAATTCCTTTGGCACTTTATCTTCCTAATGAAGATTATGGTTTGGAATGTTCGGGGCATTCGTACCTCTATTGATCGACTTCTATCACTGGTTCGTCTTTATCATTTACATATAATGGTTGTTATTGAACCTAAGGCTAGGCTTTCATCATTGATCTCATATCGTCTTCAGCTTGGATTTTCTCAGGCAGTGTCTGCATGTAATGATCATATATGGATACTCTAGAGAGATGCAACTTTTCGAATGGAAGCGGAACGGCCAGGAATACAAAACCATTATATGCGATTCTGTTGGTTGCCTTATGGAGATTTATTTTGGTGCGCTTTTGTCTATGGCTTACGTTCCATTGCGTCGCGTCTCCCCCTTTGGGCGGATATTTTATCCATTTATAACACAATTGATTTACCATGTCTAATATGTGGTGATTTTAATACGTTTTTGTCACTCGATGAGCATAAAGGCCGGTCTACTCCACCCCTTCGCACATTGTAGGATTTCAATGATTGTATTGTTGCATGTTCTCTACAACCAATTAATTATCAAGGTTCCTCTTATAATTGGTGTGATGAACGGGGATTAGGCAGAGTTTGGCGTCATTTGGATCGTTTTCTTTGTTCTCGTGGTTTTTTTTGATTTATTCTCTGTGGTATCTTATCAGCATCTTAATCGGACTACTTCTAATCATTGCCCGCTTTATCTGGAATGTTCTGCAAATACTCCTCACACCAAGGCAGCTTTCAGGTACTTGGATGTGTGGTTTACACATTCAGACTTTGATAGTTTTGTTTCTCATCATTGGAAGCCTTACCGGACCGTGGGTGGGATTAGGGATTTTATTCCAAACTACGCCAACTCAAGCATCACATGCGGCAGTGGAACAGGGATGTGTTTGGAAATATTTTTGATGCCTTGATAGTAGCCGAGACTGAGGCACTACGGTGTGAACAAGATTTTGATACAAGCCCATCAGAAGACACGAGGCAGGCATATCATTAGAGTATGGCTAGTCTGCATCTTGCACAAACTCGATCCCTCTTATATTGGAAACAGAAGGCAAATGTCAAATGGATGAAGGATGGAGATGCTAATACCTGATTCTATCGCCAGACAGTGAAAGACAGGCGATGTAAGCAGGCTATTCGTAGAATCATACGAGAAGATAGGGTGGAGAGTGATGACCTGGCGAAAATTGAGCAAGAGTCGGTGCGGTATTATCAGACGTTATTTGCAGCAAATGTCACTTCTTCACCAGAGTCTATTTCATAGTATATCCCCACCATATTGACACAGAGGAGAATAATGCACTTTTAGCATTACTGGAGCTATAGGAAGTTAAGCAGGGAGTGTGGGATCTTAGTCCCGCAAGTGCGGCTGGTCCAGATGTTTTTCCTGGCTCATTTTACAGACATTTCTAGCATGTTATATATGAGGATGTTCACAAAGCAGTCCAGGAATGTTTTATTGGTGTTCGGCCACCTAGTCAGGTTGCAGCAGCTCCTATTACACTTATTCCTAAGGTACTCAATCCACAAACTTTTTCTGACTATAGACCGATTTGCTTGGTGAATTTTTTGTCCAAAGTTATCACATGATTGGTTGCCACGCGCTTGTCAATCCTACTTTCATGACTTATATCTCCTGAGCAGGCTGGTTTCATGAAGGGTAGAGATATCACAGAGAAAATTCTATTAGCACAGGAAATGGTACATGTATTAGATCGACAATCACGCGGAGGCCATGTTATTATTGAACTGGATATGGCTAAAGATTTCGACAGGGTGAGTTGGTCATATATCAGTCAACTTCTGCTAAAAATGGGTTTTCACCCTCGTTTAGTGAGGATACTCTTGAATAATTTAAATGCCATGAGATCTTCAGTTTTAATAAATGGTAAGCCAGTGGGTTATTTTCCAGTTTCTCGTGGAGTTGAACAAGGTGACCCTTTATTGCCTCTTTTGTTCGTTCTGTCATCTGAAGGCTTTTCTCAAGGGCTTAAATCTCTTATGTTGGCTGGGGATATAAAATGATTTCAGGCATGACGAGTTACACAGGTGTCGCATGTAGGCTTCATGGATGATCTTGTCATCTTTATAAATGGCTCTCTACATAATCTGCACCGATTCCAAAACTTTCTCGACTCTTATCAGCAGGCGTCGGGGCAGTTAGTAAATTTTCATAAGAGTCAAGTGGTGGTTGGCTCAGGAGTCTCAGGCATGCGAGTATCTCAAGCATTAGGCATGTGATTGGCTTCTCTGTCCATCAAGTATCTGGGCTCCTTTCTGTATAAAGGTATTAATACGGCTGATATTGTGAAGCATTATTGGCACATTTTGACTCTGAATTGAATTCATGATCATCCAAATTATTATCTTTGGTTGGTCGTCCAGTTTTAATACATCATGTTCTTTGTTCTATGTCTTTACATATTATTGCGAGTTCACGTTTGCCTAAAAGTGTTTTAAGGGCTTTGAATCGAAAAATGTCGAATTTCTTTTGGAATGGCCGTCACCACTGGCAATCTTGGGAGAGCCTTTGCAATCCCACAGATTATGGAGGTATTGGGATTCGTAACCTTGAAAAGGTGCAACAATCATATGGTAGTCTATTGTGGTGGAAATATCATCAGTCTAATTCATTGTGGGCTATTTTTTGTCGTGCACGATATGGTCGCCGAAGTGGGGTGTACGCACATATTTATGATTCCACTGTATGGAAGCGTATTTGTCAAATTCATCCTTATATGCAGCACTGAGTACAACACACGGATAAAGGGCTAAATTGGCTCGCTGATTCCTCAAGGGCAATTCACATTAAGATCAGCTTATAGCCTGTTGTTTTCAGACTCAGTATTATTTGATTGCTATAAGTTTATTTGGTGGAAGAGCTCTCCCTCGGGGGCGCGTCTATTTATGTGGAAACTTTAGTGCAGGGCTTTACCATTATCAGACAACCTTTGGGTTTGACAGACAATCTATCCTTCTCAGTGTGTTTTTTGCAAAACACACTCTGACCAAAAAGATCACATATTTCTGATGTGTCCAGCAACTAAGCCTTTATGGCAAGAAATCGCAGTTATGTGCTCTGGTCCAATGCCGTGTCAGTCGACTATTCGTGCATGCGCTGGTGGAGAATCTCCTTATCTAACTCCATGGTTGGGAAATTGAGAGCAGTAGCTCCTTCACTCGATACATGGGTTATTTGGAAGGAGTACATGTCTATTAGATTTGGGGATAGCAGCTTTTCATATAGACACTTATTTGAGAGAGTGCATGGTTATATATACACTTGGTGTGCCTCAACGCAGGGTCGCAAATTCTCGCAGCCTATCCCTGATTTAATTGCACGTTCTATCTCTCCACCATTACAGGTTTGTAGACATCGAGTAATCTGATGGAAATTGCCACCAACAGGCAAATTGAAATTGAATGATAATGCAACCATCGGCCGATCTTCAGCAGCAGCGGGAGCGGTGCTTCAAAATGACCAGGGAGTTTTTGTCTCAACCATTTGTTTCACTCTGCCTCATACTCCTCCATTTCGGACAGAGTTGATGGCTATTTTATATGCCTTAATTTTTCATGCATTGGACTACGATCAGATTGTTGCGGAGACATATTGTAGACAATTGTTGAGTGCTCTTTCAAATCCGGACAGATATGCGGGCTCATTATTGGTTGATTTACAGTGCACAGTAAATATACTATGCTTCAATGCGTCGATTCTATGTTATTGTCCTAGAGAAGGAAATAGTTCAGCCCACATACTGTCCAGGCATGGTTTACATGCAACAGGAGTTATTTTATATTCATTGATTAATGCTCTGCCGTGTGAAGTACGTGGCGCTCTTTCTCTCGGTAATTCAGTGCCTCATTTGCGGATTTAAAAGGTCTCCCGATGGGTTGGTGCACATATTCTTTGGTTGACTATGCCATCAGTTGGCATAGGCAACGTTGGTATGTTTTTGGCTCATTTTCCATGCTTATTTTAATGTTGCTGCATTTCGCTATATTGTGTATGGATAACACTCTTTATTTTTCTTAGTTTGATGAGGTTCCTGCGGATAATAGCAATGACATCTCCTTCGGCCTGGACAGTACATTCACTGTCCGAACGACATATACATATGGATTCTGTTATCTCTTGGGCTATTGTTGTTATCGACTGTTGCCCACAGCCATTAGGCTTCAGGCAACCTAGGTAAGTATCTGCTCGTTATTTCTGACACATTATTCAGTCATATACCTTGCTTTGCACATTAATCTACTGGGTCTGCTCTTCACCGAGGAACATCTATTTTGGACACTGCATGGATTGATATCTCCCAAATGGGTTGGCGTTTCTATATACATAGTTACCTTGGTCAGACTTTGACTGAGGTAACGTTGGTACGTCTCTTAACCTTGCTATATCTGCACACAAAATCTTTATTCAACATGCTATATACTTTCGCGACTAATATCAGACTTTGCCATGCTTGCCTTTGCAACTGTTGCCCATATCATGGACCAACTGTTGTCAATACCGCCGGAATCAGCCACTGCCAGATACCTCACGTCTGCGGCATCACATTCAATAGGATTTATGATATTTTTCTTGTTTATGTCGTTTGTATATTCTCCAGCTTATTGAACATTTACGGTAGGACTTTTGTATTGTTTGTTTTTCCGCTTTGGGAGAGTCTCCCTTCAATCTAGGACTTCATATGTAGCCACGGCATTCCTCCACCATAAGTGAGGGCACTTTTAATTAATAAAATGTCGGACGGTACCGCCCGTCCTCTTTAAAAAAATATTTTTAGATGAAGGACGGGTGGTACCGTCCGGGTATTTTATTAACATGTAAACCCTCACTTGTGGTGGAGGAATACCGTAGTTACATTAACAATCCTATCTACGGAGGGAGACTCTCCCAAAAAAACAGAAGAGATAAGCAAATATGTATAAAAACCTTAAAATACAAGACAACAATAATGCATAAATCAAAAGTATGATCAAGATCCTAGCGAATCCAACGTAGAGAAAGCTAGCACAGGTTGTAGGGTCGGAGAGACATTGCCCAGTCATCAAATCTTGAAGCCGTCGCCACAAGACTTTTTTGTACCTCAAAAATACAAACATATAAAAAAGTCACACGTAATAGATCCCAAATTAATCAAAAAGTATGGTATGTGGAAAACGACAAGTGAATACCCGAGTTGCCCATAGCCAAGACTGGTACATGCAACAAGAGGTGTAATCCATGCCAGCAAACATCATTTAGAGGATTTTCATCTTCGGGTTCCATTGGATGTATCACGAATCTTAGTAAATAAAGGATATGTGACATCAGGTAATTACCAAATGGCGAAAAGCATGAAGAATAAGTATCACGGAAAACATACCCAGCCACCTGCATCAAAATGATGCAGGCGAGACAAAATATGATTGCTGATGTCATGAAAGCCTCAAGTACGAATGCATGCTATTGTAATATCTGTCTGCAAGCTACCTCGTGCCATAAGAGGAAGATCCAAAGGACTGCAAAATGCGCACACTTGCCCGAAGACCATACTGTGCTAATATATGGACTACTGAATTACCCTCACGTGGGACATATGAGATAGTGGCATGCAAGAGTGTCAAGAGCATCTGCAGATGTGCGTAATCACTGCCCAACCGACTTAAAGTGTGACCGAGTCAGTTATCAAAGTTAACAAATATTGACAGTCTATCTCAATATGTAGGTCACAATAACTCAATGTCGCAAAATAAATAATTGAGTAAAGCATAGCCTGCGACTCGGCATGTAGTGGCGGCAATACCAGTAGTGGAAAATAAAGAACTCATATCAGCTGACCATTTTGATTACGCAGGATCGCTCCTCTAGCTGCCCCTGACGGCCTGCTGTAGGATCTATATTAAGCTTGAACTTACCCATTGGTGGCAGTCTCCATCTAACAACTCGTATTCATCTGGATCGTAAAGGCAGCGAATAATGAGCATCGAGTAACGGCTGAAGCAAAGCAGCAAATTTGCTCCCAGAGATAGATGAACACCACGAAAGGATTCCTACTCGTATGCACTCCCTAAGGCGCAATAATGAAAAATCTTCTTCCCCAAGTTGTACTAGCGCGTATTCTTTCCAGATGGACCAAGAGGCAAGCAATAGAACCATCGTAGATAGGTGATCAACCATAGTGGTGCTACAGGCTTGGAGCCACCACCCACGCAAATACCTTCGGAATGTCAATGCAGCAGGATGTGGGCCACCGAAAATTAAAGATAGGTGATTCTATATTGTTCGGATCACTAGACAGGTATAAAAGATATGACTCTATACCGCTGAATCACTTCCACAAAAAACAGCATGTTGGAAAAGTCACAAGCCAGGCGGAGACATTGTTTGGCAAAGGAAGTCCATCATACCATAATCGACATAAGAAAACTTGTCCCTGAGTAGGTGCACCCTTCCACCATATATATCGCGCAAAGGGAAATTGACTGCGTTGCATCCAATAAGAGCCATATGCTATTCTAAGGCTAAATTGTCCATGGGCATCATCCATCCAATATAATTCGTCCGGTGCATCTTGCACATGCATGGTACAAAAGGAATGAATACAACATAATCTATTCCAATCAGATGAATCATAAACAAAGGCGCACATCTCATGTCGAGTCCCATATTTTTGTCTATGATAATACGCCCAAATCGAATTTGATGTCTGGTATGTCCACCACATCTTACATTCATAGGCCTTCTGCAGCACATCGAGATTTTGAATCCCCAAACCGCCTTCCTCCTTTGGCTGACAGACAGCATTCCATGCCCGCCAATGATGTCTTTGCCTCCATAAAAAATTAGCCATCTTCCTATTTAGTTTTGCAATAACACTTTTGGGCAGACATGTTGCCATTATATGCAAAGGCATGGCAGAGAAAACCAGTTGCGTAAGCGCCAATTTACCTGCCATGCTCAGAAGTCTTTGAGACTAACCTGTTAAATGATCATCGAAATGAGCAAGTAAAGTTGTACAATATTGTGAATGATCAAAACCTTTAAAGAGATACGATCCCAAGTATTTTATGGGCAGTGTAGAATGCCGCATATTCAGGGCCGCTGCCACTCTATGAGACGAGACACCACCCCCAACTACTATCTGTCTTTTGTGATAATTAACTAGTTGTCCCGAGGCTCGTTTATATTGCTCCAAAAATATTCTGACTGTTTGCAAATTACCAATTGATCCATTTAAAAATATCAGCAAATCATCCGTAAATCCAAGATGTGAAATCACTGGAGAGCAGCACTACTAAAACCCCTTGAGAATCCATTCTGAAATAATGCTTTTAGTCCCCTAGAGAATCCCTCATATGCCAAAATAAAAAGTATATCTGACAAGGGATCTCCTTGCTTCACCCCTCTAGATGGCCGAAAAAAACCACATGATTTGCCATTAATCAAAACCGAGCAATGTGTAGCAGCCAAATTATTCATGATGTGCCAAACAAACCTAGCGTGAAAACCAAACCGCATGAGTAATTGTTCCAGATATTGCCAGGATACTCTATCAAATGCCTTGGCCATATCCAACTTTATCATAACCTGTCCACCGCGACATTTATGGCCTAAGATATGAACCATTTCCTTCGCCGTCAGTATCTACTCAGAAATACCGCGTCCTGGCATAAATGTAGCTTGTTTTGGAGAGATCTATCTAGGCAATAATTTTGATAGGCGAGAGGAGATAATTCGAGTGACCCCCCTTAGAGAGGAAATTTGTTAGGCAGATTGGCCGAAAGTCGGCAAATGTACCTGGATTGGGTGTCTTAGGAATCAAACAAATCAAAGAAGCAGCCATTGCTCTTGGAATTCGAATACCCAAGAAAAATTCTTGGACTGCAAGGAGCACATCTAAGTCCAAGACATTCCAGAAATGCCTATAAAAAGAGCCAGGAAAACCATCTGGGCCAGAAGCAATGGAAGGACTTAAATTCCATACTGCTCTCTGAACTTCCTCAGCCTGCGGAAATAGTAATAAATCTGCATTATCCTGCTCTGTCAATATCTGGGGAATATGCTGCAAGAGAGTTTCATGATCAAATGTAGGTTCTGTGCTGAATAGTTGTCCGAAAAAATTGACAGCCTCATCCTGAATAGATTGTGACGTGTCACATTTTGTTCCGTCTGTCCTGCTAATTGAGAGAATAGCCTGACGTTGTCTCCTTTCCTTGACCGTTTGATAGAAGTAAGCAGTATTAGCATATCCTTCCTTTATCCACTTAACGTTGGCTTTCTGCTTCCAGTAATGATATGCTCCAGTCTGTAGCTTCAGAAGATGTGCTTTGGCAAGTTGATATGATTCACGATTATCAGCCGTGAGAGTGGCATCATAGATCCATTCTACACATACGTCTCCTCTTCTGCCGCCAATAAATCACTAAAAATGTTCCTGAAGATAGTTTTATTCCATGTCCTCAAGTCTGCCTTTATATGTCGTAGCTTATCGTAGAATCCATACATACCACCAATGGTTGTCTATGATCGCCAGTGTGATCATACAAAGCCATCAAAATCATTATGTGTCAACCAGGCATCAAGATATCGAAAAGAGGATGGGCCTGTAGAATCAACTAATTTACACTGTAACAATAGCGGAGAGTGATCAGATGTAGCTTGGTGAAGATGCCATACTAAGCTATTACTGAAAATGTCAGAGAATCCTTGCATATAAAAGAAACGGTCCAAGGGACGTCACACTTTACCAAGTCCATGTCCATCACGCCAAGTATATCGTGAACTGTGAAAGGGCATGTCCAACAAGTCAGAGGATTCAACAAAATGCTTAAAGTCAGCTAGAGTTCGCAAAGCTGGTGTAGATACTCCCTTATGCTCATCCAACGAAAGAAATGTATTGAAATCACCTCCAATCAGCCAAGGAGTCGTGATCCTTACCCAAAAAAAGGTCAAATCCTTCCATAAAGGCCCGCGGGCTGCTACTGTATGTCGAGCATAAACTGCTGTAAACCAAAAATCATGTCCACTAGATAGCCACCACAAGTGTAGAGACATATTTTGTATACCATTTCGAGTGCCAATAAGGTCCAAAAAGTACTCACGACAAAAAATCCAAATACTATCAAAACTTGAAGAACATGCATGCGAAAAACCAATCTGCAATCGAAGATATTCTAATCGAGATTGCCGAAGTTTAGGCTCTATTAAAATTGATAAATGTAAACTATTCTAACGAGTTAGGTATAGAATGCACGTAAGAGAAGTGATAACACCTCGAACATTCCATAGTAGTGCATTCATTGAGAGATATCTGAAGAGAATTTAGTGGAAGAACAATGTAATGCTCCATGTGTAACCACAGAAGAGGAGGGTGCGACAGGAATATCACCTTTCTTTCTACGCGGGCGTCTAGTGCGGATTTGTAATAAGTTATCTACAGCATGATCAACATCAGAATGAGCCACATTAAGGGAGCCATCATCTAATGGAGGTGTGTTAGATAATTCTCTAGCAACATCCAATACTGCCGCATGCAATTCTTGAGTATCAATCGAATGATCTTTATGGACCTCCAAATCTGATGCATGTGTTAATATAGGATCTATATCGTCCTCTACAGAAGCCATAACCAAAGCAGATATACATAGTAACCGATCTAGGTCCTATGAATGCGATATCGCCGTGATCTAGGAATCATGCAAGCTTGATGAGGCCTTGGATATCATTATCGACGGTGCAGGGGAAGGACTGATATTCTGGCCGATATCTTCAGAGGCTGGATTTTCGTCAACCCGCGATGGCTCCTCTGTTGCCTCAGCCAGAGCTACCTCTTCGACTACTTCCTCAGTGGTGCACACAGGAGGATTTTTCTTGCTGGGCAGGCTGAGCATCAGCCATCTTAGGCTTAGTAGGCAAATTAGAGACCAGCACTACATGGTGCTAGGGTTGACACTCCATATGCTTATTAGCCAAACGTGATTGTGAAGAGTGTCTTAATATGAAACATGATGAGCAATAGGCAGGTAAATCTTCATATTCCACTGGTTGGAAAAAATTATATCCATCACACTGAATATATAATCGTTGAGGAAATTCCTGCGAAACATCAATCTCAATGCAAATATGAGCTACTGATGGACGAAGAAGCTGCATGGTTGTTGAATCTGCCTTCAGCGGGGTGCCAATCATTTTGGCAATCTCAAACAGTGCCTCCTGTTTGTGAAGATATATAGGTAGTCCAGACAAAGATATCCACACCAACACAATAGGAATATCAATCTTGGGATCATAATCATGCGACCATTTTGCAACACGCATGTGGAACCCTAGAACTGTCCACGTAAGACACGCAAAACACATATAATAATCAGCCTCAGCATTGAATTTTATAAGTATATGGGTTGAATCCAATAACGTTATCTTAACCGAAGCCATGAATCCAATTCTTTCAAAACATTTGTGGATATCATCAAGTTTCGGGCGGCCATACCAAAAGCTTCCTACGAGACAGTATCTGAAAGATTCATCAAGAACATTGATGTCCTCACTAGTGAATTTAATTGCGGGAACACCTTTGAAACGAGCTATCTCACAAGGAGGAAGAGTTGGTGTCGGAGCTGTAAGGATCAAAGCAAAGGTCCGCTTCTCTATTGCCATTGCGGCACCGTAGAAGCCGCTGTTTTATGATCCAGCAATCGTAAAAAAATTTAACCCAGAAAGAAATAAAAATGCAATCAAAGCAGAAGAAAGCAAAAGTAGTAATCCAAATTACCCTACAGACAATGACCATCATCAACATCGTGCTGCTGCTGCCAATACGCGCGTTCTCCAGAGAGTCGCCATCTGTTATATATATACATACATATATATATATATATATAGATATAATAACAAAAATAAAAAATGTTTGCATGCTTTGGCGATTGCAACAGGCGGCACTAGCCGACGCCGCCTTCTTGTTGCTGACCACCATCGCAGATATCATCGCTGCTTTCAGCGATGACGACATCAGTTCCTTCATTTGCAGATCTTGTCTCAATGCCACCACGATTGCGATCTCTCCCAAAATGGTTTCACGCTATAAAGGTATTCTTATGATTTCTTTCTCCGATGACGAGATTGATGCTTTAGCCGGTCCCTTTCGTTTCGCATTGGTCGGAACTTTTTGTTATGGTCGCCCTCCATTTAAGGTTATTCGCGAAGTGTTTGAAAAAATCGGATTCCATAACTATTTGCGTATCATGTTGATTGATCACTCTCATATTCTTCTTAATTTTCGGCATGAACAAGATTACCTTTGGTGTTTTTATCGTCAATCTTGGACTATATCCGGCTGTCATATGATTGTGACTAAATGGACAGTGGATTTTGATCCATCCACAGATGTTCCAATAGTTCCAGTGTGGGTGGCGTTGCCTTCTTTGCCAATACATCTTCATCAAAAGTCAGCACTTTTTGAGATTGTTCGTCCGATAGGCATTCCAATAAAATTGTATATTGCAACGGCTAATGGATTACGTCCTTCCGTGGCAAGGGTGTGTGTTAAACTTGATCTGTCGCAGGAATTGCCAAAAAAGATATACTTGCAGGCTAAATAGAAGATGATCCTACAACAAGTGGTTTATGAAGATTTACCCTTATTTTGTCCCACTTGTCACCGTCTAGGCCATGCCACCGGTGAATGTGGTACGTCCACCCCACCGTCGCCTCCTCCTATACAACATCCAAAAACGCGATGGACACCGAAGAAGGTTGCACCTCCTCAAAACTCGGCTGCTACAAATATTCCACCTATTATCCTTACACGAACACTAGATGCGGAAGTTTTACCCGTCACGCCTCCTTCTCAGGACGTGCCTATCCCACCCCCTACACATGTGCAGGATATATCCAGATTAAGTGCAGACGTAGAATATATTCCGGTACAGGATTTTACTGATATAGGAGAGATTGGACATTCATCGGACATGGAATTGCATGTTGAGGATATCCCTCCTAATATACCACCTATCTCCGAAGAAGTTGCACGTAAAATTGGTTTGCTTCCGCCATCACCTTCGGAAGACCTACTCTTATCACGCCTATAGGATCCTTCGACTGAGGAGGGCTTTATCCCAGTGGTTCCTTGTCGTCGTCACCGTACACGTAAAGAGTTGCCACCACTGCCACCTTCTACTATTCTTACTCGTAGTGCGGTTCGTTCGTCACAAGGGAGTGTTGAAAACATGTCTCAATGAATATACTAGTTTGGAATATTAGAGGCATTAGAACCTCTTTTGCACGTTTACATCATTTGGTGCATGTTCATAAGTTGAATCTTTTGGCAGTTATCGAACCCAAGCAATCCTCTGATTGTCTAAATAGGTTTGGCATGGACCTGGGTTTCTCCAATACGCAATCTTCTACCTCCGGTAAAATATGGATTTTCTGGCAGCATAATTTTTTCAGGCTCATCGCATCACAGGATGATGCTTAAGTTTTACATCTTCAATTTTGTTATATCCCATTAAACCTCATATTCACATGTTACATAGTATATGCCCAACATATGCTCATGCTTCGGCGAGATCTTTGGCAGGCTTTACGCACTTATTTGCAGCAGGTCACAACTCCATGGGTGATATGTGGTGATTTTAATACTTTTAGGTCACTGGAGGATCATCGTGGCCATTCTCAGCCTCAATTATCAACTTTACAGGATTTTAGTGTTTGTGTTGAAGACTGTGCGTTGATGAGCCCATCGTTTCATGGATCATGATACACTTGGGCTGATGGACGTGGCTTGGGCCAAGTTCAGCGGCGGCTTGATTGGGTCTTCTTAAATTCATCTTTTCAGGATGTTTTTGATGATTTATGTCTTACTCATTTACCATGTGTCACTTCGGATCATACACCGTTGTTATTGATATGTCGTCTCTCTTGCGGGGTTGGACGAAGACCATTTCAATTTTTGGAGGCATGGCTATCTCACCCAGATTTTCATTCATATGTCAAGGAAGCTTGGCAGTCTTATCCAACAACATGTGGCATGTATGAATTTTACAAGAAGCTCTCACGTCTAAAACAAGACATACATCGTTGGAATAAAAATATTTATGGTAATATTTTTAGTCGGGTGGAACAGGCGGAAAGTTGTGTAAAACATGCGGAAACTGCATGGGTAACGACCCCACGGATGAGAACCGTGCAGACTATAATCATGCAAAGGCTGTTTATCTCCAGGCTTCTATGTATGAATTTCAATACTGGAAGAAAAAAAGCTAGGGTCCGTTGGCTGCAAGATTGTGACGCCAATACACGATATTTTCATTCTATAGTCAAAGGACGCAGGGCACAACTTAGACTGCAAAAAATTCATTCCTCCACTGGCCTCTTATGTGACACACATGATACGATTCAGAGTGAGGCAGTATCCTATTACACTGCTTTATTTGCAAAAGAACCTACAGGAGACTATGACGCAATTTTGCAATACATTCCTAATCTGGTCTCGGGTGAAGGCAATATCTCGCTAACTCTTATTCAGCAGCCAGGTGAGATTAAAGACGCGGTGTGGCACCTGATGGCTTCCATGGTAGTTTCTTTCGCTCTTGTTAGTCTATAATTCACATGGATGTGATTTTAGCAGTGTAGAAATTTTTTCTTGGTATTCCACAGCCTTCTGTTATGGCAAGTGCCATGATTACTTTACTTCCGAAAGTTGAATCCCCACATACTTTTAGTGATTTCAGGCCGATTTGTTTATCCAACTTCAAAAGTAAGGTATGTACCTGGATAATAGCTACACGCTTGAATGTTTGTCTTCCTAAGTTTATTTTGCCTGAACAGACTGGCTTTTTGAAAGGAAATGATATTTCGACACAAGTTTTGTTAGCCAGGGAAATGATACATTTACTAGATCGAGGTGGCAGTCAGTTATGTCTTAAATTAGATATGATGAAAGCTTTTGATCTTGTCAGTTGGGAATATTTAGAGTTGCTGCTACTCAAGTTTGGCTTCTCTCCTTTTTTTATTCGGGTCATATTGAATCACCTGCGTAGCACTAGGTTATCGATTCTGATCAATGGCATTCCATCCGGCTATTTCTGTCCTTATCGGGGGGTGAAACAAGGTGATCCCCTTTCTCTGTTATTTTTCATTCTTTCATCGGAAGGATTCAGCAGAGTTCTCAAAGTCCTAGTGGAACGTAATATAATGCGGCCTTTTTGCATTGGCCGAATGCCATTTCATGTTACACATCTTGCATATGTGGATGATTTATTGATATTCCTACAAGGTACGCTTGGGACTCTACGTGCATTTAAGCTTTTCTTGACTTCTTATGAGAAAGCCTCAGGGCAAAAGGCCAATTATACCAAAAGCAGTTTTATCTCATCTTCAAAAATCTCTTTGCATTGTCAATCTTCTTTCTCGAAGATCCTCGCTATGCACCCGACTAACTTACCATTTCGTTACCTTGGATCTATGTTGCATAAAGGCATCCTACGAGCACACCATTGTACTGCATTTTTGGATCATGTTGACCGCCGTTTGCAAGAATGGCATAATAAGCTTCTTTCTCAAGCAGGCAGGTTGTTTCTATTACGGTGTGTTCTTTCAACACTTCCTTTACATATTCTGGCCGCAGGTGGATTGCCCAAATCAGTGATTAAGATTATTGAGCAAAAGATGGCACATTTTTACTAAGGACAGAAGCGGCATTGGGTCTCATGGGCCAAAATTCGATCCCCTTGCTCAGAGGGGGGTTTGGGACTTAGGGATCTCAGAGTTTTGCAGGAATCTTATTTTTGTCATATTTGGTGGCAGTATCAGCAGGATACCATGCTTTGGAGCCAATTTATACACGCAAAGTATGGTTTGCGCGGCGATTATAGCCCTCGGTTGCCTGACTCACCTATTTGGAAAATAATTTGTCGAATTCATTCATTTTGCGACGAACATTCTCAGTCTGATGGAACACATTTGATCTGTAGCTCTTCTGAGTTGGGCAGATTTACCATTGGTTCTGCTTATGACTTATGCCATGTATCGCATCTGACGATTATATCCGCACAGTTTATATGGCATAAACATCATCGACCGGTGATAAGCAATTTTCTCTGGCGTTTATATCATCGTGCCCTCCCCTTTGAAGATTATATCGGCCCATACTTACTGGTGAGGCCTACTCGATGTCCATTTTGTAAACAAACATCTGCGGAGGTGGATCATATTTTTCTTCATTGTCCAACTACTCGGCCTCTTTGGCTCTTCTATTCCTCGGTGGTGGGCAGCCCGCTACAGTAGTGCCACGTTTGTGGCCATATATCCTTTCATGGTGGTTGTGGGACTCGTCTTCTACACTTTTAGGTGTTTTACGGATAGTCATTCCGGGAATTCTCCTAGATCAGATTTGGCGAAGTTATGCTTCTATTACCTATGGCAGCGACACTACGCTCTGCACAACAGAATCATTGCTGCACCATATTCGTTCAGAGAGTGTTTTGTGGGCCAAATCCATTGATAATACAAAACTTGCCTCTGGATATCATTCTGTGAAACATTTAGGTATACTCCCGCCAATTCGACTCAAACGGCCGCAGGTTATTCGTCGGATTGTTCCCCCTTCTGGACGCTTGAAGTTCAATACATATGCAGCTGTAGGGAAAACTTTTGCAGCAGGTGGCGCAATATTGCAGAATAGTGAGGGAGAATGCCTGGGGGCTTTATCTTTCCGCCTACCCATATGTACACCCTATCAAGCAGAATTACACATAGTTTACTTTGCCCTGTTATATTTTTTACCAAATTATCGTCGCATCATCTTAGAAACTGATTGCCTCCAGTTGGTTCAAGATGTAACTCTGCCTTTGCGTGATACCGGCTTTTTTCATTATCGGATGCTATGCTCGTTGCTGAGACAGTCAAGTGTCATTTTTCAACATACTTTTAAGGAAGCTAACATGGTGGCTCATTATTTAGCACAATATGGATTACAAACACCGCCGACACGTTACTTCACGCAGACTACTCTTCTGGCTTTGGTTCAGAGTTGTGTTAAGCTTGATGTTACTACAGGGCATCTCCGACATGTATAATACTTCAGTCTTCCATATGGATTGGCGCGTTCAGATATGCGCTGCCTGCATTCCTTGGGATGCAAGCAGTCAGGGTATGTTTCTTTTTAGATTAAGTTGCATCTGCTTTAATTTGGTTTTCTATGGTGGGATGCTTACAGATTTCCTGTTTGACTTTGCATGGATGCTTATGGCTGGACCTGCTCAACACAAATTCAACCGACACGTATCGTTTGGCAGACGCATATACGCTAGGTTATTTGCCTCAAATGCAGTAAATATGTACTCTTTTTCCTTCGTGCAAGATTTTATCCACAAGGGTGGTTTTGCTTGCCAAGGTTTTAATGAGGCATATCATACTACATTTGAACACAACCATACCTTTCTCGCCAATGTATGTACTTCTGAATTTCGCCCTTCGGCATCATTTATTATGTTGTATCAGGACATTCTTTGTAAAAATGGTATTCCTCCGCCATAAGTGAGGGTATATATATGTGTGTGTGTGTGTGTGTATGTATATCTATAGTTCCCTTTTTTATATATATTACCCTTCTTCATTCTTTGTATTTATATTATTGACCGTTTCTTTTCATGATATACCTATTTATATTTATAATATGTAATAATCTTAATTCTTTTCCTTCATTTCCTCTTATTGGCCGAATTTATGTATACATGTATATTTAAATTTTCTATTCTTTTAACATACTTCTTTATTCTATATTCTTAGACTTATGGTCAAATCTTTATATGGCATCCATATAAATATTTATAACATGAAACAAGTTTATTTTTCTGTCTTTTTGGGCCATATGGCCGAATACATACATACATACTTTTTTTTTGGAGAACGGAATTTTATTAATAAAAACCCTCACTTTTGGCGGAGGAAAACCTTATTACAAAGAAATGACCAGAAGTAAAACAGTTTGCGATTATCAACATCCAAAAGATATATGATATGCCGCATTAAAACCTTGCCAAGTAAAACCACCCTTGTGGATAAAACCTTGGCGAAGGAAAAAGCGTACATATTTATATCTTTGGATGGTTGATAGACAACATCGAATGAAAGAAATAGAGAATAAGTCAGCCTGTAGCACCAATGCGCAAGAAGGAGGAACGTGCATAGCAAGGATGTCCAAAACTGAGCCGTTGACTGCGCCGCTGTCTTGTAAGCAAGTGATGTCTCCGAGCCAAGCCGAGATCGCAACCATGCAGAAGAGATATGAGGTGCTGAGTAAAGCAGGTATATTGTAGTGATTGGAATGTTGTAATAGAAGCAGATTAAGATCATACCGCGTCTGCCAGCACAAACGAATGCGCCGGCAGCAAGTGAATTAAATGCGCAGCCCTTCAAGAATGTGGCAATGGTAGACTAGCATGGCGGCAAAAAAACCACTCCATTAAGCATGTAAAATAGTATAGCGTGGACGTTCAGGAGCCATACGGATTCATCATCGTGGTGGCATAAACCATATGTCAAAGAAACAGGAGAAATGAGTGAAGGCAAAAGAGCTTGTGCCAGTATCCAACCGTATAAGAGAATGGAAATCATACCGAGTCTGCCTGTACTCAACCGAGCACAGGCAGAGAGCATAAAAGATCGCCAATCCTGATGGAAGGCTTGCGCAGAGTAAGGATGATGACAGCAACCCAGAGATGCAGTGTAATGTATCCACCAATCAAAATGTGTGAATAAGAAGAACAAAGTGTAAGTGCCGAAAGTGAGTAAAGCATAGCAGTATAGCAATGGGATAGAAATCGTACCACGCCTGCCCGTAATTGTGGTGATACGGGCAGTGAAAAGCAGAATACGCCAATCCATTAGGAAGACCTTATTGTCAGCCTACGCGCAGATTAGCTGATGTGAGATCAAGATGGATTGTGGCATGCACTAATGATGGGAGATTATGACTGCCAAAATATCCTGTCTCTAGGCAAAGCATTGCATGCTGAGCTAAATAATGGGCTGCCATATTAGCTTCTCGATACGTATGCGTGATATCCAATCCATCCGAATGAAGGAGCGAATGTAGAAGGTGCAGATGATAATTGCCAAAGATGCGCTGCGTGCCTCGAAGTCGCAAGACCAATTGTTCACAATCGGTTTCTATCACCAGTGAGCGGAAGAATGGCAGAAAATACAAGAGACCAAATAATGTTGCCTGGATTTCTGCCATCAATGGTGTGCACGGTGGCAGCCTAAAGGATATAGCACCCACACAAGCACCAGTATGATTACGCAAGATTGCTCCTCCCGCCGCATAGCGAGCACCTACCGCGGCGTCAACATTCAACTTATGTCTTCCAGATGGCGGACATTGCCATTTAATAAGTTGAAGTCGGGGTGGCCGAAGACGCGGAATCCAGGAAAGGGAAAGAGTTGGTCCTGCTGCAAGTTTGGAACCTTGGATTTTCTGAGTCCAGACATTAACGTCAAAATGAATGGCATTTCGCAGCCTGGCAGCCGAAAAAGTTGTTGTATCCCCATAAGTAAGTTGAGCATAGTGTTTCCAGATGTTCGTGACTATGATAGCCGGGACAACAATTTTTAAAACTCCATATAAGGATAATGTGGAGGCACGATACCACCACGATAATAAGTATTGCCGAAGTGTAGTGCGAATCGGAAGCAAACCATGTAGTTCCGTAGCAAAAAAACATCCAAATCGGAAGTATACAATTACAGTGGAGAAAGACGTGGACAATCGAGGCTGAATCTTGCTTACAAAAAGGACATTGCGTTGGGCGAACCACTGAGTATCGGCCAATGTAGTCCTCAAACGGCAAAGCAGAATGGAATAAACGCCATAGTAAAAGTTGCGTGTATGGTGAGTGATGTTTTGACCAAATAAATTTTGATGAGAGCTGCGTAGAGATGGAAGTCCGACAAACCGCATATGCTGATTTTAGCGTGAACTCACCTGTTGACGACGGTAGCCATGAAAGGGAGGTATCGGCGCCAACTGTGTGGGATAGGATGGATACGACATATTAACTTCAATGTCGCAGAGTCTGGAAGCCGCGGCCTAAAATCACCTCGTCTGCCATATTTCAGATGCATGTAGCTACTCCACAAAGTGTCCTTTTTATGGTATGTCCACCATATTCGGCAATGATATGCTTGTTGTAACTGACTGAGATCCCGAAGGCCCAGACCGTCTTCATCAAAAGGCTGTGTAATCCGAGACCATGATACCCAATGACGACGGTTACCCCAAAAGAATGAAGCCATTTTGCGATTGATTATTCGGATGACAGATTTTGGTAAACCACCCACTGCTAAAACATGTAACGGAAGAGCAGCAATCACTGATCGGAGGAGGACTAAGCGGCCAGCGTGTGAAAGGAGTCAGGTATGCCAACCTTGCAAACGGTCCTCTATATGTTGCAACAAGGAGGTACAATACACTGCTCGATTGATGCCTTTGTGAAGATATGAACCCAAATATCGAAAAGGAAGAGAAGCTAGTCGCATACCAAGTATATCTTTAAAAATTCGTTGCTGAGACGCAGTCACACTTGCGGATGGTATGAAATTACTTTTGTGATAATTAACTTTTTGTCCGGAAGCCATTTCATACTGAGTTAAGAAAGCTCGGAAATGTGTAAGATTGCGCTGTGTGCCTCGAAGAAAAATGAGCAAATCATCCGCATATGCCAAATGAGTGATAGTAAATGGAATACGCCCTAGCCGAAATGACTGTATTTGTCTGGCCGCAGTAAGGGATTTTAAGCCCCTGCTAAAACCTTCAGATGATAATATAAATAAGAGCGGAGACAGTGGGTCCTCCTGCTTGACACCACGGAATGGACGAAATGAAGGAGATGGTTGGCCATTGATTAAAACTGATACTCGAGTGGCACTAAGATGGTTAATAATCACGCGTATGAAAAAATCCGAAAAACCAAACTTACGCAATAAAAGCTCCAAGTATTCCCAACTAACCCTGTCAAAAGCCTTCATCATATCCAACTTCAAGCACAACTAAGATCCTCCTTTGTCCAACATATGTATCATTTCCTGGGCCAATAACACTTGTGATGAGATATCATGCCCTGGCAAAAATCCTGTTTGCTCCGGTGAGATTAATCGCGGCAACAGTCTCCCTAGTCGCGTGGCAATAATGCGTGTACATACTTTATTCAAGAAATTCGTAAGACAATTGGGGCGAAAGTCACCAAATGTTTGTGGAGAGCTTATCGTTGGGATCAATGTGATCAATGCACTAGCCATGACGGATGGCTGCGGAACGCCCAGAAAAAATTCTTGTACAGCTTTAAGGACATCCGAATGTATAACAGTCCAGCATGAGCGATAAAAATGACCATGAAAACCGTCTGGTCCGGCAGCACTGTGAGGGTCCAAACTCCACACTGCGTCTTTTACCTCTGCTTCTGTCGGAAGCTGAGTTAACATGAGATTGTTCTGTTCAGTTAATAAACAAGGAATGTGCGAAAGAATCTCCGAATGATTGTGTGTTGCCTCCCGTGCAAATAGTGCAGTATAAAACTCAACAGCAGAAACCATGATATCATCCTGATTAGTAAGCAGAAGTCCCTCAGAATTTCGGACTTGCTGTATACGCAGCTGTGTGTGTTTACTTTTGACAAGCGAATGAAAATATTTAGTGTTTGCATCGCCGTCTTTGAGCCATTTAACCCTTGCCTTCTGTTGCCAGTAATGTAATTCATATTTAGATGCAAGCAAGTAATCCGATTTCGCCTTATGGTATGCTTGCCGCGTCTCCTCCGAGGGTGCGGCATCCCATCGAGTTTCAGCCTGAGACAGTAAATCCTCTGCATGCTTCAGGTTGCTAAAAATATTCCCAAAAACATCTTTATTCCATCGTTGTATATCTTTTTTTAAAGCAAATAATTTGTGATAAAAACCACGCATACCACCCGTTGTTGGATATGACTGCCAGGCATTTTGTATATAGGCTGGAAATTCCGAATGCAGGAGCCAGGCATCCAAAAAACAAAACGCACGACAAGGCGTTGTGGAACCCATCCGACATTTCAAAAGAAGTGG
The DNA here is from genome assembly GCA_036186865.1 of Eustoma russellianum. Taxonomy (NCBI): domain Eukaryota; kingdom Viridiplantae; phylum Streptophyta; class Magnoliopsida; order Gentianales; family Gentianaceae; genus Eustoma; species Eustoma russellianum. The sequence continues at coordinate 34,907,422 of AP025056.1, forward strand.
AGTATGATCAGAAGTTACTCGTGGCAAATGTGTTAACTACAAATCTTCAAACCGATCTTGAAACAAAGAGTTAACAAAAATCCAGTCTAAGCGTCGTCGGACACAGCCAAGACCCCTGCCATCTGCCCATGTAAATCTAGTACCGTAATACGAGGGGGCCATAAGAGAACAGTCCTTAATACACTCATTAAAATCCTGTAATGCTGACAGAGATGGAGTGGAGTGTCCACTATGGTCATCCAGAGATCTGAAAGTATTGAAGTCTCCACCCACTATCCAGGGCAATTGCAATGTGGTATGAAAGTCACACATAGATTGCCAAAGAAGTCGACGTTGAGAAGGTGTATGATTCGCATAAACCAATGAAAGAACAAAAATATTTTGCAACGATAGCGACTGCAAAGTAAGATGGACCACCTGGTCCTTATCCTGCATGGCAAGCAAACGGAATTCATGATCCCTCCAAAAAAACCAAATATGTTCTGACTGTGAAACAAAATTCTACGAGAAACCTAAACGTAACCCATATCTCATTATCTGTGATGGGGCATGCTTAGGTTCAATCAAAGCAAGGAGATGCAATTTATGTTCTCGAATCAAGTTATGTAATCTGGGCAAAGAGGCACGCATGCCTCGAATATTCATAATATATTCATTGAGTTAAGGTAGAAGCACTTCCCTGAATAATGTGCGAGGCACTACGTGTCAAGATGGTTGAAGGTGGCAAAGGAGGAAGATCCTTGCGGGATCGACGCTTGCGGCGCGGTACCACTGGAATAAACGGCCCGTCCGGAGTCGGGTCTTGAAGCAGTGAGAGCAGCAACTCATCATCCGGTGATGGCTGCATGAGCTGCATGCGACGGGCCACGTCATCAGGAACCATAGAGATATCTTCAACAATTGGGTTAGCAGGCAGATCATTGTCAGACACATGCCCGATATCAAGCTGGGCGGCATCAGCAGTCATAGGGTAATCCGCCGCATCACAGAATTCATCTTGCGACGGAGGTTCAGGAGGAGGAGCAGCCGTCAACGAGGTTTTCGGGCCTGGTCCAGGATCTGTGTCGCATGGATCATGTAGGCCCTGAACTGAATCTACTGCAGGCACAGAGGGCTGCTGAGCATTGTTATCTATAGGAATTTCTTCATTTGGAGGTGGATCCATGAGAGTTTCAACATCAACGATCCCTTCCTGGGCTGAGTGTTGCGCAGTTGGCTTGCGCTTTACCGGAGTCCAACGTGTCTTGGACGGACGAGAAGTAGTAGGCGGAGGAGGCGGCGGCGGCGAGATATTAGTGGCTCCTTTGGAAGAGCAATCACCAATCGCATGTCCCAGCCAGCGACAGTCTATGCAGAACAAAGGCAGATCCTTATAAACTATTGTTTGCAAGATCAAACGTCCCTTTTCTTACAGGTAGATCTTTTGTGGCAAGTCCTGAGAGACATCAAGTTCCACACATACTCGAGCTACCGATGGCCGAAGGCCCTTAGAGGTGGCGACATCGAGTTTAATGGGCAAACCAATGGTGCGAACAATTTCAAATAATGCCTCCTGTTGATGTAGATGAACGGGTAGCGCAGGGAGTGCAACCCAAACCGGTACGATGGGAGCATCGGATGTGGGACCAAAATCAACTGTCCATTTCGTAACACTCATGTGACAACCAGAAATATGTCAAGAACGACGATAAAAACATCGCAAATAATCCGCCTCATTCTGAAAAGTCATCAGAATATGCGTTTGATCAATGAGGGTAATCCGAAGGTCATGATGAAAGCCAATCTTCTCAAAAACATCGCGTATAACCTTTAACGGAGGACGACCATACCAAAACGTACCAAGAAGAGAATATCGAAAAGGAGCAGCAAGGGCATCAATTTCCGAATCCAGGAAAGAAACCATGGGGATACCTTTGTAACGTGTCGCAACCTTTGGCGAAATGGAGATCGGAGGAGCAGCGGTGCCGGCCATGACTACGGCAAAAGTAGGCGCAGCCGTCATGTCGTTTGTTACTGAAGTAGATAAAAGAGAGCAGCTTTGATGCGGCAATGTGTGGAAGGTGCCCAAACGATGGAGATCGCTGAATCCGGGATGCTGCGAACGAAACCGACGGCGGCGGCGGCTACTGCCGCCGCAAGACCTTTTCGTTAGAGCTCATGCTTCTTACACCGAATACATACATACATACATACATACATATATATATATATATATATATATATATATATATATATATATATTGAGTGAATGACGGGCGGTATTGTCCGAGTATTTTATTAATATAAGCCCTCACTTGTGGCTGAGGAATACCGTGGTTACATGATGGAATGCATACCTAAGGAGGGAGACTCTCCCAAACAAGACAATACATGTAAATGTAAACACAGAAAGCAAGTAAAATACAATTAAGCAGTAAAGTGCAGCTAGACAAGTCTAATGCAATGAAATCCGGCGCATGTGGAACCACATATATATATATATGTATGTATGTATAGATGTCACATAAATTCTTTTCTCTCACATCTTTTACCTATATCTTGCTTTGTTATTTATTCCAACTATATGCAAGTTTGTTCTATCAACATAATGTCTTGTAAAAATTATCATAAAATACATACACATACCAAATTATGGAACTTATCAAAATGAAGTAAATAGGGTATAAAACCCCTATTTTTGGCCGAATGTATACATACATGAAATAACATAAAAATCATCAAGCAACATCTTTTGTGAACTAGAAACTTACACATGAATATGATTGCCTCATAACATGCTAAATCAAGAACACGAAAGTTCATGAAAACCAAAATCATAAATAAACACATAAGTGATGATTTTCATGAAAACATATGAATACATGTATAAGAATGTCTTTTTAGTGCACTTTTTCTATAATATCATGTATCCTCATTTCCTTTCTTTAACTCTTACATATATGACATATGAGTGTTCATTTCATTTTATTTACACATATATGTTCATTTTTAGTAATGTTGGCTGAGTGTATACATACATTATATCACACTTTATACATCGCATGGGATGTAGCTTTTACATATTATTGATATTAAAAACATTGAACATACATCCTGAATGATCCAACTTTGTATGAACATAAATACATAGATCTTTGAAAATCCATAAATGATCTAGGAAGAGTACTTTCCTTTATCACTTAACCTTAGTATGAAAGTGAAGATTTTGTCACTTGGCTTGAAGAAGACCTTCTCCTTCTTCCTTGTAGGAGCTCACGGTCTTGATACAAAAATGGAGGAGTTAGTGTACAACTTATGGAAATGGATAAATGGAAGAAATATAACCTATCTTACATGAATTTCTTACCTTGCTACACCTTAGTTTTCCACCCCTAAACATTCGACCATTTTCTTGAAATGAAGGAGGATGTGGTAGTTATTGTTTTCGATGTACATATGAGATGAAGAGAAGGAAATTACACCTTGTTCCTTGCTTGGGAAACTTTCGTCCGTATAGAGAAAATGGAGGTTGGAAGACTTTGTTTTTCTTTTCTTGGAGAGGAAAAAGAAATGTCTTGAAGATGAAGGTTTACTAGCCATGAAATAAGAAGAAGAAGGAGATTTTTCTTGGTTACATCTTCTTGGAAATATTTTTCCATGGAGGAGGAGAACTGGAGTTTGGAGGAATTGTGAGAAAAAGGAGGGTTGTCTTGGATGGAATAAGAGTGAAAAGTAAAGAATGAAAGAGAGAAGAAACCTTCTCCCTTAAGCTCAAATGGGACTGTTGGGGAGGAGGAAAAAATGTAAAAAAGAAGGCTTCATCATGAAGTGAAGGTGATGGAAGAAGGTGGAGTTTTTAGGTGTCTTGTTAGTTTGTAAGACAAAGGAGTGAAGGAAGACATAAAGAAAGAAAACTATCTTCTTCTTGGAGTAAAAAGCGGGGACGGTTTTTTAGGGTAAAAAAAGAGAAGAAGACTTGATGATGGGTTGGAGAGTTAATGGGGGAAGATGGAATAGTGGTCTTGACATGTTGGTGGAGCAAAGAAAGAGAGAAAAAAAGGAGAAAATAATTTCCTCCCCTTGGAGGAGTGGGCGGTCAAAATGGAATATGGAGGGATGGTTTGGTTTGCTTGTGAAGTGTAAGACATATAAGAAAAGGTGGAAGAAATTATAAGAAAAATGATAGTGGTCGAAAGTATAAGAAGGTGGAGTAGGAAGCAAGATATTTTCTCCTTCTTTGACTAAGAAGGCCAGCCATGTGGGGTGTAAGAGGGAGTGGTTGGGTTAATTAAAGTGTGTAAGCAGAGTGTAAGAAATGTGTAGGAAAAGAGTAAGAAATGGAAGGCTTTTTATTGAGATGTATTATGGTGTGTTGATGATAAAATGTTTTCTTCCTTTCTTCTATTCTTTGGCCGGATACAAGGGTGGGGAATGAGTAGTTGGTGATTTGTTGGTGTGTTAGAAAAAGGTGTAAGAACTGTGTGAGATGGTGTAAGTTTATGGGTAGAAGAAAATGATGTATAATTGGTTGAAGAAGACAAAAGTCTTGTCTTCCTTTATTGCTTAATACATGCCTATTTTGGTAGTGGAAGTAGTTAGAATGAGACAAAATACTATCATTTGATTTCTACACAATTTTGTACACTTGTATTTTGTTAGGGTATTTTTCTAACCACAATTCCTATAGAGAAAAATCACTTAATACATCACTTGAACCTCACTTAAGTTATAAGAAAAAACACTTCTTATTCACTATATTATTGAATAATCCGGATGAATGCTTATATACATGAAGAGAGGCAACCATTAGTTGGCCTTGATATGACCGGTTCCAACGGCTACTTTATAAGCACAAATCTGAGTATCTAACACCTAATTAACCAACAATTTGATGATTAAGTTAATGACAAATGATCATACAATGCGTATATAAGGCTATGTTACAAATATATACAACATGGAAGGAGATTTAATCACGGCAAGAAGTGTTCGACGTAACTAGCAATCTGCTCGATAAAATGTCCCAATGAACAAACTTGCCAGATCACTAAACTTCCTTGAGCAGTTTTTTAGGCATCTAATTCACCTTGAAATCCCACACTCCCCCTCAAGCTAGGACTGCATATGTTTATGCAACCTAGCTTGCCAAGAAGAGACTTGGACTGTGATAGGTTTAGTGAGGATGTCTGCCACCTGGTACTTGGACTGAATATGGTGCAGCTTTAAGATCTTGTCCTCTACCTTTTCCCTTAGAAAATGCATGTCAAATACAATATGTTTGGACTTGTCATGCTGGATAGGATTCTCTGTCATGTTGATAGCAGAAATATTGTCACAGTATACATGAATTGGTGCCTCAATGGATAGTTTTAGATCATCCATTACCCTGTGTATCCAAAGGCATTCACATACACCTAGAGACAGAGCCCTCAACTCTGCCTCAGCACTGCTCCTAGACACCACTGTCTGCTTCTTGCTCTTCCAAGTGATTAAGTTTCCCCACAGGTAGGTGGCATATCCAGATGTAGATCTCATATCACTTTTAGAGCCCGCCAAATCTGCATCGGTGAATACATTGAGACCTTTGTCAGTAGTTTTCTTGAAGAATAGGCCTTGTCCAGGAGTAGCTTTCAAGTACCTTAGTATCATGAGTGCATAATTGTAATGCTCAGCAGTGGGATTATGCTTAAATTGGCTAATAAAACTTACCCCATAGCAAATGTCAAGCCTGGTGTGTGAGAGATAGATAGGTTTGCCTGTCAGTTTTTGATACCTACTCTTATCAGTGTAGTTAGAATCTCATATGTCAACTGGCGTGTGGCCTGGTTCAACAGGGGTGCTTGTAGGTTTGCATCTAGCCATATTAGTTTCCTATAACAGATCAAGTACATACTTCCTCTGGGAGATACATATTCCTTCAGAGGTTCTAGAAACTTCCATCCCAAGAAAATATCTTAACTGTCCAAGATCCTTGACCTCAAAGGCCTTAGATAGTTTTCTCTTGGTTTCACTAATGTCAGGATGGTTGTTCCCAGTTAAGATAATGTCATCAACATAAACTAATATTACAGTACACATGATACCTTTTTCATATTTGACAAACAGTGTGTGATCACTGTGTACTATGAAGCCAAGATTAGAGACAACATCATTGAACCTCCTAAACCAAGACCTAGGTGATTTCTTTAAGCCATACAAGGATTTCTTGAGCCTACAGAACATATTAATGTTTTCTTTAGTGACAAAACCAGGGGGACTTCCATATGAACTTCCTCCTCAAGATCACCATTTAGAAAAGCGTTCTTAATATCCAATTGGTAAAGAGGCCAGTCTAGATTAACAGCAATAGTAAATAGAACACTTACAGTTTTGAGCTTGGCAACATGAGCAAAGGTCTCCTCATAGTGAATGCCAAGTGTTTGAGTAAAACCTCTTGCCATCAGCCTGGCCTTATACTTGTTAATTGATCCATCTGAGTTGTACTTTACAGTAAATATCCAATTGCACCCCACTGGTATCACTCCCTCAATAGCAGGGGTCAGCTCCCACGTCTGATTCTTCAGTTATGCAGTCATCTCTTCATGAACAACTTGCTTTCACTTAGGATCAGACACTACTTCATGGATAGTCTTTGGAACCTGAATGATATCAACAGTTGAAACAAAAGATTTCATATGCTTAGATAAATGGTCATAGGATACAAAGTTGTTCAAGGGGTATGGCCTCTCAACACACTCCCTGGCCCCCTTTATAATGGCAATATGCCTGTCATCAGGAGGTGTGGCTGCCATATTTGTTGTAGATGCTTCAGAGGGATCAACACTATCTCCTTCTTCTTCAGCAGCTTGAGAGACATCCCTTCAGTGGGTATCATCAGGTTTCCCCTGAGCTGGAGTCTCCTTGGTGGTGTTAGCATCAGTTTTGGTGACACCAATGATACTCCAGAAGTCAGCTTCACTCTGGCTGTCATGCTCAGTAAAATCTTTAGAATAAAAAGCAGAAAATTCATTAAAGATGACATCTAGGGACACATACATTCTCCTTGATTGAGGGGAATAGCATTTGTAACCTTTTTGGGCATGAGAGTAACCAAGAAAGATGCATTTCTCAGATCTCATATCCAATTCGCTCATGAATTGCTCAGGGATGTGTCTATACACAGTGCATCAAAACACCTGGCAAATCAGAAAACAGGCAAGTGCTAGGATGCTCATTTACTATGACAAACTTAGGTGTTTGGTAGCTTAACACCTTAGAAGGCATTATGTTGATCAAATGTGTAGCTGTCAAGGCACCTTCTCCCCAGTAATGCTTAGGCACCTTCATGGTCATCATGAGAACCCTGGTTACTTCCAGAAGATGTCTGTTTTTCCTCTCAACTACTCCATTTTGTTGTGGAGTATATGTGCAGGAAGACTGGTAATGTACTCCATTTGCACTTAGGTATTCATTTAGTTGTTTTTCAAAATACTCCAAGCCATTATGAGATCTTATGCTCTTTATAGTGACGTTGAATTGGTTCTTAACAATTTCCACAAACCTTTTAATTATATCACTTAGTTCAGTTTTATGTTTCATGAAATATAGCTAGGTGACCCTAATGTGATCATCCGCAAAAGTAATAAACCATTTTGCCCCGTTGATGTTTGGGACCCTTGGAGGACCCCGAACAAGAGTGGATCAGATTGAAAGCAGAAGACATAGAATAATTTTTTCCAGGATAAGTAGTTCTACAACTTTTAGCATATTGGCATTCCTCACAAAAAAGATCTGAATGATTTACATTAGAAAACAGATTTGGCATAAGGCTTCTAAGATACGGGAAATTAGGATGTCCTAATATCCTATGCCAAAGCAAAATGCTCTCAGTAGTCCTACTAGATGCAGTCATGGCTTCCATCCTAGTTTGAGTACTGAGAGGTGCAGGTCCATTTGCATTTAAGAGGAAGAGGCCATTAATCTTGTTAGCACTGCCAATCATCCTTTTGTAGAAGATCTCCTGAAAATAACACTTAGATGGTGAGAACCTTACTTCACACAGATTATCCTCAACAATCTTGGCCACAGAAATTAAATTAAAGCTTAGTTTAGGTATAAATAATAAGCACAATTCAGGAGTAACAAATGAGTTTCCTTTACCAACTATGTCTATGCATGCACCATTGGCAATCTTAAAGCTAGTGGGTGTGTGAAATAATGTCAAATAAGTGAGGTGGTCCCTGCACCAAGACATATGATGTGTGTCACCAGAATCAAATAATCCTACTATGCAAAGATTTAGAATTGTTACCATAAGAGACCATAGTGGTCTGAATTTCTTCCTGGTTGATGTGAAGAGGTCTTGGTTGGATTTGATGTTGTTTCATGAATTGCAAGAATGCATCAAGCTGACTATGGATAGGCATCTTGGAGATAGGTCTTGCGACACAGTGGCTAGAGTAACTTCCACTGTAATTATTGCTTAGGATATGCCCTCCCCAATTTCCTGTTGGAGAAGTCTGAGGTCACAGGTGTAAGGCTCGGAACCTCTCCAGCCCACTAAAAGCGTACCATGTTTGTCATAGCACCTTTCCTCCAGGTGCCCATACTTCTTACAGAACTTGCAAAACTTGTTGGGATCAGGGTCTCTTCTTTGAGGATTTTGGGCAGGTGGAGTGTATCTTCTGCCAGCCACATTATCAACAGCATTAGCTGGAGGCTGAATAGTTTACTTGGAGCTGGCAGCCATAGCTGCTCCCTCAGTATTAGAGGAAGAGCTCATCATCAATTTTATCCTACTATTTTCCTGCTTGATCTCAAAAAATACACTATTGGTAGAAGGAAGAGGCCTTGTTCTAACGATTATGCCCCTGGCAGCATCAAATTCTTTATTCAGGCCTGCCAAGAACTTGAAAGTCCTTCTGGTTTCAGTGATGGACTTATACATCTTGTCTGCCTCTTGAGAGGGCCACTTATGCGTGTCATGTACATCAATTTGCTGCCAGATTTACTTTAATTGACCAAATACACATGCACTGGGGAATCCCCTTGCTTGATGTCATATAGCATGACATCAAGCTCATAGAACTGTGAAATGTCATCCACTTTGAAATATATTTCTTGTGCTGCCTTCCAAATCTCAGAGGTAGAATCATAAAGGATGAAGTTGTTACTTACATCCGTGGCCATTGATCCAATAAGCCATGACATGACCATAGCATTCTCAGCATTCCACAGTTTGAAGCTTGGATCATTTCCCTCAAGCATAGTGGAATCATCCTTCAAATAGTCTTCCTTACCTTTTCTTGAGAGGGCCATTTATCGTGTCATGTATATCAATTTTCTGCTAGATTTTCTTTAATTGACCAAAATACACATTCACTGGAGAATCCCCTTGCTTGATGTCATGTAGCATGACATCAAGCTCACAGAACTCTGAAACATTATCCACTTTGGAATACATTTCTTGTGCTGCCTTCCAAATCTTAGCGGCAGAATCATAAAGGATGAAGTTATTTCTTACGTCTATGGTCATTGATCTAATAAGCCATCACATGATCATAGCATTCCTAGCATTCCACAGTTTGAAGCTTGGATCATTTCCCTCAGGCACAGTGGAATCAGCCTTCAAGTAGTCTTCCTTGCCTTTTCCAGTAACAAACATTTTAACTGCCCTGGACCAAGCAAGGTAGTTGCTGCCATTTAACTTGTGATCATTAATGGTTACTAGGTTGGAATCAATAGAGCTGGAGCTTTGACTTGCTCCAGATGAACTTGTAGGTGCTGATGCAGCAACAGGGTCTGGCAAAGAGGGAGCCTCACTTCCAATTGAATGTATAGCTCACAGGAAATAGAAGAAGAACAGATCATATGCTTATTTAACTGATATCAAGATATTTACTCGAGGTAAATTTAAGAAAGGATCAAGAGAGCTTGGGAAGGAGACGATGAATAGTAGAAAATTCAAAATCACAGAACTTGAACACTTGAGCTCAATGGCCTCTGATACCATATATAGAAAAATCACTTTCATCACTTGAACCTCGCTTAAGTGAGAAGAAAAAAAAACTTCTTATTCACTATATCATTGAATGATCCGGATTAATGCTTATATACATGAAGAGGGCAGCGGCTAGTTGGTCTTGATCTGACTGATTCTAACGGCTACTTTACAAGCACAAAATCTGAGTATCTAAGACCTAATTAACCACCAATTTGATGATTAAGCGAATGACTAATGATCATACAATTCATATATGAGGCTATGATACAAATATATACAACATGGAAGAAGATTTAATCACGGTAAGAAGTGTTCGACTAAATTAGCAAGATGCTCGATAAAATGTCCCAATGAACGAACTTGCCGGATCACTGAACTTCCTTGAGCAGTCTTCATGCATCTGATTCACCTTTAATTCCCATAATTCCTTGTTCCTTTTTCTACCTAAATGGCGCCAAGTGTGTGTATATATATACATTCATTTTTCTTTTCTTCTTTTCTAAGTTATTTGCTATGCCCTACTTTCTTTTTCTTTTATTTAAGTGGTTCTAATTTCGTCTGTCATGTGTTTTTTTGTGATTTAATTTACTCTAATATTTAAGTTGTTACATATTTGTATTGTTTTAATACCTATGTCGAAATTGTAACGTTTGTTAACGAATCTCGTCGTATATTAATATATCGGTTGCCTTATCGTTCGGTTATTTTTTCGAGCATTTCTAAACCCAAAACATACTACCGATGTCCTATTAAACCTTGATTCAAAATTTAATTCTACAGAAATTCTATCGGCATCGCATTTTCGTTTTATTTTCTATTATCTTATTTTATTTTCTACCGAACTGGAAATGCAGGTCGTAACACTACCCTCAGTTCATCATCTATAAAATCCAAGTCATGCTCTCTATTCTTTGTAATAGTGATAAAAATAAAGTATGAGTGATAACGAATCACCTAGCAAGTAGTCTGCCAGGGTTCGTCATGTGGATCATACATAAAATGGTACATGCATAAATAAGGAACATACACATCTCCGCTCACAAATAAAATGACATGCTATACGAGTAATCATAAATGTAACACATTCATATAAAATGCACCTAGTAAGGTCAACAACCTTCTTCTACCTAAACCCACATGAATTCAACCTCAAACATGTTCATCAAACATATTCATTCATAACTTTCTAATCCATACCTTATGCTAAGGTCATAATACTTCCTATCCATATCAAGTGTACATTCATGCATAGGTTCATCTTTGATCAACTTATTCATGTCAAAGGCTCATAAATGTTTCATAATGTGGCTTGAAGGATTCATGGTATTCGGTCTTTAGAGTTTCATAACATGGTCCATGGTTCATAACATATCAAAACATGACTTTTTCATAAACGTTCAAAACGTAACATTTCCATAAACATTCATAACATGACTTTTCCATAACTTTTATAACATGACGTTTTCATGTGGTGCCTATACCACTTTTCATAACGTAAGAACGATAATGCACAACATACCGAATGATTCCCCATATAGTCTCATGTACACATATGGATCCCAATATTTCAAACAAGGTGTTACACTATATGTAGATGGATCTAACGGTAACGCATATGATCCTATGTCTAGGATAAGGTGTTACACTCAACCATAACAATAACATATGCCCTTGACACCTACACAACATATCGTATCATAACATAACATAAGCCGTTGGAATCAATTGTCTCGTGGTATGGTTCGTTACGTGTGAGAACTTTTTAAAACATACGATGCAATAAAAACATTTTGTTACAAAAAAAACTTTTGGTTTCATATAGTCCATTTAGGCTCAATTTTGGTCCCTTGGTCATTCCGAATTTTCAGCATCCTACATCCATAATTTATCTACATAATACATATCATGAACTTTGAGGAAAATACCATTCTTACCCTCATTACATGTCTTGGCCTTGGACCCCCAAAACAGTCCCCTTTTTGGACTTCGTCATCGATCATCATTTTCTTAAACTACATACTTTTCACATAATCGATTGGCAAGTCAAAAGATGCATACTATACATACTTTCATATGCATATATCCATGTAGATAAGTTAATAATTTATTTGTATCTACATGCAAATGGCCGAGAGGCCTTCCACCCACAAAATCACATACTCGCCACTTTAAACCACATTTCATACATATACCATAATCATAGTACTTAGCCTCTTTAACATGCAATGGTCTTGAACATGAATTCATGGTACAATGACATGTAACATGCAACATATCCTACTTATGCCTTTTATGCAAAGATCATGCATCAAACTTATGATTTTGTATCAACCAACCACATGCATGTCAGTTTCCATCAAAATTGTGATTTCAAGAGCCATGATCATGATGATGTTCATGACGCAAAATACATGCAACATAAAGAATGAGGTTGCTGGATTTTATGTCTAATTATCATACGAAATCAGGAAATATAGTGAAAGAACAGGGATGATGGAAACAAGATGAGACACAATTGTGTGAAAGGAGAAACAATCTTATTGCATTCATTCCCTAAATACAAACCGAAAACTAATAACAAGAAGAAGATAAGAACAGAGAAAGAAATCAGTTGAAGAAGAAAACAATCTATATTCCTTGCAATATGATCGGAAGACCATATATAGAAGCAGGCTGCTTCCTTCAGCAAATCCCTGTTGTCCTTTTCTCTGATCTCAGACAAAACAGCAGCCAATAGTCGAAAATAAGGAGCCTCCACTCCAACGGTTACAAAATGAGAAAAGATGAAAAGTTCACTTGTGTGAACTGCACCTACATATGTACATACATTTGTGCAGGGCGATTCTACATATATACATATGTGTTATATTTCCCTTTTTGGACTTCGAGCCTTAATACAATATTGGTCTGAACGCCGTATGGTCAGTGTATATTTCAATACCCTCATCAAACTTAGTGCATCGGTATATGCAACTAAGTTTGCTATATGTAATTAGGGAAGCCTTCAACAGATCTTCAAACAATACCTACATCTTTATTAGGCACCGAGCTTTACTGGACTAATGCCTTTTGGATCATACCTGTACAGTAAAATACACAATAAGTTGTTGTATGAAATATTTATGACTTGTTTTACCTGCTATGACTTAATGTTGTTCTTGAGTTCCTGGAATCCGCATGTGCTCGAGTATTTTGCAAGAAATGTTAGTGTAAACTCTTTCATTTCGGTACACCTACAAGAAAATATAATTCTTCATCCTACAAACAAAGGTAAGTGCAAAACGCTTCTAGAGTCTGACGGTGTTCATCCTCCTGCAAAATATGTGTGTCTAATTCCCGAAGCTTTTGCCAACAACTGATGACAACCTGCAGCTAAGAAATCTCCTTTTAATTGAGAATAACTTGGAAAGTTTCATTAGTTAGAGGAAATGAAAAAAAATAATAATAATAACAAAGTCTAATCCTTACGCAAAGGATGATTAGCTTATATGATCTAGAAGAAGCAAACTTTTCCCTCATTAGGTGCATCCACAGGCCAAATACCCAGAAGAAAGTAAAAATAATACGAAATTCAACTGACACTCTAAACTCAATAGCAAAGATCATTAGTTTAAATATATCACATGTCTTAGTATCACGCATGAAATGCATAAAGAAAACAAATGATACAGGACAGCTACTTCTGAAGCTTATGAGGTTTCACCGGCCAAATAATACTTTACAGAATCTGACTACAAGATTCACTCCTTTATTCAAAACTGGCCAGCCGTGCACTACATACCAAAGTTTTCCATCATGTACACTTGAAACCAAATCATGCAGAGGCATGGTGTTTCCCAGAAGAAAGAAGGCAAGACAGACTTGAGTATTCTCAAAGCTAATAATGATACCAAAAAAGATCACTAGAGTTTCTAAAGGAATAACTTAAATGCAAAAGCATGACTCAAA
>AP025056.1:34921340-34955274 GCA_036186865.1 Eustoma russellianum
GAGTAAACAAACATTAGATTAGATACTTTATCAATCTTTGATCAATCACTTAGGATGTAGTGACATTTAACAAAAAGATACTTGTCCCACTGATATCTAGCAGCAAAATATGTCATTCTCAAAAATACAGAAAAGCTGAAAGCTGTCAACAAGGGAAGTCAGGTGGAAATCAACAAAAAAAAGGCTATGAGGATTCAATGCAAGGTGTATATGCAGACAATCATGTGTATTCCCTTAGAGGTGAAATGCAGGGAAAAGGAATAACACTCATAATTCAAATACTTGAGAGGTTTCGACAGAGGTGTGACACTTGATAATGAATCACCAATCGAAATACTTGTGATGTGGGACTTCACAGACATACATATGGTACTACATCTACTGAGACAATTAAATATATGATCAAGGTGAAGACACAATAGGACCACTTGATTACCAAGAAAAGTAGTTGAAACAGAGGTGAGCCTGGAACTCGTAAGAACCAATACGAGAACCACAGTAAAATATAAAGCTCAAGAATCGGGAATCATATGTAAATATATAGGCACCATTCATCATAATACCCCTTTTACACATACTACTATTGAACATGACCAAGTAAAGCATTTAAACATAATGCATATGACCAAATGAACCCACACTCACACAGTTCGAGTATTTCTTATTAAGGTAGACAAATGACAATAGGCTTCAAGAATAACCCTATCCAATAAAAAACCATAGGATCTGGCGACAATTTGAATGAAATATCGGTCAGAAATCAGAATGAGCAATGGGAGAGAAAGATGCATTCATTACACATTTGTATTCTTGTTAGGCAAAACTGGTTTTATAGACATGGAGGTTAATATGAACACATCACTATTGAAGAAAAGTCATTATAAATCACTTAGGCATCTTTGCTTTAACAAACATGCTAGGAACACCATCTAGCCAATGCTTCAACATTTCATTCGGAATCAACATCTTTCACGAGACAATAAGGACATGCATGGCATGAACAATGAAGGCAACACAGGCCATAATAAACATGCTGGGTAATACATCTACCCCGATAACAATGGCAATTAAGGCCACAACAATAAATGGAATGGCTCAGAGGAGCTCATGTCTATGGCTCATAATTCTAGATTATTCGTGGCCGTAGTTGAGAGGGACTCTTGTCCATTCAAACAACAATTGGCAACAACGGCCTCAAATAACACTAGTTTAAGGACATAGAGGTCCATACTATGTGAGGTACAGTCCCTCCTTCCTTAAGAAGCAGAAGGTGCCTCATCCTTTGAAGAACTCACCTTCCTTTCCTTTCAATCAACTGAGGGAGTCCTCAACACTAACAACAATGGCACATGGTTTATAAACGGCCATCAAACTTGCTAGAAATGAACATCTAGCTCAACAATCACGGCGTAGCCGGAGATAGAATGGCAACTCACCTTATAGGCGGCCAATCACACGGACCAATAAATAATGACATACTAACTACCTCATGTCAATAGGTAAGATGCTTCACACTTTTAACAATTATTTGTTATTCATACCATAGCATTGATAATCAATGAGCTGAAAGAATACTTCTCCCAGCATGCCACATGAATATGCATATAAGACATAATGTCACTGGATCATGTATTTTAGGGGAACAATACAAGTTGCCCTTGTTAATAACTCCTTTAGTCAGGAATATACAGCAGAGCAATTTCAACATTGCTGACATATATACCTTATATTGGAGAAAAGCCTCAACAGCAATACAAATGAGGTATCAAGATCAGTCAAGACAAGGTCCATAACTACATCAAGAAGAGCAACATCACAGGTTAAAAGAGATTACTTAGCCATATGCCACGTTATTAAGATCCACTTGACCAGGAAGAGAGCATAGAAGGTTTAGAATTTACAACAGTTATTCTCGATAGTTTATTCTGGAATAAATCAGACAAAAAGAGTCATGGACTAACAGTAATCAATTCACTTTGCACATAGGATACGGACTGGAGCTGAAACAGCCCTGTTTATGTATCAAACACAACGAAGTTGAAATAATTAGAGATAAGATATGGCATTCACAGATCATACCACGATACCTTTAACACAGTATATGTTGTGAGGGAACATTACACCACAAGCTCCTCCTCAAGGAAATCAACAGAATGCACCATTAGTATATATTCTTAAAAAAAAGTTTCCCAACAATATGGAAAACATAGAGAGACTGAGCCCACTGGAATTATCAATATATGCTTGAACCACTTCCAAAAATGAGGAAGCATACATGTAATGATTTAATTTCTAACAGATTTCCTTTCAAACATTTAGTGGTTATTACTAGACCTTCATCGATTTCCCATATAAATGAATTAATGTAGACATAAATCATACATATATATATATATATATATATATGTATATATATATATATGTATATATATATATATATATATAAAGAGGTGAATAGAAGTATTCTACACCTGAGCTCTCAAAATGTAGATTCATCACAGGAGTTAACCAGCAGTACCAAGCAGGAGGCATGAAACCCGTTCTCACCTCACATGAGACCTGGTCATTTGATCAAACACCTGGAGTGCATACCAAAAAACACGCATCCACCTGACACATACTTAAAGAAACAATCAAGCAATTATTTAGGAATGAGAGATGGAAAAAAATAACAGGTTCAGCCGTGGAGGGAATAAGCATCCTGACAGCCTATACAGGCTTGTTAGCCTGTTGGGGACTTTTATCAAATAGGTTATGGGCAGACGCAAATGGTCTGAACTTCTTAAAATTACATTCTATTCTTTGCAACCTAGTCTGAAAAATGACTTCTAAGAGGAACACAGAGGAAGAAAAACGATATCAGAAACGAATGATTTTTGTAAGAAGAAAACAGAAACGACTGATTTTGGTTAATCGAAGACATCAGTTATGAACTTCTTCTCCCCTAGCTCTGAAATCGTGACATGCACAACAATTTTGCAGCAGCCTTGATAAAAGACTCCGGAAAGAGGACATGCAATAAAAAAAAGCTTGATCGAACACTCCTGTTTTAATGAAGAGCAAAAAAATCTTCTTCTCCTCTTCACATAAAGCTCTGATACCATGTTGGATTTTATACCTAATTATCATACGAAATCAGGAAATGTAGTGAAGGAAGAGGGATGATGGAAACAAGATGAGACACAGTTGTGTGAAAGGAGAAACAATCTTACTGCATTCATTCCTTAAATACAAACAGAAAACTAATAACAAGAAGAAGATAAGAACAGAGGAAGAAATCGGTTGAAGAAGAAATCAATATATATTCCTTACAATATGTTTGAAAGACTATATATAGAGGCAGGCTGCTTCCTTCAGCAAATTCCGTATTGTCCTTTTCTCTGATCTCGAACAGAACAGTAGCCAACGGTCGAAAATAAGGAGCCTCCACTCCAACGATTACAAAATGAGAAAAGCTGAAAAAAGTTCACTTGTGTGAACTGTACCTACGTATGTATATACATTTGTGTAGGGCGATTTTACATATATACATGTGTTACATTTCCCTTTAGGTAAGAAATTCGAGTCTTAATACAATAGGTCTGAACCCCGTATGGTCGGTATATATTTCAATAATGGTAATTTTGAAAACATACTTTTTTGAGCCATGATCATCAAGATATACATCATTATGAAGATTGATGATCAAGGTCAAGGGGATGGCTAAAGACAGCTCCCAACCGAGTGTATACACGCATAAAATGGCATGATAATCACCAAGAAACAAACTTTTGTGGTCAAGCATTATAGCCATGAATATGATGCCTTATGCACATGTTAAAACAAGACCATCAACATGCATAAAAACGGAATACACCAAGAGAACACATAGGTGATGATTATCATGGAAAATAAATAAGAAAATGCCTCAAAGCTAGACTCTTAGTACACTTTTCATGATATGACACATGCATCCTTTTTTTTCACTATATGATGCATGAAACCACATATGAGCTTATTACTCTTCTTCATTTTCACATGCAAGATTGTTTTCCATATCATCTTAGTCATAACCATATACATATCCATACATCACATCATACGCATTACATATCTTGCATGCAAACATACTTTCTGTAAATCCATACTAGTAAAATCATTGAACATATTTTACGAATGATCCAAGGTTTATATGAACATTCATACTTATATTTCCAACATGCATGAGCAATCTAGGCGGAGTATTTTTCTTTTCTTTGAACTTAAAACCTTAAACTGAAAGGATTTCTTCTCCTTCCTTCTTGGGTGTACACAGCCTAAAGGCTAAGAAGAAGATGATTTATGCATCTTGAAACAATAATACTTAGATATATTTAACATCAGTTCTTAATAAATTTGAAGATTCTTAAGGCTATATTTCCTTCTTCGACTTAGAAAAATATTCTTCGTCCTTCTATGAGCTCTTGGACTTAAAGGTAATATAAAGGAAGATGTTGAGCAATTTAGGAGAATGATGGAAGTGTAGAGAAAAAGGGGTTTGAGTGATTTCAAAATACATGATTTAAACGTGTTACAAAGAAATGCATGACATATTTTATGATATGACACGCTCTTGCATAAAACTTGCCTTATATAGTTCATATATAGTGTTGTCGTACTAACGAGCCATGAAGCTTTAAAGCTTACATCAAATGGCAAACATTTGTTGTGTTTGAACTATTTTCAGGTGCCACCATTAATGAACTAAACTAGTTCATTAAGTGAAGTACTTAGTTAATTAAACTAAGTAGTTCATTAAAGGAAGCAATATTTGGAAAAGGCACAAAGACAACAAGTTGAAGAAAGGAAAGTTCTCCCTCTCCTCTCCACACTTATCACACGCTAATATTTATATATATGTATATATATATATATATATATATTCAGATTTTTTGAAAAAGGCACACCACACATTTATTCCAACGTACTACCGACACGTTATATATTTTACGTACGTACGTTAATGTCACACCACTATATTTAACTCATATTTATGAGTATATTCAGGTCTTATATCATATGTTATAAGTCATGGTGATGACAAATTTAATACGACACATTAAAAGGTTATAAACCAAAAATTGTCGTATCGGGCGAATACCGAAACTTCGCCAACGTGTCACGTACTTGCCATAAATAGATGGCCAGCCCCTACACTTCAAAAATGGCCACAAATTTCGTGGCTTTCATGATATGTACATCCATAAAATCATTCCATGTTGGCACACACAAATCACCCCACATTAAGACCAAATTGTGGAGATTCCAATTTCAATTTTGTCACATGGTTTAGACGCCACTTTAAGATCAGCCTAAGTGTTGAATATTAAAGTTTAATTTATGTATATTATGTGTAACATAATATATATATATAACATGTGCAAAAAGTTGGAATTTAATTAGAGAAATATCGGGTAATCGATAAACGTCGAAAATTCGGTTTTCTACGTACACGACACATGGAACATTTTTGGCATATCATATAACATGTGTCTAGACACTTTTTACATATTTCATACATCTCAAAGTGTTCTAGAAAATTCAATTAAGGGCTGATTGGAATATACCATGTGTGTATAATTAAATGTGCACTATTTTACAAAGTTTACAAAAATAAAATTCAGCACATGTATCTACACATTCACACGCCTAGCTCAACTGAATTGGAGCATATATGGAGTCTTGTTGGCAACTTGATTGGTCAATAATGAAGCATACAATGTTGGTGACTTAAAGAAAGGAACTACAAAAGGTAACATTTCAAATCTTGTCACAATTGTGACATATGCTGAAAATTCAGCATGTGTACAAATGGCTGGCCAAAATTCTCACTTTAATGAGCCATATTTTGTTGTCTTGAATCATGTGGATAATTGAGAGATAGTATGGAAGTATTTTGAATTAATTATGAAATTAAAATGGTGATATTTTTGAATATCACACATGCTGAAAATTTCAGAATGTGTGGGAATGTATATGGCCGATTTCTAGGCCTTGTTGATAATAAATTTTTATTCCAAAAATGATAAGAATGTCTTGCACTAAATGGTGATTGAGTTCAAGGATTAAATCAAAGTAAAATTGGCAATATTTTGAATGAAATGTAAATGTTACACATGCTGGAATTTCAGCATGTGCAAGTGGTGTTATGGCCGATTTTTACATGGTATTTTGGAGTTATTTGCCTAGCTAATTTTGTGTGATGATCTTGTGAATGATGGTAACTATTTTATGATTATTTTGGCACATGTTTTAAGTGTTATTCTCAGATATGTCTAGTCATCAAGTGATGACAACATCCAACCAATCAATGAGTGCCAAGTAAGCAAGAGCTTAATGATCATCCAATGAGGAGATGCCAAGTAAGCAAAGACATGTCACAATGATGCCATATACTTTTTCAAGGACTTAGAAGATAATTTTCAAGAGGGGAAGAGCAACAAGGGGGGCGGCCAACATGTTAAAAGGAAAGGAGAGCAAAACAAAAACAAGAACAAGTCTTGCAAATTTGAAAGATCAAAAACGTTTTAGCCTTCTCTTCTACACTCTCTTTCTTTCTTCTCTCTAAAAGCCTATTGTACTCATATTCATATACTTGAATAGGCTTCATATAGTCCACCACATATTCTTTATCATTGTAAAAGATTGATCAAGGTGTGATCAATCTTGCACTTGCAAGGTGGTGGTGTTCGTGACAATTGTATTCTCATACAAGGTTTGTAAAAGGTTGGAGTTGGTGTGTAACTCCATCAACCCTGTGGTAAGGTGTTACTTTGTGTTGTGTGTTTAGTGCTAACCGAGGAAGGTGTCCTCGAAGACTGGAGTATGTTGTTTATAACCGAATCAGTATAAAATTCCTGGTGTCATTTACTTTCAGCACTTACTTTCTGTTTCAGCACTATTGATCGTTTTTAATCACATTCGTAAAAATAGTAAAAGAATTTCAAAAATTACGAAACTTTCCAGAATCATAGCCATACGTCTCAAGGTTCTTTTGGCGCAAGTTTCAACGCTTTTGGACAAGTATAAGTCATTCAAATGCCCAAAGTTCTGAGACTAGTGCAGTCTGATTTTCAGGCTTGCAAAGGTTGATACTTTGATCATATTTGACTAACTTCCCAAAAGAATTTTTCAAAACTGTTTCAACCCATTTAAATAAAACTAATAAGGGTTTAGTCTTTAAATTTTCAGAGCATTTGGAGTTACGTACAAATAGGAATTAAATTTTCAAATCAGTCTACCATTTCTGGCAGATTTGCGCAATCTGACCACCAACAAATTTTCAAGGGGTTAGAGGTTGAATTTAAATCTGAAATTTTTAGGAGATACTCATAACATCTGAGGCTAAGTTCTCTCCAAATTTCAGAATTTTTGAAGACCTGCAACCTAGGTTTCAAAATGTTTTAAAACTGGTCCTGAAAATAGAAACTGTTTTCAGAAGTTGTGTTCTTGGTTTAAAACTATTTTAAAAAACCCACATTTTCCGCACCAACTATTCAACCCCCCCTTCTAGTAGTGCCTTGAAGATCCTACAAGTGGTATCAGAGCCAGAAACACTCACATCAAATGGATCCAACGATCTAAGTGATATGGCAACCACAAACTTCAAAACCGAACAAGAAGGTATGTCCAGTCAAAGGCCTCCTCTCTTTGACGGTGAGTCTTTCATTCAGTGGAAGTTAAGAATGAAACTTTTTCTTATGGCAATTGATATTGATCTTTGGTCAATTATAGAAGATGGTTCATTTGTTTCATCAAAGTTATCCACTGTAGATGGAGTCACACTAGAGGTCGTTAAGCCTAGACAAGAGTATACTATTGAGGATAAAAAGAGACTAAGCATGAACGCTAGGGCTATGCAGTTACTTTTAAATGGACTAAGTAAAAGTGAATCAAGCTATGTTTCAAATTGTTCTAGTGCTCAAGAAATGTGGAGAATACTTGAAATGAAACACGAAGGCACTAGTCAAGTAAAAGAATCCAAGATCAACATGCTTATGTCCACACTCGAGTCATTTAAATTATTGCCTAATTAATCTATCGTTGACATAGATCTTCGCTTGACTAACATTTACGATTCTCTTGAGTCTCTTGGCAAAGCCTTTACTATGCAGGAAAAGGTACAAAAGGTCTTGCGAAGCCTTCCATCCGAGTGGGACCCTAAAGTAACGGCAATAGAAGAAAGCAAAGAAACTAAGTCAATCAAGATGGAAGAATTAATTGGATCACTTAAGGTTTATGAGAACAAACTCACCATAAGGAAATCGGAATCATCAAAACAAGGTAAAGCTATTGCATTTAAATCAAATGAATATGTCTCTACTTCTTCCGATCACGTAGATGATAGTGATTCTGAATTAGATAATGATGACTTAATTTTATTGGCTAAAGGCTTAAGAAAATTCATGAGAAAGTCGTTTAGAAACAAAACTAAGGCTACTTCGACTAAAAGAAATAAGCAAGACAAACGACAAGGATGTTAAATGTTATGAATGCGGTAAACTTGGACATCTATCATATGACTGCCCTAATAAAGACAAGCAAACAAATAAATACCATGACAAGGAACGGAACAAGAATAGACTCGTCTCAGAACCTAAGCAAAGGAAACGAGGTCTCAAAGCCTCCACTTGGAGCGATACATCGGATTCCGAGACTGAAACAGAAGAGGAGACTGCACAAGTATGCTTTGTGTCCAAAGCATCAAACGAGATATCATCTCACTCTGATTCTGACTCTGAGCCTTCTTATGATGATCTTTTTAGTCAGTACTTAGAATTGCATAAATTCACTAAGCGAAAGAAAAAAAGCGATTAATTGAAGACAAGAAAATGTTAGAATCTTTTAACGAGAATCTTGTCGCTCAATTAAACGATTCAAAAGAAGAGTCATCATGTATCATTAATGCATTAAAGACAGAGATCTCATCATTGACCACGCAAAATAATGAAATGAAATCCGAGATTTCAAGTTTGAAATCAAGGAATACAGACTTAGAGAAAATGATGAAACAGTTTGATACGGGATCTAACATGCTAGATCGTATTATCTTATCACAAAAGCATGATAGTGATAAAACAGGTTTAGGATACATTGAAACAAATGAAGTATCCATTAAACCAACCAAGTTTGTAGTGTCTAAGAAAGTAGACACCCCAAAACCAAATACGGCGTCTAAGATGACGCAAAGACCCCCTCTCCCCTCATCTCGTCATACTTCTTCCTCATATCATGCGAAATACAATTTTGTGCCATATAGATATGAGAAGAAACAAGTGATGCATACATGACATTCATTTCATCCATCTAGATCACGCACTATGTACACTAACACAAGGACATACCAAAAACGTCCTACATATAATGAGTATAAAGGAGTTCTTGGCCAAAGGCCTAAAGTGTACTCACCACATGTCTACTACATTGCACCTTCATCTACATTCTTGCCATTTGCTAGACCGAGAAGGATCACCCAAGTATGGGTACCGAAAGGTACTTTTACTAAGAGATGAATAACTAACTCGTAAGGACCCAAAATTAAAAGGGTACCTAAATTATTTTTGCATATTGCAGGGAACCCACACATCAAAAGATACATCAATCAAATGGTTCCTTGACAGTGGTTGCTTGAGGCACATGATGGGTGACCCGAGCCTATTCACGAAATTGAAGAAGGTCACAAAAGGCGGATCCGTGACCTTTGGAGACAACAACGAAGGCAAGATCATCGGAAAAGGTACAATTGGAAACCCAAGCACTCTTCAAATCTTCAACGTCTTTTTGGTAAGCAACTTAGCCTATAATCTTCTTAGCAATTCGCAATTCATTGACAATGGTTTTGATGTGTGTTTTACTCACCCATATTACAATATAATAAATAAAAATGGAGAAAGAGTCTTAAAAAGAAAACAGGAAGGAAACATTTTTACGCTTTCTATGGATGATATGTTAGACGCTAAGGTTAAATCTTTCATGTCAAATGAATCTAACGTAAATTTGTGGTATAGACGTTTAGGGCATATTGGCATTTCTACACTAGAAAAACTCCAACGAAAGAACCTAATACGAGGATTGCATACACTTGATTTAGACAACTTTCAGTTGTATGAATCTTTTATAAAAGGCAAACGAACACGTGAGTCACTAAAACCTAAAAATGAAATAAGCACGACTAGAGTTTTAGAATTACTACACATTGATTTGTTTGGTCCTAGTCGCACTACGAGTCTTGGTGGACGTCACTATGCTTGTGTAATTGTTGATGATTTTTCGCGTTATACTTGGACTTTGTTTCTTGCACATAAGGATGATAGTGCCATTGAGATTGCGAAACTAATAAAACAACTTAAAAATCAATACGGTGTCAATGTGAAAAAGATAAGAAGCGATAGAGGCGGTGAATTTAAAAACAAGGACATGATTTCATTTTGCGAAGAAAAAGGAATTAAACACGAGTTTTCGCCACCTAGAACTCCACAATTAAATGGAGTAGTAGAAAGAAAGAATAGGACATTACAAGAAATTGCTAGAACTATGTTGTGCGAAAATAAATTGCCTAGACTTTTGTGGGCGGGAGCCATAAACTGTGCATGCTACATAATAAATCGCTTGTCCATTAGAAAGAAAATAAATAAGATACCTTATGAGATATTAAATGATCGCATGCCTAAAATTGACTATTTTCGTGTGTTTGGATGCAAATGCTTTGTTTTAAATACAAAAGATAATTTAGATAAATTTGAATCCAAATCAATTGAATACATCTTTGTTGGGTATTCTGTGAATTCAAAAGCATATAGGTGTTATGATCCTCTCACTAGACAAATTCTAGAATATATTCATGTGAAATTTAATGAATTTGGTGAGATTGATAAAGATAAAGAATATGATGATGATTTTGAATTGAAACCCGTGTTGAATGATGATGATGGCACGTTTGATATGCATGATATGCATGATACACTAGAAATGCATGATCACTTAGAAATGCATGAGAATGTAGAAAATAATCAACCAAGATGGCATAGAGATCACCCACACGATCTCATATAGGCGATATCACACACGGTGTGCGTCCACGTAGAAGAATAAATCCGGAAGAAATAAATCAATTCCATGCTATGATTTCTGAAATTGAACCTAAAAATGTGCATGATGCTTTGAGTGATTCTTCTTGATTTATGCTATGCATGACGAACTTAATCAATTTGTTAGAAATGACGTATGAGATTTAGTGCCACAACCACAAGATAAGACCATAATAGGCACAAAGTGGGTGTTTAGAAATAAAATGAATGAAGAAGGAAAAGTTGTTAGAAATAAAGCTAGACTTGTAGCACAAGGCTATAATCAAGAAGAAGGAATTGATTATGATGAAATATTTGCACTCGTAGCACGTTTAGAAGCTATACGACTTTTACTTGCCATTGCTTGCATGAAAAATTTTAAACCGTATCAAATAAACGTGAAAAGTGCATTCTTAAATGGATTTATACAAGAAAAGGTATACGTAAAACAACCACCCGGTTTTGAAGATTTGAAACATCTCGATCACGTGTACAAACTAAAGAAGGCACTATACGGACTAAAGCAAGCACCTAGAGCATGGTATGATCGTTTTGCTACTTTCCTTTTAGAAAATGGTTTTAAAAGATGCACAATAGATAGTATATTATTTTTGAAACAAGATAAATCGGATTTACTTATTATTCAAATTTACGTTGATGACATCATTTTCAGCTCCACTTCTCATAAACTTGTTGAAGATTTTGAAAATTGCATGAAATCCGAATTTGAAATGTCTATGATTGGCGAATTGAACTATTTTCTTGGCTTGTAGATTAAGCAAACGAGTAAAGGCATTCACATAAGCCAAGTTAAATGTGTAAATGATATGATTAAGAAGTTCAATTTTGATAATTTAAAACCATCACCCACCCCTATGAGTGTCACTACTAAATAAGATAAAGATGAACATGGTAAGGATTTTGATAATGCCTTATATAGATCTATGATTGGTTCGTTACTATATCTTACTGCTAGTAGGCCTAATATCATGTTCAGTGTATGTATGTATGCACGTTTTCAAAGTCAACCTAAGGTGTCCCACTATAATGCGGTAAAAAGAATATTCTGATATATTAAGCACACACCCACCTTAGGCATTTGGTATGATAAAGATTGTGACTTTAATTTGCATGCCTACACTGACGCTGATTATGGTGGATGTAAGATAGATAGAAAAAGCACGAGTGGCACTTGCCAATTTATAGAAAACTCACTTATTTTATGGTTTTCCAAAAAGCAAGTAAGTGTAGCTTTATCCACTACTGAAGCTGAGTACATGGCACTTAGTCTTTGTTGCACACAATTACTATGGATAAAACAACAACTTTCTGATTTTTGAATTACCGTAAATAAAATTCCTATATATTGTGATAGCATGAGTGCAATTAACCTATCTAAGAACCCCGTGCTACATTCTAAGGCCAAGCATATAAAAGTACGCTATCATTTTCTTCGTGATCATGTAAATAATGGTGATATTGTCATAGATCACGTACGCACCGGGGGACAAGTAGCGGATATCTTTACTAAGGCATCAAATCAAGCTACCTACGAAAATCTTCGTTCTAAGTTAGGCATGATTTCTGCTGATTTGATTTGATTGTCTTTCTATATTTACATGCATTTTCGATTGACTTTCCAAAATAAAGGGGGAGAGGATGCATGATTTAAGGGGGGGAGAGAAACTGATTGCATAAATCAAGGGGGAGCGGATTTGAAATTTAAAATTCAAAACTTGAATTTATGCATGATTGAAGGGGGACCGATAAGATTTAAATCATGAATGTAGATTATTTAGAAAATCATCAAAAGGGGAAGATTGTAGAGAAAAAGGGGTTTGAGTGATTTCAAAATACATGATTTAAACGTGTTACAAAGAAATGCATTACATATTTTATGATATGCCACGCTCTTGCATAAAACTTGCCTTATATAGTTCATGTATAATGTTGTCGTACTAACGAGCCACGAAGCTTTAAAGCTTACATCAAATGGCAAACATTTGTTGTGTTTGAACTATTTTCAGATGCCACCATTAATGAACTAAACTAGTTCATTAAGTGAAGTACTTAGTTAATTAAACTAAGCAGTTCATTAAAGGAAGCAATATTTGGAAAAGGCACAAAGGCAACAAATTGAAGAAAGGAAAGTTCTCCCTCTCCTCTCCACACTTATCACACGCTAATATTTATATGTATATATATATTTTCAGATTTTTTGAAAAAGACATACACATATATATTCCAATGTACTACCGAAACGTTATATATTTTACGTACGTACGTTAACGTCACACCACTATATTTCATTTTTATGAGTATATTCAGGTCTTATATCATATGATATAAGTCATGGTGATGACAAATTTAATACAACACGTTAAAAGGTTATAAATCGAAAAATGTCGTATCGGACGAATACCGAAACTTCGCCAACGTGTCACGTACTTGCCATAAATAGATGGCCAGCCCCTACACTTCAAAAATAGCCACAAATTTCGTGGATTTCATGATATGTACAGCCATAAAATTATTCCTTGTTGGCACACACAAATCACCTCACATTAAGGCCAAATTGTGTAGATTCCAATTTCAATTTTGTCACATGGTTTAGGCGCCACTTTAAGATCAGCCTAAGTGTTGAATATTAAAGTTTAATTTATGTATGTTATGTGTAACATAATATATATAACATGTGCAAAAAGTTGGAATTTAATTAGAGAAAAATCGGGTAATCGATAAACGTCGAAAATTCGGTTTTCTACGTACACGACACATGGAACGTTTTTGGCATATCATATAACATGTATCTAGACATTTTTTACATATTTCATACATCTCAAAGTGTTTTAGAAAATTCAATTAATGGCTGATTGGAATATACCATGTGTGTATAATTAAATGTGCACTATTTTACAAAGTTTGCAAAAATAAAATTCAGCACATGTATCTACACATTCACACGCCTAGCTCAGCTGAATTGGAGCATATGTTGAGTGTTGTTGGCAACTTGATTGGTCAAGAATGAAGCATACAATGTTGGTGACTTAAAGAAAGGAACTACAAAAGGTAACATTTCAAATCTTGTCACAATTGTGACACATGCTGAAAATTCAGCATGTGTACAAATGGCTGGCCAAAATTCTCACTTTAATGAGCCATATTTTGTTGTATTGAATCATGTGGATAATTGGGAGATAGTATGGAAGTAGTTTGAATTAATTGTGAAATTAAAATGGTGATATTTTTGAATATCACACATGCTGAAAATTTCAGCATGTGTGGGAATGTATATGGCCGATTTCTAGGCCTTGTTGATGATAAATTTTTATTCCAAAAATGATAAGAATGTCTTGCACTAAATGGTGATTGATTTCAAGGATTAAATCAAAGTAAACTTGGCAATAATTTGAATGAAATGTAAATGTTACACATGCTGAAATTTCAGCATGTGCAAGTGGTGTTATGGCCGATTTTTACATGGTATTTTGGAGTTATTTGCCTAGCTAATTTTGTGTGACGATCTTGTGAATTATGGTAACTATTTTATGATTATTTTGGCACATGTTTTAAGTGTTATTCTCAGATTTGTCTAGTCATCAAGTGATGACAACATCCAACCAATCAATGAGTGCCAAGTAAGCAAGAGCTTAATGATCATCCAATCAAGTAAGCAAAGACATGTCACAATGATGCCATATACTCTTCCAAAAACTTAGAAGATAATATTCAAGAGGGGAAGAGCAACAAGGGGGGCGGCCAACATGTTAAAAGGAAAGGAAGAGAGCAAAACAAAAACAAGAACAAGCCTCGCAAATTTGAAAAATAAAAAACGTTTTAGCCTTCTCTTCTACACTCTCTTTCTTTCTTCTCTCTAAAAGCCTATTGTACTCATATTCATATACTTGAATAGGCTTCATATAGTCCACCACATATTCTTTATCATTGTAAAAGATTGATCAAGGTGTGATCAATCTTGCACTTGCAAGGTGGTGGTGTTCGTGACAATTGTATTCTCATACAAGTTTGTAAAGGGTTGGAGTTGGTGTGTAACTCCATCAACCCTGTGGTAAGGTGTTACTTTGTGTTGTGTATTTAGTGCTAACCGAGGAAGGTGTCCTCGAAGACTGGAGTAGGTTGTTTATAACCGAACCAGTATAAAATTCCTGGTGTCATTTACTTTCAGCACTTACTTTCTGTTTCAACACTGTTTATCGTTTTTAATCACGTTCGTAAAAATAGTAAACGAATTTTAAAAATTACGAAACTTTCCAGAATCATATCCATACATCTCAAGGTTCTTTTGGCGCAAGTTTCAACCCTTTTGGACAAGTATAAGTCATTCAAACGTCCAAAGTTCTGAGACTAGTGTAGTCTGATGTTGAGGCTTACAAAGGTTGATACTTTGATCGTATTTGACTAACTTCCCAAAAGAATTTTTCTAAATTGTTTAAACCCATTTAAATACAACTAATAAGAGGTTAGTATTTAAATTTTCAGAGCATTTGGAGTTACGTACAAATAGGAATTAATTTTTCAAATCAGTCTACCGTTTCTGGCAGATTTGCGCAATCTGACAACCAACAAATTTTCAAGGGGTTAGAGGTTGAATTTAAATCTGAAATTTTTAGGAGATACTCATAACATCTGAGGATAAGTTCTCTCCAAATTTCAGAATTTTTGAATATCTGCAACCCAGTTTTCAAAACGTTTTAAAACTGGTCCTGAAAACAGAAACTGTTTTCAGAAGTTAAGTTCTTGGTTTAAAACCTATTAAAAACCATATTTTCCGCACCAACTATTCAACCCCCCTTCTAGTGGTGCCTTGCAGATACTACAGGAAGAGAAACCACTAGAATTCATTGTTATAGATTCTTAAGTTAGGTGTTGGTTGAATGTTTCCTACACTTACTTGTCTTCTCCTTCGCTTAGCTTTGGAGAAATTTCCCTCTTTTTCTCCTTGGTGCTCACAGTTTGGAGGCTTGAATAACTTTGGCTCGTTCCTTGGTAAAGAGAGAGAGAGAGAGAGGTGTCCTTGTTAGAAATGGAAGTGGAATGGAAGAAAAATGATGTTTCCCCCCTTTATAACCTAGGTGGCCGAATTTGGTGCTTGGGGGTAATGGTAGAATCTTCATCATGGTCCTTGGATAGGGAAAAGAATAGAATGATGAAAGTTTAAGGCTTGCATGCCTTGTGAATGGTTGGATGATAGGGTGTTGTAAGAAAAGTTATTCCCCATTCTTTCATGTACGTGGCCGGCCTAATGATGGAAAGGATGGGATTGGTTTTTTTTGAAGATTGTATGGGAAATGACAAGGTGAAAGAATGCATATTTTGTGAATGGGTGCATGTAGAGTGGTGTAAGACAATATTCTTCTCTTTTCTTTCCTTGTGTGGGCAACCAAAATAAGGGTAAAAAAATGGTGTGTTGAAGGTGGAAAACTTATGACATGATTAAGACTTTTTGAAATAAAATGTGTATGGGATGTACACTTGTTAATTTCCTAAAATGGTTTAAGAAGACAGATGATGGTGGAAGAAGAAAATAAAATGATCTTCCACTCTTGCATGGTAGTGGGCGGCTAGGGGGTGCTTCATGTCAAATCTTTTCTTTTTCTATTTATTTAAATGCAGAAAAAGTTTGTGTCGTAGTTTTAATTTCATTTAATTGTTCCACCTAAATTATTTGTTACATAGAGTATTCTTTATTTATTTAATGTGTACTACATTTCTTACATATCCTACTTAACATGGCACAATGTTTAGTCGATTACGTATGGTATGGAAAATTGGGGCATAACAATCATGCTGCCAAAAATGAAGAGCATGAGATTGAAGAAGAATTGCATGTTAAATTAAATAATTTGCATGAAGTCAGACATGATGTACTTGCCATTATCTTTGAATTGCATAAGCATGTTGAAAGTGATTTGCATGTCAATCAAATTGAATTGCACATGAATGTTTATGCCTTGTGTGACAAAGTTGATGTTGAATTGCTTGTTGATGAACCGGCTATACATGAAAATGATGTTACAAATGAAGCTAAAATTGAGACTAACTCTTTGCATGATAACCGAGAGTCATTCGAGTTACCTAATCTTTAACAAAATTTGCACAACGCGGAACCTTTTGTCACACCATGACTTTCGCTACGTGCATAGAAATTTATATCGCCGTAACCGTATTGGTGTGTTCTATGTGTGTTCAGTTATATGTATATGTACGTAATATAAATTAAACCACCTTAAGTAACTAGTAAGCATAAGAAATAAATAAATGGACTTATATGTACGGCATTAATTTTTTTTCAAGTAAATTAAAAGAAAAAGAATGTAGATATAGAAAATGAGGTGGACAAAATTTTTGTCCTATTCTACTCACCAAATACACCTCTAGGCCATCCCCCTATCATGCATAAGTGGAAGAGTATTTTTATTCTTCTTCCTTATGTGTTCTTATACAATTTGGGAAAATTACAAGTGGGCAAATTATGCCCATTGTCTTCCCGCTAACTCTCAAAATTCTTCCAAAATACCCCATTTACAACCCTCACCCTACTTGACCGCCCACTCCCCCTAATATGGAAGACAAGTTGTCTTCATTTCTTCCTTTCCATCCCTTAACCTCTTACACACACTATTTTGTATCCAACCAAAATTCATGCATACATTACACCATACAATTCTCTCTTCCCAAACCAAACATAATGATGAAATTCTTTTCTTTCCCTCCACTACACATAATCTCGGCCATAAGAGGGAAGAAAGACACAAGACTCCTTTTTGAACTCCACTCACTTCTCATTTCACCACACTTTCTTGAAACAAAATTGTCCTCCTTCTCTCTACTCTCTTCCTCTTACTCAAGACAACATTTTTCTCTCCCTCTCACCCCTCAAAACCGTGAGCCTCACTTGTAAGAAGAACCAAATTTCTTCAATTTTCAAGAGAAGAACCAAGCTTCCAAAGTGTAGGAAGTTCAAGGTAAGAATCATACCATCAACTCTAAACACTTTTTTCTTCATCCATCATTCCAAAAGATTTAAACTTCTTCTCTTTTAGGCCCTTAAGCCGTGAGCCACACCAAGGAGGAAGAATAAGTTTTCTAAGTTGAAAAGTAGAAATCTTCAAGGATTTCAAAGGTGAGTTTTCTTAAGAATTGATTTTAGAACCTTCTTTGAGTCTTCTCTTTCAAAATGGCCAATCTTTTTCCTATTTTGGCCGTCTAGGTCATGGGTCATCAAGAGTAGAGGGAAAAGAAGAAATCTTGTTCCAAATTAGTAAAAGTTCAAGGAAAAGGCAAGTATTGTCATTGGTTTCTTCATACATGTTGAAAAATCCATCATCTATGTTCATTTATAAACTTGGATTATGCAAGCATATGTTCAAATGATTTTTTCACTATGAACATATAAAAAATGTTCTTGCATGCCATAAACATGAATACTTGTGTATGATTCTTGAATGTAGGCATACTGAAGATTAGGAGGATATGTAAAAGTGTTGTGCATGTGAATTTTATATATGTTTAGGCTTCATATGTAGAAGATTAGGCATGCATGGCTCATTTCATGATAAGTGTTGGGACACTTTGCATCATTTTCTTGAATGTTTTCATGATGGTCATCACATATGTATTTCTCCATGATTGTTAGTATTTATGCATGTTGATGGTCATTATTCAGCATGATTGTGATGCATCAAAAATTATGCCATATTTTTTGGCCACAAAAGATTGTTTCTTTGATTATCGTCATGCCATTTTCTTGCATTTTCATCCATAAAGGGGGGGTTGGTCTCCATTATTAGACATGATTCATCACCATCATTTTGATGTGTAATATTGATGATCATGGCTAAGGATGTATATTTTCATGGGCTTCATCCTCATATGTGTTGGCATGTGATTTTCATCATGATCATGATTCTTATGTTCATGATCGTGGTGGAAACTACCATGCATGAGTCTATATATGCTTAAACCAAAAGTTTAATGCATCATCATGATGGAAAATGAATAAGTCAAGTAGGCATGTACACATTCATGATAAGTTTAAGAGCTAAAGAGGTATGATCACTTTACATGTGTGTATGTGTATATATGTATTCGGCCAAGTGGCCATATTGGCATGCCAATGAAGATGTTGGAATATTTGTTTTATTACATGTATGAAAAATATGTATATCATATATTATATGTATGGCTAAATAAAGGATGTGTTAAACAAGTAAATTGAAGAAGTGGTAGAATGTAACAAGCATGAATATAGGGCTGTTTGGTCATTTGGGCCGAGAAGTCCCTAAAGGGGTAAATTGGTATTTTCTAAATTTCAAAATATGTAGAAAATTGGGCTGAATGAAAGACCATAGAATAAAATAAGAGTTGGATAAATTAAGATAAATATCTTAGTGGTTAAAGTCCAAAAGTGGGATGTTTTAAGGACCAAAACCGAGGGCTACATTAAAAGGGCAAAATCGGCATTTCACTTAAGTTTATGGTATGAAAATGATCCAAATATTGGACTTAAGTGCCGAAGTTGTTAGATGCTTAAACCAGCCCTGAAAACGAGCATTCGTGTATGCATAAGCGAAACAAAATCTTGAAACAAAAAGTTTTATCACACGATGCATTTTGTGAAATGTATGAAAAATTTTAAAAAAGGATTTTATTTCAAAGGACTTTTATATGATATGTTTATGATATGTTTACAATGTTACAATATGTTTATGATGCGCCGGCCTGACATTGGGTCATGGGGGAGGATGTTAGGGGCATATGTTTTGCGTTATGGCAAAGTGTAACACCGTGTCCGGGACCCAGGATCTCTGCCATAATGCGTCACTATTAGATCCATGTACATACGATGTAACACCACGGTTGGACCACTAGGATTGATATTTTGTACATGAGACTAGATGGGGCGATATGAAAAGTTCTCTAGCCAACTTACGAAAATGCCATGTTTACGAGAATTGGAAAATGATACGAACATGTTTTGTTTTGAAACATTTTATGACATATGAACCATTTACTAACTTGCATGAGCATTTAACATGAATTCCGAGCCATCATCACTTACATATCCTTTATCCATTAGTATGATAGGAAGTTGGGCATGAGATAAACACATAGATTTGGGACTTAGCATAATTTATGATTTTAGAAAATAATGATGCCTAAGTGATAACTAATCCTTCGGATATTGATAAATGAAAGTTTAGACTTATTCTTTTTATGCACTTTATCTGCTTATGTATTGCTTACGTTACCTGCTTTACTTTTCACTTTAATTGTAAACGGAGACGTGTTATGTTCATTACTTTACTGTATTTATTTTACCACCTAGTCTTTCATGCATGATCCACATGACAAACTTGGGCGGAGATACTTGCTGGAGATTCATTACCGTTCACTCTTTATTTTACCATCTTACAGAGCCCCGAGAACTTGACTTGGGCTTTGTAGATGACGAGCCGACGGTAGGATGCCTGTGAGGAGCTCAGTGGGCCTAGCTGCTAGTTTATGTACTTTTGTGATTTTTGATATGTACTCTTCATCCTTTATGTACTGATGGCGTTGTACTCGGAGTTAGTTATGATATATGTTGCATGTTGGTTATGTTTTATCCTGTCTATTTTATGATGCTTTTGCTATTCGATACATGTTTATGTCAACATGTATATAGATGTTATCGACGCCTTGTACTTCTCATAGCAGAGTACAACGGGTACACCGTGCCGAGAACCTAGTCTCAGGCGGGAGCTACAGGTGGTATCCGAGACTAGGCTCTAGATCCACAGCGAGCAGCATAAGGTAAACAACGACATGTACATAGCATATGATATTATAGTCTAAGTTATGATTTTAGACTGAGTGTGCCAGCCTTAAAATAGATCCCTTAGAATGGTTCAGCAAGAATGATTAGAATAACCCTGCCTTACTTAGTATCAGATAAACCACTTAGACTATTCCTTTTAGAATATAAATGGATCATTTAATTCAAAATTTTATTTCCGTTTATATGTGGACTGATTGTGTGAAAATGATTATTTCGACGTCGGCGTACACGTAAAGAGTTGCCACCTTTGCCACCATCTACTATTCTCACTCGTAGCGCGGTTCGTTCCTCACAAGGGAGTGTTGAAACCCTATCTCAATGAATATACTAGTTTGGAATATTAGAGGCATCAGAACCTCTTTTGCACGTTTACATCATTTGGTGCATATTCATAAGTTGAATCTTTTGGCAATTATAGACCCAAAGCAATCATCTGACTGCATTACTCGCTTTGGCATGGATCTTGGTTTCTCAAATGCTAAATTCTCTTCATCGGGTAAAATATGGATTTTCTGGCAACATACTATTTTTCGACTTGTCGCAGCTCAGGATGATGACCAAGTCTTACATCTTCAATTTTGCTATATACCATTAAATCTCATATTCACATGTTCCATTGTTTATGCACGACATACCATCATGCTTTGGCGGGACCTTTGGCAGTCTTTACGAAACTATTCACAGAAGGTGACAACTCTATGGGTAGTATGTGGTGATTTTAATATTTTCCGATCGCTAGAGGATCATCGTGGCCAATCTCAGCCCCAGTTATTAGCATTACAGGATTTTAATAAATGTACTTTGATGAGCCCATCATTTCATGGATCACGATACACTTGGGCTGATGGACGTGGTTTGGGCCAAGTTCAGCGGCAGCTTGATTGGGCCTTCCTAAATTCATCCTTTCAAGATGTTTTTAATGATTTATGTCTTACCCATTTACCACGCGTCACTTCGGATCATACTCCATTGTTATTGATATACAGTATCTCACGCGGGGTGGGACGACGACCTTTTCGTTTTTTGGATGCATGGCTATCTTATCCGGATTTTCATTCCTATGTCAAGGAAGCATGGTTGTCTTATCCTACAATTGGTGCCATGTATGGATTTTACAAGAAGCGATCATGGCTTAAACAGGATGTACAACGCTGCAATAAAAATATTTTTGGGAACATTTTTAATCAGATGGAGCAGGAGGAAAGTTACGTAAAACGTGCAGAGACTGCATAGGATCACGATCCCACGAACGAGAACCGCGAAGTATACAATGATGCGAAAGACGTTTACATCCAAGCGACTAAGTATGAGTTTCAATTCTGGAAGCAAAATGCTAGGGTTCGTTGACTTCAGGATGGTGACGCCAATACACGTTATTTTCATTCCTTGGTTAAGGGCCGTAGAACACAACTTCGAATACAACAAATTCATACTCTTGCTGGTCTTTTATGTGATACTCAGGATACTATTCAGAATTAAACAGTATCTTTTTACACCGCTTTATTTGCAAAGGAGCATACAGGAGATTATGACTATCTTACAATACATTCCTAGGCTGGTCTCTGATGATGATAATGTCTTACTTACTCGTATACCACAACCAGCTGAGATTAAAGAAGCGGGCTGGCATCCAGATCCTTAAAGTGCAGCAGGACCTGATGGATTCCATGGTAATTTCTTTTGTTCTTGTTGGTCTATAATTCACACAGATGTGATTCTAGCAGTGCAGTAATTTTTTTCTTGGCATTCCATAGCCTTCTGTTATGGCAAGCGCCGCCATTAAATTGCTTCCGAAAGTTGATTCACCCCATACGTTTAGTGATTTCAGGCCAATATATTTGACCAACTTTCTGAGTAAGGTATGTACCCGAATAATAGCTACACGCTTGAGTTCTTTTCTTCCTAAGCTAATTTTGCTGGAGAAAATTAGCTTTTTAAAGGGTTATGATATTTCTACACAAGTATTGTTAGCCAGAGAAATGATACATTTACTGGATAGAGGAGGCAGTCAACTATGTCTTAAATTGGATAGGATGAAAGCTTTTGATCGTGTCAGTTGGGAATACTTAGATATGCTGCTACTCAAATTTCGCTTCTCTTCTTTTTTTGTTTGGATAATATTAAATCACCTGCGCAGCACTCGGTTATCTATTTTGATCAATGCCATTCCATCTGGTAATTTTTGCCCTTATCGGGGAGTGAAACAAGGTGATCCACTCTCTCTGTTATTATTCATTCTTTCATCAGAAGGCTTCAGTAGGGGTCTGAAAGTCATTGTGGAAATGAATGTACTGCATGCTTTTCGCATTGGCTGAATGCCATTTCATATTACACATCTTGCATATACTGATGCTTTATTAATATTCTTAAGGGGTATGATTGGGACCTTACATGCATTTAAGACTTTCTTGACTTCTTATGAAAAAGCCTCAGGCCAAAAGGTGAATTATAACAAAAGCAGTTTTATCCCGTCTTCAAACATATCCATAAGGCGTTAGACTTGTTTCTTGGGTATACTGGCTATGCATCCAACTAATTTGCCATTTTTTTATCTTGGATCTATGTTGCATAAAGGCATCACACGAGCTCATCATTGTACTGCCCTCTTGGATCACATTGACCGCTGGCTGCAGGGTTGGCACAATAAGCTTCTTTCTCAGGCAGGCAGGTTGGTTTTATTACGATATGTTCTTTCATCCCTTCCTTTACATATTATGGAAGCTGGTGGTTTGCCTAAGTCAGTGATTAAGATTGTAGAGCAAAAGATGGCACATTTTTACTGGGACAGAAGCGGCATTGGGTCTCATGGGCAAAAATTTGAACCCCTTGTTCAGAGGGGGTTTTTGGACCTAGAGATCTCAGAGCTTTGCAGGAAGCTTATTTTTGTTGCATTTGGTGGCAGTATCAGCAGGATAACACACTTTGGAGCAAATTTCTGCACGCTAAATATGGCTTGCGCGGTGATTATAGCCCTCGGTTGCCTGACTCACCTATTTGAAAAATTATTTGTCGGCTCCACTCATTTTGCCAAGAACATTCTTAGTCTGATGGTATACATTTGGTCTGGCGCTCTACTGCGTTGGGAAGGTTTACCATAGGCTCTGCTTATGATTTATGTCGCGTATCACATCCAAAAATTATATCAGCGCAGTTTATCTGGCATAGACATCATCGTCCGGTGATATGCGATTTTCTATGGCGCATATATCATCGTGCCCTCCCTTTTGAAGATTATATCAGTCAGTATTTGCTTGTGAGGCCTACTAGATGTCCATTTTGTAAGCAAGCATCAGCAGAGGTAGATCATATTTTTCTACATCGTCCATGCATTCGGCCTCTATGGATATTTTATTCCTCGGCAGTGGGAGGAACTACTCCAGTTGTGCCGCGATTGTGGCCATATTTACTCTCTTGGTGGTTCTGTGGGTCTTCTTCTACTCTTTTAGGTGTTTTACGGATAGTCATTCCAGGAATTATTCTATGTCAGAATTGGCGAATTTATGCTCTATTGTCTATGGCAGGGACACCTCCATCTGCACAACGAAATCATTAATGGCCATTATTTGTTTAGAGAAATATTTATGGGCAAAATCCATAGACAACACAAAACATGCATCCGGATATCGCTCAGTGCAGCATTTGGGTATACTCCCACCACTTCATCTCAAACGACCGCAAGTTATTCGTTGGATTGTTCCCCCTTCAGGCCGATTGAAGCTGAATACCGATGCTGCAGTTGGGAGAACCTTTGCAGCTGGCAGCGCTATATTACGGAATAGTGCGGGAGAATGTATTGGCGCGCTTTCTTTCCGCCTACCCATAAGTACACCCTATCAAACGGAACTCCAGGCAGCTTAATTTTCCCTGTTATATTTTTTACCTCTTCATCGTGACATCATTTTAGAAACTGACTGCCTCCAGTTGGTTCGAGATATTACTCAACAGTTTCATGTTACAGACTATTTTCACTTTTGGATGCTATGCTTATTGATGCGTCAGTCGAGTGTCATTCTCCAGCATACATTTCGAGAAGCTAACATGGCGGCTCATTATTTAGCACAGTATGGATTACAAACACCTCAGGCAAGTTATTTCACGCAGACTACTCTTCCGGCCTTTGTTTAGAGTTGTGTCAAGCTTGATGTTACTATAGGACATCTCCAACATGTATAATATTCTGCTTCTCTCTCAGACTGCCTTCCATATGGATTGAAGGGTTCAAACATGCACTGCCTGCGTTCCGTGAGATGTAGACAGTCAAGGTATGTTTCTTTTTCATTTACATTGCATCTGTTTTGATTTGGATTGATATATTCGGATGCTTATAGAATTCATGTTTGTCTTTGCATGGATGATCATGGCTGGAGCTGCTCGAGACACATTTAACCGACTGATATCTTTTGGCCGAGGCATCTACTCTAGGTTGTTTGCTTCAAATGAAGTAAATATATACTCTCTTTCCTTCGTGCAAGATTTTATCCACAAGGGTAGTTTTGCTTGCCAAGGTTTTAATGATGCATATCATACTCCATTTGAACACAACCATTTCTTTCTAGCCAACACATGTATTCCTATATTTCGGCCTTCATCTTCTTTCATTATGTTATATCATGACTTTCTTTGTAATAATGGTATTCCTAAGCCATAAGTGAAGATCATATCGTAATAATACTAGAGACACAGAGCTAAAAATGATTATTTTGATACGATGGCATCGCGATCACGAGGTAGAGCGTGATCTGATAGACAGGCGCAGTTTCCTCCCCCACCTCAAGTACCACTAGCTGCAGAGCCGGTATTGCCACCACCAGAGCATGTTCCACCTCTGTAGGCACATGCCCCAGAGGGTGTACCACAGGCAGTTCTCGACGCCCTGATACAACTTAGTCAGGTGGTTGGGAATGCACAGGCTGCACTTGCACCCCACCCCCACAGCTGCAGCAGTAGATGGGCACCCGATTCTTTTTTGGGGAGCTCAAGACCCATGTACCTAATTTTGAGGGAGGAGTCCAGACAAGGTCGAGAAGTGGCTTGATGAGGTGGCAAATTGTTTCGATTTGATATAGGTTTCGGACAAGATTAATGCATAGATCATCCATCTGTTTCTGATAGGTAAGGCCAATCAGTGGTGGAAGAATAATATCCAGCCACTGACCAGGCCAGTCGCATGGGCTAAATTCTTAGAGGAGTTTAGGAAGTTTTATATTCCTCTGTCCGTGACTATCTGGAAGATCAAGGAATTCGAGTCTCTGAGACAGGAGGCCGTGTCACTATTTTAGAGTATGCTAATCGATTAACTGCATCGTGCCTCTATGTTCCTTCCGCTGTGGCAGATGAGAGGCTCAAGATGATCAAGTTTGAGCACGGCCTTAATTCGAGGATTAGAACATGGATTTTCAATGCAAATCCAGGTAATTTTGGTGAGCTACTTGCCGCCTGCTACAAAGTGGAGCAAGACATTGTTCGGAGAAACGAGGAGGCCATAGGCAAGAGGCCTTGTGATGCTACAAATGATCGGTCCGTGTAGCGGACTATGTTTCAGAGGAGGCCAGGCAGACGGCCGCAGTTTCAGCGCCAGCAGTAGGTCTAGCGACTGTCCCCACCTAAGTGCTAGCCTCAGCAGTTGGAGCATCCCCAAGCACCAGCTATTCCAAGATGTCAGAAGTGTCAGAAGTGTCAGAAGTAGCACATGAGGGAGTGCCGCATGGGGACAAGAGTGTGTTTTAGATGCGGTAGGACTGGGCATATGATCAGAGACTGCTTAGAGTGGAAGAATAGGCTGCAGGGAGGTGTGCATCAGCAAAGAGGACATCCATGGGGTAATGCCTGAGTACATGTTATGACGGACGTCGAAATTGAGGATGTACCAAATGTTGTGACAGGTACTTTCGATTACGTAGTTTAAATGCGATTGATATTTACCTGTTTTAAATGTTAAGTTATGTTGTTGTTAACTGCCTTAGGAACCCTAAATTGCATTTATGATGTGCTTAATTTAGAAACCCTATACTTGAACTATGAATGTTATCAGGGGCAATTTTATTGAAAAACATTCCGGTGAACGTGTTGTTCGACAGTGGCGCAAGACACTCATTTGTATCTAAGAGGTTTGCCAGGAACTTGAGCAGCTGTCCTACCTGGATGGATACTCCTTATAGAGTTCAAGCAGATGGCGAACATGTCATTATCTCACACCATCTGTATAAAAATTACAGCATCGAGATAGAGGGTCAGTAGTTTGAGGCGATGTTGATTTTGATACAGATGGGAGGTTTTGATGTGATTCTAGGCGTAGACTTGTTGTTCCACAACCATGCCCACATCGATTGTCGAGGGAAGCGGGTAGTCATCAAGAATCTAGGCCGAGAGGAAGTTACCTACCAGGGTAATAGTAAGTTGAAGAAGGCTTCACAGAATATTTACCTGACTATA
The DNA here is from genome assembly GCA_036186865.1 of Eustoma russellianum. Lineage (NCBI taxonomy): Eukaryota > Viridiplantae > Streptophyta > Magnoliopsida > Gentianales > Gentianaceae > Eustoma > Eustoma russellianum. The sequence goes on from AP025056.1 coordinate 34,948,698, forward strand.
GCATAGGCTTTCAGAGCATTGAGGAAAAGATGTGTAGGCTTTCTTGTATATGCCCTTGACTCTGAGTCCGAGATGCCTTCGATCAATAGTATTCCAGTTGTCCAAGAGTTTCCAGATGTGTTTCCGAATGATATGCTAGGCTTGCCACCAGACCTGGAGATTGAATTTGAGATTAACTACAAGAGTTACTACAAATTTTATTTAATTTTGAAAATACAAGACTTACTACAAATTTTATTTAAGGATTAAAATAAAGAAAAAAGGAAATTACACTTAAGGAAATAAAGCAAGGTTAAAAATGTAATTTCACCCCCACATACACCCCCATCCATCCGGTCACCCTATTCCTTTTTCCCCAAATTCCCCACTTTCTTTTTCTTTTATTCCCTTAGCCATCATTTCCTATTTCTTACACAACCTTACACAAGCAAGACACCCACCACTCTCATTTCATGCATGAATTTTTTCTTACACCCACTTCATCATCCAAGACAAGCAATCATAATTCTCTCTCCACTTCCTACTAATTTCGGCCAAGTCACCCCAAGGCCAACCCGCTCCATTTTATTCCATAGTTTCCCTTCATTCCACCACCCATCTCTCTCACTCCTCAAATCTTCCATCACTCCAATTCTCTCCTTTCACCAAAACCATTCTCCGTCTTCAAACACCCCTCCATCCGAGAGCTCCTCTAGGCACAAGAAAGAAAATTTTTCTTCCATTTGCAAGCATCTCCAAGCTTTGAATACAAGAGTAATGAAGGTAATTATATCTATTTCCTCTCTAATTTCCTTTTTTCCATCTTTCGTTTTCTCATTTAGACTATAACACCTCAATTTTAGACTCCCAACCAGTGAGCTTCAACAAAGAGGTAGGAGAACTTCTTTAGCTTATCAAGTGAGAATCTTCAAGGCCATTCAAGGTAAAATTCACTTAGATTAAGTCTTATAACATCCATTTTCTCATCCCCTTCATAAAAGACTAATTCTTTCTTCTTATTGGCGCTCAAGGCTATGACCACCCAACCTAAGACCAACAAAGAGATCTTGTACCCTTAAGTGAAAAGAATCAAGTACCAAAGGCAAGTATTATTCTTAGATTCTTCAAGCATGTTTAAAAATAAGTCTCCTATGTTTATATTAAAGAATGGATCATCCATGCATATATTGAAATGAAGCATTTATCACTTAGATATAGAATGGAGTCTTGTATGTTCAAGTTGTTTATGAATGTGTGCTTCACTTGAATAGATTCATCAATATGACTAGGATGATACTTAGATGTAGCATGTATGGCATAGATGAGGCATAAATAGCCCTTTTGAGGGTGTGCATGGCATAAGGAAGGAAGAACAATCATGCCTTCATCATCCTTATGTAAAGTGTAGGTAAACGCATACACTTTCTTGAAAAGTGTACTAAGAATCTCATCCAAATATCATCTTTGTAGGACTTGTATAGCAGCACTAGAAGGAGAGGGTTTGAATAGTGAGTGCGGAAAATTCAGTTTTTAAAGCTTTTTTACCCAAATTACTCACTTCAAAAAACAGTTTCTGTTTTTAGATCTTGATTTGAATTATCTAGATGACCTAGTTGTAGACCTACAAAAATTATGAAATTTTGTGATAATGTGCTCTCATATATCATGATTGACTCACGAAAATTTCAAATTAAAACATCAATCCTAACCCCTTAAAAACACATTTTTCTTCAGACTGCGCAAATCTGCCAAAAACTGTACTCCGAATTGAAAAATTTATTCCTATTAATTGGGAGCTCTAAATGGCCTGAAAAGTTTATGGTGTGACCTTACAGATATGTACCTTAATGGGTTGAAACGGTTTTTCAAAATTCTTTTGGTAAATATGTCAAATACGTTGATGTTCTCAACCTTTGCAAGTATAAAAATCAGATTGCACTAGTCTCAGAACTATTAACGTTTGATTGACTTATACTTATCCAAATAAGGTGAAACTTGTGCCAAATGAAAGCTAGGATGTGTATCTATATTTCTGAAAAAATTTATTATTTTTGAAAATCTTTTGCTATTTTTACCGTTGTAATAAAATTGATGCAGAAAACTGGAAACTTAAAGTAAAGTGCTGAAAAGTAAGAACACCCAGAATTTTATACTGGTTCGGTTAAAACAACCTACTCTTGTCTTCGAGGACATCTTCCTCGGTTTTCACTAAATAAAAAAACATGTTACCACAAGGGTGACTGGAGTTAAACACCAACTCCACACTTTTACAATCAAAATAATCAAGCAAACCAATCACGAACACCACCACTGATAAAATGAAGGTTTGATCACACCTTGATCAACCTTTTATAATAAATGAATGAGTGTAGGTGGTATGATCAAAGCCTATATAATATTTGCAATATATGAATGATAGGCTTGATACTAAGAAGAAGAGAAAGAAAGGAAGAAGAAGAGAGTAGTCTTGTTTTTGCACTTGTAAGAATATCAATTGTTGCATAGCCTTGTCTTGCACCATCGTCTTCTTTTTATAGTCTCATGGCCGCCCCTTTAGGGTTACTCTTCCTCTTTGAGAATTGTCTTGAATTCCATTGGAAGATTGCATTGTGTAAAATATGACACAACCTTGCTTACTTGGCACAACACGATTGGACGAGTGACTTGTCTTTGCCTAGTTGTCACTTCTTGATAGACCATCTTTAATCCACCTTGGCACACTTTAAATGAGCTGGACTTTCTTCAAAAAAAATCTGAAACATGTGCTCAAAATCAAGGTGAATAACTACCATATAATCATAATTCAATCCCCTTAAATTTTGGGCTAAAATTGAAGACAAAATTGAGTAAAAATTCATCCATAACAAACAACATGTGCTGAAATTTCAGCATGTGTTGTATTTTGAATTGTTTCCTTGTGTGTTGCCCTCTTCAATGTCACCAATCATGTGTGGCTTATTCTCCACCAATTAAAGTGCCAAATAAGCTCCACCTAGGCTCCAAAAAAGTTGAAAATAGTGTGTGAAATTCCTGCACATGTGCGGAAATTCTTTTTATGTCATCTTTGTCAAATAATGCACAATATTAACACATATATAGTAAATTGCAATCAGGCATATTTTGAATTTTCTAGAACACTTTAATATGTCTTGTATGTGTAAAAAGTATCTAGATATATATTACATCATTTTCACAAACGTTCCATGTGTGTAGGTTTGTAGAAAACCGAATTTTTGACTTTTGTCGATTACACAATTTTTCTCCGATTAATTTCAAACTTCTTACACATGTAATATATATTATGTCACACATAATATACATGAAATGAGGTGTATATTCAGCTCAGGCTGAATATGAAACGTTCCATGTGATAAAATAGGCTTAAGTTTGAATTCTCCACAATTCTAGGCTAAATTGTGGGTGATTTGTGTGTGCCAACATGGTATGACTTTGTGGCTGATTGTAACATGTGGATCACAAAATCTGTGAGTAATTTAGATGTATATAGGCTGGCCATATTTATATGGCAAGTACGTGACATGTCGGTGAAGTTTCGGTAGTCACCCGATACGACAATTTTCAGTTTATGACCTTGTAACATGTCGTTATAATTTTGACATCACCATGAATTATAACATATGATATAAGACCTGAATATACTCATAAATATGAGGTGAATATAGTGGGGTGATGTCGATGTACGTTTATAATATATGTGACGTGTCGGTGGTACGTTGGAATATAAGTACATAGTGCCTTTTAAAAAAATATGGATATATATATTATATATGAAAATGGCATGTAAATGAAATGAGGAGAAGACTTTCCATTTCAAATTTGTTTCCATATAGCTCTCTCCAAATATGTCTTCATTTAATGAACTAGTTAGTTCATTAACTTAAGCACTTCACTTAATGAACTAGTTTAGTTCATTAATCATGGCACCTAAAAATAGTACAAAGACAACAAATTTTTGCCATATGATGTAAGCTTTAATGCTTCATGGCTTGTTAGTACGGCAACAATATATATAAGCATGTAAAGCATGTTTATCACATAAGCATGTCAAGTAACAATTTATTCATGCACTTCATAAGTACGTAACATTTGAATCATGCATTTGTAAATCACTCAAACCCTTTTTCTCAACAATCTTCATATGTGCATGTTGGATGATCATCATTTCCTTTGTTTTCATATGTATGAGAATGTATTTACATGGTTAGGGCCATGATATAGTGTGTTTATGGTGCATCATAATCTATACTATAATGCATGTCATGAAAGATAACTTCTTTAATGATCATCACCTCATCATCACCGTTATTCCTCTAAGATGGGGCTGTTTTAGCCTCTGTCATAGACCATGATTTCATCACCATTATCATGATGTGTATCTTGATGATCATGACCTAAGAAGGTGTATTTTCATGGTTTTGATCCTCGTATGTATTTGCATGTCATTATTATCATGATCATCACCACGATCTTGGCTCTTATGATCATGATTATGGTGAATGAGACTATACTTGAGATTTAGCATGTTAAGATCATAAAGCAAAGCATTATCATGCATCAACATGATGGATGTTCATGGTAGCTTAAAGGACAAGATGGATTTCACCATTTTAACATATGTGCTATATTGAACATCATCATCATCATCCGGAACATGTGCTATGTTGAACAAATCGAAAAATCCATACATGTGTGAGTGATGACTTTCGGCCAAGAGGCCCAATTATTACCATCATAATGTTCAAATTATTATTTGGAGTACACATGTGAAAATATATTTGATATGTATATTATACTTAAGAAATAAGCATAATCATGGCATTAAACAAAGTTGGACATCAAGATATGCATGTAATGACAACATTCGGCCAATAGGCCAATTCTGAAAATATATGTATAATGTATATTATATAAATGGGTAAATCAAGGAATAACTAAGCTACTAAAGTGAAAAGGATTATCCACCAAAGGAAGGCTGTTTTGGCCATTTGACTGAAAACACCTTATGATGGCAAAATGGTAATTTTCGGATTTAAGTATTTAACAAGAGGGATGTTTGAGATATTATATATTAAATAAGGTATTGAATATTGTAAAGGAATAGAATTAATGGTCAAAACACCAAAAAGGGGCTGTTTTGACCATTAAAACCGAAGGCTCATTTAGCAAGGACAAAATGGTAATTGCACATGAAATTTGAAAGAATAATGTACTTATGGACCAATTATATTAGAGACCAAAACCAATCATTCATTTGTGCATATGTCAGCATGATTTTCAAAGCAGACAAGTTTTGATTACTATCACGTTTACAAAATGATTTTTGCGAAAAATATTTTAAAAAATTTTATGAACAAAGAATTGTACCACGAGACGAATGATTCCATACAACTTATGCATGATGGCTGAGTGTAACACCTTGTCCGGGACAAGGGATCGCTGCCTTTTCTGTTACATCTACAACGTTCTGTATGGTTTGCTGCCTGATGTCTGGTCCAGATGGAGGATATCACGGGAAACGACATTATGATTGACTGTAACACCACGTCCAGGACTCGGGATCTCAGTCATAATGCGTTACCGTTAGTTTGAGGTACGTACGATGTAACACCATGGTTGGACCATTGGGATTCATACACGGTGCTGAAGGCTGGAATAATTCGGCATGTCGTGGGTACCATTCTTATGTTACAAAAAGTGCTCTAGCCAACCCATGTTTTCAGAGTTAATTGCACTTGGTATCCATTCTTTTCCACCAAGTTTTAAGTAGCATCCAATGTTTCATGAAACACACTTGCCATCCAGACTTATAGGGTTAATAGACACCTGGCATCCGGCAACCGGGAAATGACCTGCTGTAGGCGGTTTTTATGAAATTTCCTTTTTTTTCACTTTTTCCCCAAGTGGCGCCAAACTTTTCCCAACCTTGGTTAATTTCATCTTCCCTCCATTCCTTCCAATAACAACAACCAAAACTGTTGAAGCTAAATTCTGGGTTCTTGTGATTCTCCAAGAGTTTAATCTTTCCTTTCAAACTCAAAACTGTTGAAGCTAAATTATGGGTTCTTAACCCCATTTTCTTCCTGCAACTTCATCTCCATGTCTCTGCCGCCATCCGTATAATTACCAGCACAAATGAGTAAAGGAAGTGGTGGTGGGATCATGAAGGGAGGGAAGAAGAAGGCAGCGACCTTCGTGATTGACTGTGCCAAGACACGTATTTCTACAGGGACACTAATTGGATATAAAATGCCATAATTGTACTATGTCGTGGATCTTACAACTTTCAGATTACGTGTCATGCCATATTATACATCAAATATTGTGTGGTCTGATAAGTCCGCCACGCCATTGGTTTTGACAATAAATCCGACAGCGTAAGAGAAAAAAGAGGCGTTTCTAGGTACTGCAGGAAAAAAAGATGGGATCTTTTGGTGGATTAGAAATTGGCCTGGGTTTTTTGTTTGCTGTCATTTTTATGGTACTTGTAGTAGAGCTCTACTACTTTCTGTGGTGGAAAAGAAGATTGAGCCATGGGAAAATTGATGATGAATCCAACAAGTATACCCCTTTGTTATCC
>AP025056.1:34955284-35042024 GCA_036186865.1 Eustoma russellianum
TTGGTATCCATTCTTTTCCACCAAGTTTTAAGTAGCATCCAATGTTTCATGAAACACACTTGCCATCCAGACTTATAGGGTTAATAGACACCTGGCATCCGGCAACCGGGAAATGACCTGCTGTAGGCGGTTTTTATGAAATTTCCTTTTTTTTCACTTTTTCCCCAAGTGGCGCCAAACTTTTCCCAACCTTGGTTAATTTCATCTTCCCTCCATTCCTTCCAATAACAACAACCAAAACTGTTGAAGCTAAATTCTGGGTTCTTGTGATTCTCCAAGAGTTTAATCTTTCCTTTCAAACTCAAAACTGTTGAAGCTAAATTATGGGTTCTTAACCCCATTTTCTTCCTGCAACTTCATCTCCATGTCTCTGCCGCCATCCGTATAATTACCAGCACAAATGAGTAAAGGAAGTGGTGGTGGGATCATGAAGGGAGGGAAGAAGAAGGCAGCGACCTTCGTGATTGACTGTGCCAAGACACGTATTTCTACAGGGACACTAATTGGATATAAAATGCCATAATTGTACTATGTCGTGGATCTTACAACTTTCAGATTACGTGTCATGCCATATTATACATCAAATATTGTGTGGTCTGATAAGTCCGCCACGCCATTGGTTTTGACAATAAATCCGACAGCGTAAGAGAAAAAAGAGGCGTTTCTAGGTACTGCAGGAAAAAAAGATGGGATCTTTTGGTGGATTAGAAATTGGCCTGGGTTTTTTGTTTGCTGTCATTTTTATGGTACTTGTAGTAGAGCTCTACTACTTTCTGTGGTGGAAAAGAAGATTGAGCCATGGGAAAATTGATGATGAATCCAACAAGTATACCCCTTTGTTATCCTACTTTTTCTGTTGGAAAACCCCAAATTCCATAGCCAATTCAAACAGCACTCAAGAACTGAATCCCACAGTTTCAAGAAACAGAGAAACAGAGGAGGCAGAGCAAGACCTTGAGTTGGGCAATAGCAAAGATTCACTTTTGAAAAGCTTGGGTGAAGAATTGAAGAAAATGAAGTGGGAAGTTTTTGATTTTGTGAAGGTGTGAAGGTGGGAAGTTTTTGATTTTGTTTAACGGGAAAATGAAGTGGGAAGTTTTTGATTTTGTTTTTCTTTAATTTTGAAGGTAAAATAGTGAACTTTGGTTAAAGTCGGGTTAAAAGTATGGTTAAGTCCGGTCTAAGGTTGATTTCAGCGGTCAACGGTCGACCAGCAGGTCATCCGGATGCCAGGTGTCTATTAACCCTATAAGTCTGGATGGCAAGTGTGTTTCATGAAACATTGGATGCTACTTAAAACTTGGTGGAAAAGAATGGATACCAGGTGCAATTAACTCCATGTTTCTATCAAGTTCATGATTACACGAAATGACATGTTTTCTGAAAGTTTTACAATGCATGCACCACGAACATATCCCATGAGCTCTTACTATCCTTAAGTCATGACTTCCTTTATAAGTTGACAAGTATGACCAAGCAAGTAAACCTAAAAGACTGTATGCATGAATGCTTCAGAATATATGCTAAAGTCAAGATGATAAATGATTTATCTGTTTGATTCACGATACTATTTCACTAAATCTGTTCTGTGAATGTAATTACTTGCATGTTAATGTATCTGCCTGGATTACTGTATTGTTTATATATGTTATGTTCTTTGGTTATTATTTTCATGTATGACAGTATTATGTGTTTCAATGTATTATCTCCACTACCCCAGTCCCTATGTATGATCCACTTGACGAATCTAGGGGAAATACTTGCTGAGCGATTCGTTATCGCTCACCCTTTTATTTTACCTTGAAGACCCACAAGACCCTGAGCCAGAGTTCACAGAGGATGAGCCTCGAGACTAGGTTTGGAGAGATGATTAATAGACTATAGTGGCATCTTTTGTGTTTTGATATTCAGCTCTTTATTGGTGATCCTTTGTACTGGTGATGTATCTATAACACTATTTCGGATGTAGAAGTTCATACTTATGTCGATGTTCCATTTCTGTATATTTATGATGCTTCCGCTATTCGATACATGTTTATGACGATACACATACAGAAGTTATCGACCTGTTGTACTTCTCGTAGCAGAGTACGGTGGTTGCATCGTGCCGAGACCCTAGTCTCTGGAGGGGCGTACAGGGGGTATCAGAGTGCTAGGCTCCAGATCAACAGCAACATAAGATAAACAATGACAAGTACGCATGCTATTGATCTTAGAGTTTAAGATTGATCTTAGAATGAGTGAGTCAGCCTTAGTATAAGGACACTAGAACGGTTTATTAGGATCTAATCTTTAAACATGATTAAAACTTTAGACTAAAAAATTTTAGGAAGACTGATGGTGTGAAATAACTGTGTCAATAGGATAGCTTCAAGACCACAAGGTAGACCACGCGCGGACACATCAGCATAGTTACCTCCACCACCACCGGCATCACCTGCAAAGGACCCGGTGCCACCACCCTTAGAGCAGGTTCCACCTCCACAAGGCTCAAATTATTTGCCCATTTCTGATTGGTGGAGCCAACCAATGGTGGAAAACCAACATGCAACCCTTGCCCAGACATGTTGCTTAGGAAAGATTTGTGGACGGTTTCCGAAAATTTTACATTCCACCATCTGTGACTATCAGGAAGATTAGTGAATTCAAGTCTTTGAGACAAGAGGTTTAGCTGACTATTTCTGAATATGAAAATCGTTTTATGGCTCTGGGTCGATATGTTCCGTCTATGATGACAGATGAAAGACTCAAAATGATCAAGTTTGAACGAGGATTGAGCTCAAAGATCAGGACCTGGATTTTGAATGCAAATCCAGCAATTTTGGTCAGTTGTTGGATGCCTGTTACAGGGTAGAACATGTCATTGCCTAGAGGGATGAGGAAAACCAAGGCAAGAGACCTCGAACAGTTACGGATGGACTGTCTCAGTAGAGAACGAAGTCCCAGAAGGGATCAGGTGGATAGCCCCAATCTGCGCATCAGCCGCAAGCGCATAGACAGGTTATACCCCAGTGACAACAGAATCAGGCGTAGCTTGTTTTTCCTAAATGCCCGACCTGTCAGAACAATTATCCTGGAGAATTTCGAAAGGGAAGCAGAGCATACCTTGGGTGTGGCAAGACAGGACACATGGTCAAAGATTGCCCTGAAAGGGAAAGGCAGCAACAGGGAGGACGTCCCCGGACTAACGCTCAGGTTCATATCATGACAGATGCCGGAATAGAGGAGGCACAGACATTGTGAGAGGTACTCTCAATTGTATACTATGATTTAATGGGTATGATATGTTCTAATTGTTACACAGTGTTGCATAATAGAACATTATGTCGGGATTCTAGGTATCTAATGTAGAGATCCCATATTTGTATGTGAGTGGATTCAGGTGCGATACAAGTAAATAACATACCGAAAAACGTGTTGTTCGACTGTGGCGCAAGGCAATCATTTATATCTAAGAGGTTCGCCAAGAACCTAGACAGCTGGCCTACTTGGTTAGAAAACCCCCTATAGGGTTCTCGCAACGAGAAATCAGATTATCGTGTCACACCATTTATATAAGAATTGTGGAATTGAAATGGAGGGTCAGCAGTTCGAAGCAACATTGATTCCAATACAGATGGGGGATTTTGATGTCATTTTGGGTATGGACTAGTTGTTCCATAACCATAATGTGGTGCCTGGAGTGGAACCGATCTCTAAAGCTCCTTACATAATGGCACCAGCGGAGTTAAAGGAACTAAAAGAACAGTTGCAAGAGTTAATCGATAAAAAAATTATTCGTCCCAGTGTGTCACCCTGGGAGCACCAGTACTTCTGTAAAGAAGAAATATGGCAACATTCGGCTATGCATCGACTACAGGGAGTTAAACAAGATCACTATTAAGAATAAATCTCCCTGTCATGGATCGACGATCTTTTCGACCCGCTGAGAGGAGCGGCTATGTTCAGTAAAATTGATCTCCGTTCTGGTTATCATCAGTTGAAAATTAAGGCCGGGGATATTCTGAAGACCTCTTTTCGGACCCGATATGGACATTACGAGTTTTTGGTAACGCCGTTCGGATTGACCAATGCCCCAGCCGCATTCATGGACCTCATGAATACAGTATTTCACGAGAAATTGGACAAGTTCGTGGTGGTTTTTATAGATGAAATCCTGTTATATTTGCCAGATGAGAATACTCACGCCGAGCACTTGCATATTGTTCTGAACATATTGAAAGACAAACAGTTGTACGCCATGTTCAGCAAGTGTGAGTTTTGGTTACGGAGTGTTGCCTTCTTAGGACATGTTGTGTCGGAAGCTGGCATAGCAGTGGATCCCAAGAAGATCGAGGCCATTACAGATTGGCCGTGACCTATGGGTGTTACCAAAGTTCGAAGCTTTTTGGGGTTAGCCGGTTATTATAGGAAGTTTGTCGAGGGATTCTCTAGAATGGCGGTACACTGACCCAACTAACACAAAAGAAAACCAAATTTGAGTGGACTGCGAAAGAAGTTTTACCGAGCTCAAGCAAAAACTAACCTAAGCTCCAGTCCTAGCCCAACCAGTTGCCAGAGAAAGTTACACTATCTACAACGACGCTTCTCGAAATGGATTAGGTTGCATCTTGATGCAGATGGACCGAGTCATTGCATACATATCCCGACAGCTTAAATCATATGAACAGAACTCGGTACACGATCTGGAATTGGCACACGTAGTGCTTGCACTAAAAATCTGCGGGAACTATCTATATGGGGAACGATGTGAGGTATATACCGATCATAAGAGTTTGAAATACATGTTCACCTAGAAGGAGCTAAATATGAGGCAGCGCAGATGGCTTGAGCTGATTAAGGATTACGATTTGGCCATTCATTATCATCTGGGTAAGGAAAATAAAGTAGGGGACGCACTGAGCCGGGAATCCAGCCATGCAAGACAAACACCTCTGGAGTGATACATGGATGAATTCGAGTTGGATATGGTCGAATCTACTGCTAATATTCTTGTAACCCTAGTGATATCACCGACATTGATCGATCGGATAAAAGATGCACAGTTAAGGGATGTCGGGTTGTTAATAATTGCAGACAAGAATAAACAAGCGCCACTTAATGATTTTCAGTTACGGAATGACGGTAGTTTATGGTTTCGGAACCGATTATATGTACCCAACGACGATGAAATCCGTAAAGAAGTCTTGAAGGAAGCTCATAATTCACGACTGTCTGTACACCTCGGAGCCACTTAAATGTATCGAGATTTCAAGCAGCATCATTGGTGGAATGGAAGGAAACGACAGATTGCTGATTATGTGGAACGGATTTTAGTATGTCAATAAGTGAAGGCAGAACATCAGAAACCAGCGGCACTTCTACAACCCTTGGAAATTCTAGAGTGGAAGTGAGAAAATATCACCATGGATTTCGGCACGGAACTTTCAGAGACCCGGGGAGGCAGCGACACCATATGGGTAATTGTGGACAGACTTACAAAATCCGCAGATTTCTTGCCAATGTCGATCCAAGCTTCAATGGAAAGACTAGTACAGATGTATATGGACAATGTCGTGAGTCTGCGTGGTGTTCCAGTAAGTATAATCTGCGACCGAGATCCATGGTTCACCTCTAGATTCTGGACCGCGTTCCAGTGCGCAATGGGTACTGAGATTCGGATGAGTACCGCATTTCACCCATAGACTGATGGATAGACCGAAAGAATAATACAGACGCTGGAAGACATGTTACGAGCCTATACGTTGGATTTACTTGGAAACTAGGTCAAATCTGTGAAGCTGAAGGAGTTTGCGCATAACAATAGCTACCACAACTCGATTGAAATGGCACCTTTCGAAGCTCTGTATGGACGAAAGTGTCGATCACCCATTTATTGGGATGAAATTGGTGAAAGAGCGATTACCAGCCAGAATTGGTGGAGCAAACCAAGGATAAAGTACGACTGATACGCGAGAGACTAAAGGTAGCCCAGGATCACAACAAAAGCTGGGCGGACTCGAAACGTCGACCTATCGAGTTCGGGGTTGGTGAGAAAGTGTACTTGAGGATCTTGCCGACAAAAGGAGTGATGCGCTTCAGAATAAGAGGGAAGTTGAGTCCTTGCTTCATCAGACCATACGCAATTTTGGAAAAGATTGAGCCCGTAGCGTACCGACTAGCATTGCCACCTTCACTATCATAGATACATGATGTGTTCCATGTGTCACAGCTGCGGAGGTACGTCCATGACCCAAGTCATTTATTGAAAAATAAGTAGTTGAAGATTTGAGATGACGCTTCTTACGACGAGGTGCCAGTGCGTATTTTTGACCGGAAGGAGCAAGTGTTGAGAAGTAAGTCGATTCCATTTGTTAAGGTTCAATGGAGTAATCACACCGAATGAGAGGCTACGTGGGAGCCAGAGCGACAAATGAGGGAGCAATATTCCCAGCTCTTTGACTAAGGTACGTAAGTTTTGAGGCCAAAACTTTTTATAAGGGAAGAATGTTACACCTCGACTCCCGTTACGAGCGTAGGACGAACTTCTTTGTGATGCCTTAATGTAGTATAATGTGTGTAGGTGTTACCTTAAATAAATCTCAGAACTACTAAATTAACCTAATGAGTGTAGGCTAATTAATTTTGAAAATAAAGAATTAGTACAAATTTTATTTAAGGATTAAAATAAAGGAAAAACAAAATTACACTTAAGGAAATAAAGCGAGGCCGAAAATGTAATTTCACCCCCACATACACCCCCTCTATTCGGCCACTCTATTCCCTTTTCCCCAAATTCCCCACTTTCTTTCCTTTTATTCCCCTAGCCATCATTTCTTATTTCTTACACCACCTTACACAAGCAAGACATCCACCCACTCTCATTTCATGCATGAACTTTTTCTTGCACTCACTTCATCATCCAAGACAAGCAATCATAATTCTCTCCCCACTTCCTCCTATTTTTGGCCAAGTCACCCCAAGTCCAACCCACTCCATTTTATTCCATAGTTCCCTTCATTCCACCACCATCTCTCTCACTCCTCAAATCTTCCATCACTTCAATTCTCTCCTCTCACCAAAACCACTCTCCTTCTCCAAACACCCCTCAATCTGAGAACTCCTCTAGGCACAAGGACGATAATTTTTCTTCCATTTTCAAGCATCTCCAAGCTTTGAATACAAGAGTAATCAAGGTAATTAAATCTATTTCCTCTCTACTTTCTTTTTTTCCATCCTTCCTTTTTCTCATCAAGACTATAACACCTCCATTTTAGGCTCCCAACCTGTGAGCTTCAACAAGGAGGTGGGAGAACTTCTTTAGCTTATCAAGTTAGAATCTTCAAGGCCATTCAAGGTAAAATTCACTTATATTAAGACTTATAACATCCATACTCTCATCCCCTTCATGAAAGACTAATTCATTCTTCTTCTTGGCCCTCAAGGCCGTGACCACCCAAGCTAAGACCAAAGAAAAGATCTTGTACCCTTAAGTCTAACAATCAAGTACCAAAGGCAAGTATTCTTCTTAGCTTCTTCAAAAAGGTTTAAAAATAAGTCTCCTATGTTCATTTTAAAAAATGGATCATGCATGAATATATTGAAATGAAGCATTTATCACTTAGATATAAAAAGGAGTCTTGCATGTTCAAGTTGTTTATGAATGTGTGCTTTACTTGAATGGATTCATCAATATGACTAGGATGATACTTAAATGTAGCATGCATGGCGTACATGAGGCATAAACAACTCTTTTGAGGGCGTGCATGGCATAAGGAAGGAAGAACAATCATGCCTTCATCATTCTTATGTAATGTGTAGGTAAACAAGTGCACTTTCTTGAAAAGTGTACTAAGAATCTCATCCAAACATCATCTTCATATGTGCATGTTGGATGATCATCATTTCCTTCATTTTCATATGTATGAGAATGTTTTTACATGGTTAGGGCCATGATATAGTGTGTTTATGATGAATCATACTATAATTCATGTCACAAAAGATAACTTCTTTAATGATCATCACCTCATCATCACAGTTATTCCTCTAAGATGGGGATGTTTTAGTCTATGTGATAGACCATGATTTCATTGTTGAGAAAAAGGGGTTTGAGTGATTTCAAAATGCATGATTTAAATAACGTGAACTAAAGAAATGCATGACATATTGCATATAACTTATATAGTTCATATATAATGTTGTCGTACTAACGAGCCATGATGCTTTAAAGCTTACATCAAATGGCAAACATTTGTTGTGTTTGAACTATTTTCAGGTGCCACCATTAATGAACTAAACTAATTCATTAAGTGAAGTACTTAGTTAATTAAACTAAGTAGTTCATTAAAGGAAGCAACATTTGGACAAGGCACAAAGACAACAAGATTAAGAAAGGAAAGTCTCCTCCTCCTCCTCTCACCAAATATACACGCCATTTATGTGTGTACATATATATATTTTCAGATTTTTTGAAAAAGGCACATACACATGTATTCCAACGTACGACTGACACGTTACATGTTTTACGTATGCACGTTAACGTCACACCACCATACCTAACTCATATTTATGAGTATATTCAGGTCTTATATCATATGATATAAGTCATGGTGATGAAAAATTAAATACGACACATAAAAGGTTCTAAACCAAAAATTGTCGTATCGGGCGAATACCGAAACTTTGCCAACGTGTTACGTACTTGCCATAAATAGATGCCCAGCCCCTACACTTCAAAAATAGCCATAAATTTCGTGGCTTACATGATATGTACAGCCATAAAATCATTCCATGTTGGCACACACAAATCACCCCACATTAAGGCCAAATTGTGGAGATTCCAATTTCAATTTTGTCACATGTCTAGGCTCCACTTTAATCAGCCTTATGAGCTGAATATTAAAGCTTAATTTATGTATATTATGCGTAACATAATATATATAACATGTGCAAAAATTTGGAATTTAATTAGAGAAAAATCGGGTAATCGATAAACATCGAAAATTCGGTTTTCTACGTACACGACACATGGAACGTTTTTGGCACATCATACAACATGTATCTAGACACTTTTTACATATTTCATACATCTCAAAGTGTTCTAGAAAATTCAATTAAGGGCTGATTGAAATATACCATGTGTGTATTATTAAATGTGCACTATTTTTACAAAATTTGCAAAAATAAAATTCAGCACTTGCACAACTCTATGTCACACGCCTATATCAGCTGAGATGGAGCATATGTGGAGCCTTTTTGGCATATTGATTGGTCAAGAATGAAGCATAAAATGTTGATGACATAAAGGAAGGAGCTACACAAGGTAACATTTCAAACTTATGTCTCATTTGTAACACATGCTGAAAATTTCAGCATGTGCATTATAGGCTGGCCGAATTTTAACTCTTAATGAGCTATATTTTGTGTCTTGATTAAGGTGGATTAATTAGAAGAAAATTTGGAAGTATTTTGAATAAGTTATGGAATTAAAATTGTGATATTTTGAATATCACACATGCTGAAAATTTCAGCATGTGTGGGAAAGTATATGGCCGAATTTTTGGCCTTGTTAATGTCTAATTTTTATTCCAAAATTTGATAAAGATGTCTTGCACTAAATGATGATTGAATTATTGGATTAAATCAATACAAAATAGGCAATTTTTGAATAAGAGGTGGATGTTACACATGCTGAAATTTCAGCATGTGCAAGACATGTAATGGCCGAAATTTTGCATCCTTTTGGAAGAAAATTGTCTTGCTTAATTTATGTGATGGTCTTGGAAGTTATGGTAACTATTTTATGATGATTTTGGCACATGTTTTAAGTGGTATTCTCAGATTTTCCTAGTCATCAAGTGATGATAACATCCAACCAATCAATGAGTGCCAAGTAAGCAAAAGTTTAATGATCATCCAATGAGAAGATGCCAAGTAAGCAAAGACATGTCACAATGATGCCATATGCTCTTCCAAGGACTTAGAAGATATTTTTCAAGAAGGGAAGAAGCATAGGGGGCAGCCAAGATGTGGATAAAATGAGAAGAAGGAGAACAAACAAAATAGAAGACAAGGCTTACAAGTTTCAAAGATCGAAAACGTTTTCCACTTCTTCTTTTTACTCTTTCTTTCTTTCTTCTCTCTAAAAGCCTATTGTATTTATATTCATATACTTGAATAGACTTCTCTTAGACCACCACATATTCTTTTATCATTGTAAAAGATTGATCAAGGTGTGATCAATCTTAGACTTGCAAGGTGGTGGTGTTCGTGTGCATTATATTCATCATACAAGGTTTGTAAAGGGTTGGAGTTGGTGTGTAACTCCATCAACCCTGTGGTAAGGTGTTTTTGTGCTGTGTGATTAGTGTGAACCGAGGAAGGTGTCCTCGAAGACTGGAGTAGGTTGTTGATAACCGAACCAGTATAAAATTCTTGGTGTCATTTACTTTCAGCACTTACTTTCTGTTTTAGCACTGTTTATCATTTTTGATCATGCTCGTAAAAATAGTAAACGTATTTCAAAAACTACGAAACTTTCCAGAATCATAGCCACACGTTTAAAGGTTAATTTGGTACAAGTTTCAACCCTTTTGAATAAGTATAAGTCAACCAAACGTCCAAAGTTCTGAGACTAGTGCAGTCTGATTCTCAGGCTTGCAAAGGTTGAGACTTTGATCGTATTTGACTAACTTCCCAAAAGAATTTTTCAAAACAGTTTCAACCCATTTAAATACAACTTATAAGGGGTTAGTCTTTAAATTTTCATAGCATTTGGAGTTACGTACAAATAGAAATTAATTTTTAAAATCAGTCTACTGTTTCTAGCAGATTTGCGCAATCTGACCACCAACGAATTTTCAAGGGGTTAGAGGTTGAATTTAAATATGAAATTTTTAGGAGATACTCATAACATCTGAGACTAAGTTCTCTCCAAATTTCAGAATTTTGGAAGGCCAGAAACTTAATTTTCAAAACGTTTTAAAACTAGTCCTGAAAACAGAAACTGTTTTCAGAAGTTGGGTTTTTGGTTTAAAACTATTTTAAAAACCACATTTTCCGCACCCACTATTCAACCCCCCGCTTCTAGTGGTGCCTTGCAGATCCTACAATTGGTATCAGAGCGCAGGAACACTCACATCAAAAGGATCCAACGATCTAAGTGAGATGTCAACCACAACCGTGCTAGAAGGAATGTCAACTGTAAGGTCTCCTCTTTTCGACGGTGAGTCTTTTATTCAATGGAAATTAAGAATGAAACTTTTTCTTATGACTATTGATATTGATCTATGGTCCATCATAGAAGACAGTCCATTTGTTCCTACTAAGTTGTCAATTATTGATGGTGTCACACTAGAGGTTATAAAATCGAAACAAGAATACACTAGTGATGACAAAAAGAAGTTGAGTATGAATGCTAAAGCCATGCAACTACTATTAAACGGCCTAAGTAAAAGTGAGGCTAGTTACGTGTCTAATTGTTCTAGGCCCAAGAGATGTGGCATATTCTTGAAATAAAACATGAAGGGACTAGCCAAGTAAAGGAGTCCAAAATTAATATGCTTATGTCCACACTTGAGTCCTTTAAATTATTGTCAAATGAGTCTATTGTTGAAATGGATTTACGCTTGACTAACATTTACAATTCTCTTGAGTCTCTTGGCAAAGCCTTCACTATGCAGGAAAAGGTACAAAAGGTCTTGCGAAGCCTTTCATCCGAGTGGGACCCTAAAGTAACGGCCATAGAACAAAGAAAAGAGACTAAATCGATTAAGATGGAAGAACTAATTGGATCACTTAAGGTATATGAAAACAAACTCGCTTTAAGACATTCTGAGTCTATTTCTAATAATGATAGGGCTATAGCATTTAAATCAAATGAATACGTCATAGATGATAGTGACATGGATTCCAATGATGAGGACTTAATCACGATGGCTAAAAGATTAAGAAAAATCTTGAGAAAATCGATTAAACATAAGTCTACCTCATCTAAGGATCTTAAAAATAAAAATAAGGAAATAAAGTGCTACGAATGTGGACAACCTGGACACTTGTCATATGAATGTCCAAACAAGGACAAACAAATGAATAAATACCTTGACAAGGATCGGACAAAAACTAGACTCGTCTCAGAACCTAAACAAAGGAGAAGAGCCTTCAAAGCCTCCACTTGGAGTGACACATCCGACTCTGAGACTGATGATACAGAAGAACACAAGGCACAAGTATGCTTTACATCTAAAGCATCAAATGAGGTATCTTCCGACTCTGATTCTGATTCTGAATGTTCTTATGATGATTTATTTAGTTAATATTTAGAATTGCATAAGTTCTCAAAGACTCTTGCAAAAGAAAAGAAGCGATTAATTGAAGGCAAGAAATTGTTAGAATCTTCTAACAAAGATCTTGTGTCTCAATTAAACGATTCAAAAGAAGAGTCGTCATGCATTATAAATTCATTAAAGTCTGAAATTTCATCATTGGCATCCGAGAACACTAAATTGAAATCCGAGATTTCAAACTTGAGTTCAAGGAATGCGGATGTAGAGAAAATGGTGAAACAATTTGACACGGGAACAAACATGCTAGATCACATCATTTCTTCACAAAAGCATGATAGTGACAAAACCGGACTAGGATACATTGAGAAAAGTAAGTCACTAAATAAACCAACCAAATTCATTCCATCTAAGAAAATAGATGCATCAAAGACATATGTGGCAACTAAGAAGACGCCTAGACCTTTTCCTATGACATCTCATCGTGTTTCTTCTTCACATCATGCAAAATATAATTACGTGCCATATAGATATGAGAATAAACAAGTGACGCATACGCGACACTCATATCAAAAAAATGCATCTAGACCACGTCCTGTGCATACAAACCGAAATGCATATCAAAAACAGAAATTATACTATATGCATGATGGGATTCTTGGCCAAAGGCCAAACGCATTTGCCCCTAACATATATTATGTTGGGTGTTCATCACCTTTCTCACCTTTTGGAAGACCTAGAAAGGTCACCCAAATTTGGGTACCAAAAGGGACATTTTCAAAGGGTTGAATGAATAACCCTTACGAACGCACGTTTGATATTATAAAATGCATGATTTCTTTTTCATCTTTACATGCGCTTTTGATTGTCTTTCCAAAATAAAGGGGGAGAGAATGCATGATTTAAGGGGGAGAGAGAAAGATTAATTGCATAAATCAAGGGGGAGCGGTTTGAAATTTGAAATTCAAAATTTGAATTTATGCATAATTGAAGGGGGAGCGACAAGATTTAAATCATGTATGTAGGTTATTTTGTAAATCATCAAAAGGGGGAGATTGTTGAGAAAAAGGGGTTTGAGTGATTTCAAAATGCATGATTTAAATAACATGAACTAAAGAAATGCATGACATATTGCATATAGCTTATATAGTTCATATATAATGTTGCCGTACTAATGAGTCATGATGCTTTAAAGCTTACATCAAATGGAAAACATTTGTTGTGTTTGAACTATTTTCAGGTGCCACCATTAATGAACTAAACTAGTTCATTAAGTGAAGTACTTAGTTAATTAAACTAAGTAGTTCATTAAAAGAAGCAACATTTGGACAAGGCACAAAGGCAACAAGATTAAGAAAGGAAAGTCTTCTCCTCCTCCTCTCACCAAATATACACGCCATTTATGTGTGTGTGTATATATATATATTCAGATTTTTTGAAAAAGGCACATATACATGTATTCCAACGTACGACTAACACGTTACATATTTTACGTACGCACGTTAACGTCACACCACCATACCTAACTCATATTTATGAGTATATTCAGGTCTTATATCATATGATATAAGTCATGGTGATGACAAATTAAATACGACACGTTAAAAGGTTCTAAACCGAAAATTGTCGTATCGGGCGAATACCGAAACTTCGCCAACGTGTTACGTACTTTCCATAAATAGATGGCCAGCCCCTACACTTCAAAAATAGCCATAAATTTCGTGGCTTACATGATATGTACAGCCATAAAATCATTCCATGTTGGCACACACAAATCACCCCACATTAAGGCCAAATTATGGAGATTCTAATTTCAATTTTGTCACATGTCTAGGCGCCACTTTAATCAGCCTTATGAGCTGAATATTAAAGTTTAATTTATGTATATTATTTGTAACATAATATATATAAAATGTGCAAAAAGTTGGAATTTAATTAGAGAAAAATCGGGCAATCGATAAACATCGAAAATTCGGTTTTCTACGTACACGACACATGGAACGTTTTTGGCACATCATACAACATGTATCTAGACACTTTTTTACATATTTCATACATCTCAAAGTGTTCTAGAAAATTCAATTAAGGGCTGATTGGAATATACCATGTGTGTATTATTAAATGTGCACTATTTTACAAAGTTTGCAAAAATAAAATTCAGCACTTGCACAACTCTATGTCACACGCCTATATCAGCTGAGATGGAGCATATGTAGAGCCTTGTTGGCATATTGATTGGTCAAGAGTGAAGCATAAAATATTGATGACATAAAGGAAGGAGCTACACAAGGTAACATTTCAAACTTATGTCTCATTTGTAACACATGCTGAAAATTTCAGCATGTGCATTATAGGCTGGCCAAATTTTAACTCTTAACGAGCTATATTTTATGTCTTGATTAAGATGGATTAATTAGAAGACAATTTGGAAGTATTTTGAATAAGTTATGGAATTAAAATTATGATATTTTGAATATCACACATGCTGAAAATTTCAGCATGTGTGGGAATGTATATGGCCGAATTTTTGGCCTTTTTAATGTCTAATTTTTATTCCAAAATTTGATAAAGATGTCTTGCACTAAATGATGATTGAATTATTGGATTAAATCAATACAAAATAGGCAATATTTTGAAAGAGGTGGATGTTACACATGCTGAAATTTCAGCATGTGCAAGACATGTAATGGCCGAAATTTTGCATCCTTTTGGAAGAAAATTGTCTTGCTTAATTTATGTGATGGTCTTGGAAGTTATGGTAACTATTTTATGATGTTTTTGGCACATGTTTTAAGTGGTATTCTCAGATTTTCCTAGTCATCAAGTGATGACAACATCCAACCAATCAATGAGTGCCAAGTAAGCAAAAGTTTAATGATCATCCAATGAGAAGATGCCAAGTAAGAAAAGACATGTCACAATGATGCCATATGCTCTTCCAAGGACTTAGAAGATAATTTTCAAGAAGGGAAGAAGCATAGGGGGCGGCCAAGATGTGGATAAAATGATAAGAAGGAGAACAAACAAAATAGAAGACAAGGCTTACAAGTTTCGAAGATCGAAAACGTTTTCCACTTCTTCTTTCTACTCTTTCTTTGTTTCTTCTCTCTAAAAGCCTATTGTACTTATATTCATATACTTGAATAGGCTTCTCTTAGACCACCACATATTCTTTTATAATTGTAAAAGATTGATCAAGGTGTGATCAATTTTAGACTTGCAAGGTGGTGGTGTTCGTGTGCATTGTATTCATCATACAAGGTTTGTAAAGGGTTGGAGTTGGTGTGTAACTCCATCAACCCTGTGGTAAGGTGTTTTTGTGTTGTGTGATTAGTGTGAACCGAGGACGATGTCCTCGAAGACTGGAGTAGGTTGTTGATAACCGAACCAGTATAAAATTCTTGATGTCATTTACTTTCAACACTTACTTTCTGTTTCAGCACTGTTTATCATTTTGGATCACGCGCGTAAAAATAGTAAACGTATTTTAAAAATTACGAAACTTTCCAGAATCATAGCCACACGTCTTAAGGTTAATTGGGCACAAGTTTCATTCCTTTTGAATAGTTATAAGTCAACCAAACGTCCAAAGTTCTGAGACTAGTGCAGTCTGATTTTCAGGCTTGCAAAGGTTGAGACTTTGATCGTATTTGACTAACTTCCCAAAAGCATTTTTCAAAACTGTTTCAACCCATTTAATAAAACTTATAAGGGGTTAGTCTTTAAATTTTCAGAGCATTTGGAGTTACATACAAACAGGAATTAATTTTTGAAATCAGTCTACCGTTTCTGGCAGATTTGCACAATCTGACCACCAACGAATTTTCAAGAGGTTAGAGGTTGGATTTAAATCTGAAATTTTTAGGAAATACTCATAACATCTGAGGCTAAGTTCTCTCCAAATTTCAGAATTTTTGAAGACCAGCAACCTAGTGTTCAAAACGTTTTAAAACTGGTCCTGAAAACAGAAACTGTTTTCAGAAGTTGGGTTTTTGGTTTAAAACTATTTTAAAAACCACATTCTCCGCACCCACTATTCAACCCTCCCCTTCTAGTGGTGCCTTGTAGATCCTACATTCATCACCATCATCATGATGTGTATCTTGATGATCATGGTCTAAGAAGGTGTATTTTCATGGTTTTGATCCCAGTATGTATTTGCATGTCATTATTATCATGATCATCACCATGATCTTGGCTCTTATGATCATCATTATGGTGAATGAGACTATACTTGAGAGTTAGCATGTTAAGATCATAAAGCAAAGCATTATCATGCATCAACATGATGGATGTTCATGGTAGCTTAAGGAAAAGATGGATTTCACCATTTTAACAGATGTGCTATATTGAATGAATTGAAAAATCCATATATGTGTGTGTGATCACTTTTGGCCAAGAGGCCCAATTATTGCCATCATAATGCTCAAATTGTTTTTTGGAGTACACATGTGAAAATATATTTGATACGTATATTATACTTAAGTAATAAGCATAATCGTGGCATAAAACAAAGTTGGACATCAAGATATGCATGTATGACAACATTCGGCCAATAGGCCAATTATGTACCTTTCTGAGGAAATAAAACTTATCTAAATACACTTACGAAAATATATGTATAATGTACATTATATAAATGGGTAAATCAAGGAATAACTAAGCTACTAAAGTAAAAAAGGATTATCCACCAAAGGAAGGCTGTTTTGGCCATTTGACCCAAAACACCTTATGATGGCAAAATAGTAATTTTCCGAGGTAAGTATTTAACAAGAGGGATGTTTGGGATATTATATAATTAAATAACGTATTGAATATTGTAAAGGAATAGAATTAATGGTCAAAACACCAAAAAAGGGTTGTTTTGACCATTAAAACCGAAGGCTCATTTAGCAAGGATAAAATGGTAATTTCACATGAAATTTGAAAGAATAATGGACTTAGGGACCAATTAGATTAGAGACATAAACC
This sequence comes from Eustoma russellianum, assembly GCA_036186865.1. Taxonomy (NCBI): domain Eukaryota; kingdom Viridiplantae; phylum Streptophyta; class Magnoliopsida; order Gentianales; family Gentianaceae; genus Eustoma; species Eustoma russellianum. The sequence goes on from AP025056.1 coordinate 34,972,516, forward strand.
GGGCATTCATTTGTGCATATGTCAGCATGATTTTCAAAGTAGACAAGTTTTAATTACTATCACATTTACGAAATGATTATTGCGAGAGATATTTTAAAGAATTTTACGAATAGAGAATTGTACCGCGAGACGAATGATTCCATGCGACTTATGCATGATGGCTGAGTGTAACACCTTGTCTGGGACAAGGGATCCTTGCCTTTTCTGTTATGTCTATGACGTTCTGTATGGTGTGCTGCCTGTTGTCTGGTCCAGGGGGAGGATATCAGGGGCAACGACGTTATGATTGACTATAACACTGCGTTTGGGACTCAGGATCTCACTCATAACGTGTTACCATTATTCCGAGGTACGTATGATGTAACACCATGGTTGGACCATTAGGATTCATACACGGTATTGAAGGACACTCAGGGAATCAATCGGCATGTCGTGGATACCATTATTATGTTATGAAAAGTGCTATAGCCAACCCATATTTCTGTCAAGTTCATGATTACACGAAATGACATGTTTTCTGAAAATTTTACAATTCATGCATCACGAACATATCCCGTGAGCGCTTAGTACCCTTAAGTCATGACCTCCTTTATACTTTGACATGTATGATCAAGCAAGTATACCTACAAGACTGTATGCAAGAATGATTCAGATTATATGCTAAAGTCAAGATGATAAATGATGTATCTGTTTGATTCACGATACTGTTTCACTAAGATCTGTTATGTGCATGTAACTACTTGCCTGTGAATGTAGCTGCCTTAATTAATGTATTGTTTATATATGTTGAATTCTTTGGTTATTGTTATCATGCATGACAGTATTCTGTGTTTCATTGTATTATCTCCACCATCCCAGTCCCCATGTATGATCCACTTGACGAATCTAGGCAGAAATACTTGCTGACCGATTCGTTATTGCTCACCCCTTTATTTTACCATGCATATTTACAGGACCCTGAGCCAGAGTTCATAGAGGATGAGCCTCGAGACTAGGTTTGGAGAGCTGATTAGTAGACTGCAGAGACAGCTTTTGTATTTTGATATTCAACTTTTTATATATGATCTTTTGTACTGGTGATGTATCTATGACACAACTTCGGATGTAATAATTCGTACTTATGTCGATGTTCCATTTCCATCTATTTTATGATGCTTCCGCTATTCGATACATGTTTATGACGATGTGCATAGAGATGTTATCGATGCCTTGTACTTCTCGTAGCAGATTACGGCGGATGCACGGTGTAGAGACCCTAGTCGCGGAAGGGGCATTACAGGTGGTATTAGAGCCAGGCTCCAGATCCACAACGAGAAACATAAGATAAGCAACGACAAGTACGCAGGCTATGATCTTAGAGTTTAAGATTGATCTTAGAATGAGTGGGTCAGCCTTGGTATAAGGACACTAGAATGGTTTATTAGGATGTAAACTTTAAACATGAATAAAACTTTAGACTAAAAATTTTTAGGAAGACTGATGGTGTGAAATAAATGTGTCATAGGATGGCTTCAAGACCACGAAGTAGACCATGCGCGGACAGATCAACACAGTTACCTCCACCACCACCGACACCATCGGCTGAGGACCTAGTGCCACCACCCCCAGAGTAGGTTCCATCTCCATAGGCGCAGGGCCCCGGAGGTATTCTGCAGGCATTCTTTGACGCTATTATACAATTAGGGCAGGCAGTTGGGAACGCTCAGGCTGCACCGATGCCACTACCTCAGCAGCCTCAACCACAACAGATGGGCACCAGATATTTCTTTTGAGAATTCAAGAGATTCTGCCTTCCAAGCTTGAGGGAGGGTCTGACCCAAACGAGGCAGAAAAATGGCTAGATGAGGTCAAAAACTGCTTCGACTTATTGCAAGTACCGGACGAGGTCAAGGCTCAAATTATTCACCCATTTCTGATTGGTGAAGACAACCCATGGTGGAAATCGACATGAAACCCTTGGCCAGACCTGTTGCCTGGGAAAGATTTATGGATGATTTTCAGAAATTTTACATTCCACCATCTGTGACCATCAGGAAGATTAGTGAATTCGAGTCTTTGAGACAGGAGGTTAAGATGACTGTTTCTGAATATGCAAATTGTTTTACGGCTCTGGGTCGATATGTTCCATCTGTGATGACGGATGAAAGACTCAAAATGATCAAGTTTGAACAGGGATTGAGCTCAAGGATCAGGACCTAGATTGTGAATGCAAATTCAGCAAATTTTGGTCAGTTGTTGGATGCATGTTACCTGGTAGAACAGGACATTGCCTGGAGGGATGAGGAAAACCGTGGCAAGAGACCTCGAACAGTTACAGATGGACTATTTGGTCAGAGAACAAAGTTCCAGAAGGGATCAAACGGACATGACTAAAAATACAAGTAATTATCATAAAAAATTAGATAAAAACACAAATCAAAATCCCCAATCTCACCGTCAGCCGCAAGCGCATAGATAGGTTATACACCAGCGACAACAAAATCAGGCGCAACCAGGTTTTCCTAAATGCCTAACCGGTCAGAAGAATCATCCTAAAGAATGTCGAAAGGGAAGCAGAGCATGTTTTGGGTGTGGCAAGACATGACACATGGTCAAAGATAGCCCTAAAAGTCAAAGGCAGCAGCAGGGAGGACATCCCAAGACTGACGCTCAGGTTCATATCATGACAGACGCCGAAGTAGAGGAGGCACTAGATGTTGTGACAGGCACTCTCAATTGTATACTGTGATTTAATTGGTATGGTCTGTTCTAGTTGTTATATAGTGTTGCATAATAGAATATTATGCCGTGATTCTAGGTATCTAATGTAGAGAACTCATATTTGTATGTGAGTGGATTCAGGTGTGATTCTAGTAAATAACATACCGGCAAACGTGTTGTTCGACAGTGGCGTAAGCCACTCATTTATATCTAAGAGGCCCGCCAGGAACATGTACAGCTACCCTGCTTGGTTAGAAACCCCCAATAGGGTTCTCGCAGCGGGAGATCAGATTATCGTGTCACACCATCTATATAAGAATTGTGGAATTGAAATGGAGGGTCAGCAATTCAAAGCAACATTGATTCCGATACAGATGGGGGATTTTGATGTCATTTTGGGTATGGACTGGTTGTTCCATAACCATGCTCAGATAGATTGTCAGAAGAAGCAAATAGTGATCCAAAACCTCGGACAGAAGGAAATTACCTACCAGGGAATTATCAAATTAAAGAAGACTCTATAGAATGTATACCTGACCGCGGCACAGGCCTTCCGAGCATTAAGAAAGGGAAACAAAGGATTCTTAGTATGTGCTCTGGAGACGGAGACCGAGATACCAATCCAGGATAGCGTCCTGGTAGTTTGAGAATTTCCAGAAGTATTTCTGAAAGATTTGCCAGGCTTACCGTCGGATCAGGAAATCAAAATCGAGATTAATGTGGTGCCTGGAGCAGAACCGATCTTTAAACTCCTTACAGAATGGCACCAGCGGAGTCAAAGGAACTGAAAGAACAGTTGCAAGAGTTTTTCGATAAAAAGTTTATTCGTCCCAATGTGTCACCATGGAGAGTGCCAGTACTGTTTGTAAAGAAGAAAGATGGCATCATGCGGCTATGCATCGACTACAAGGAGTTAAACAAGATCACTATTAAGAATAAACACTCCCTGCCACGGATCGACGATCTGTTTGACCACTTGAGAGGAGCAGCTATATTCAGTAAAATTGATCTCCATTTTGGTTATCATCAGTTGAAAATTAAGGCCGAGGATATTCTGAAGACCTCTTTTCGGACCCGATATGGACATTACGAGTTTTTGGTAACACCGTTCGGATTGACCAATGCCTTAGCCGCATTCATGGACCTCATGAATACAATATTTCGTGAGCAATTGGACAAGTTTGTGATGGGTTTTATCGATAACATCCTTGTATATTCTCTAGATGAGAATACTCACGCCGAGCAATTGCGTATTGTTATGAACATATTGAAAGAGAAACAGTATACATTCGCAGTCAGCAGTCCACTCAAAAGATTCTTAGCACAGTTAAGGGATGCCGAGTTGTTAAGAATTGCAGACAAGAATAAACAAGCACCACTTAATGATTTTCAGTTACGGAATGATGGCAGTTTATGGTTTCAGAACCGATTATGTGTACCCAACGACAATGAAATCCATAAAGAAGTCCTAAAGGAAGCTCATAAATCACGACTGTTTATACACCCCAGAGCCACCAAAATGTATCAAGATTTCAAGCAGCATTACTAGTGGAGTGGAATGAAACGACAGATTGCTGATTATGTGGAATGGTGTTTAGTATGTCAACAAGTGGAGGCAGAACATCGGAAACTAGCGGGACTTCTACAACCCTTGGAAATTCCAGAGTGGATGTGAGAACATATCACCATGGATTTCGTCAGGGACTTCCCAAGACTCAGGTTGGCAGCAACACCATATGGTAATTGTGGACAGACTTACAAATCCGCGCATTTCTTACCAATGTATATGGACAACGTCGTGAGTCTGCATAGTGTTCCAGTAAGTATAGTCTACGACCGAGATACGTGGTTCACCTTCAGATTCTAGACCGTGTTCCAGCATGCAATGGGTACCGAGATATGGATGAGTACCGGATTTCATCCACAGATCAATGGACAGAAGGAAGATATGTTATGAGCCTGTACATTGGATTTACAGGGAAACTGGGGCAAATCTACGAAGCTGATGGAGTTTTCGTATAATAATAGCTACCACAGCTCGATTAAAATGGCATCTTTCGAGCACTGTACAGACAGAAGTGTCGATCACCCTTGTATTGGGATGAAGCTAGTGAAAGAGCGATTACAGGGCCAAAATTGGTGGAGCAAACCAAGGACAAAGTCCGACTGATACGCGAGAGACTAAAGGTAGCCCAAGATCGCAGCAAAAGCTGGGCAGACTAGAAACATCGACTTATCGAGTTTGAAGTTGGCGAGAAGTGTATTTGAGGATCTTGCCGACAAAAAGGAGTGATGCGCTTCGGGATAAGAGGGAAGTTGGCTCCTCGTTTCATCGGACCATACGAAATTTTGGAAAAGATTGGGCCCTTAGTGTACTGACTAGCATTACCACCTTCACTATCTTGGATACATGATGTGTTCCACGTGTCGTAGCAGCGGAGGTACGTTCATGACCTGAGTCATGTATTGGAACATCAGCAGTTGGAGATTCGAGTTGACGCTTCTTACGACGAGGTGCCAATGCGTATTTTAGACTTGAAGGAGCAAGTGTTGCGAAGTAAGTCGATTCCATTTGTTAAGGTTCAGTGGAGTAATCACATCAAATGGGCGGCTATGTGGGAGCCAGAGCGACAAATGAGGGAGCAATACTCTCAGCTCTTTGACTAAGGTACATAGGTTTCTAGGCGAAACTTTTCATAAGGGGGGGAATGTTACACACCGACTCCCGTTAGAGCGTAGAACGAACTTCGTTATGATGCCGTAATGTAGTATAATATGTGTAGGTGTTACCTTAAAAAAATTTCAGAACTACTAAATTAACCTAACGAGTGTAGGCTAGTTAATTTTGAAAATAAAAGAATTAGTACAAATTTTATTTATAGATTAAAATAAAGGAAAAAGGAAATTACACTTAAAGAAAATGTAATTTCACCCCCACATACACCCCACCCATCCGGCCACTCTATTCCCTTTTCCACAAATTAACCACTTTCTTTCCTTTTTTTCCCTTAGCCATCATTTCCTATTTTTTTACACCACCTTACACAAGAACGACACCCACCCACTCTCATTTCATACATGAACGTTTTCTTACACGTACTTCATCATCCAAGACAAACAATCATAATTCTCTCCCCACTTTCTCCTATTTTCGGCCAAGTCACCCCAAGGCCAACCCACTCAATTTTATTACATAGTTTCCCTTCATTCCACCACCCATCTCTCTCACTCCTCAAATATTCCATCACTCCAATTCTCTCCTCTCGCCAAAACCACTCTCCCTCTTCAAACACCCCTCCATCCAAGAACTCCTCTAGGCACAAGGAAGAAATTCTTTTTTCCATTTGGTAGCATCTCCAGGCTTTGAATACAAGAATAATCAAGGTAATTACATCTATTTCCTCTCTACTTTCTTTTTTTCCATCCTTCCTTTTTCTCATCAAGACTATAACACCTCCATTTTAGGCTCCCAACCTGTGAGCTTCAACAAGGAGGTGGGAGAACTTCTTTAGCTTATTAAGTGAGAATCTTCAAGGCCATTCAAGTAAAATTCACTTACATTATGTCTTATAACATCCATACTCTCATCCCCTTAATGAAAGACTAATTCTTTCTTCTTCTTGGCCCTCAAGGCCGTGACCACCCAAGATAAGACCAAAGAAGAGACCTTATATCCTTAAGTCTTAGAATCAAGTACCACTGGCAAGTATTCTTTTTAGTTTCTTCATACATGTTGAAAAATAGGTCTCCTAAGTTCATATTAAAGAATGGATCATGCATGTTTATATTGAAATGAAGCATTTATCACTTAGATATAAAAAGGAGTCTTGCATGTCAAGTTGTGTATGAATGTGTGCTTTACTTGAATGGATTCATCAATATGACTAGGATGATACTTAGATGTATCATAAAATATGCATAAACAGCCCTTTGAGGGCGTGCATGGAATAAGGAAGGAAGAACAATCATGCCTTCATCATCCTTATGTAAAGTGTAGGTAAACAAGTACACTTTCTTAATAAAAAACAATGCTGCGCTCTGGAGGAAAGGTTCTGCGGCAGCAGTAGCCGCCGCCGCCGTAGTCGGTTTAAGCCGCGGACTGCATCCCCTAACCACTGATCACAGCCACTTTTCAACTATTCGGCCATCGCAACTTCAAAGCTGTGTTTTTTTCTCTTTTCGACATCAAAACGTTATGGCGGCTGCGCCTTCTTTCGCCGCAGTCGTGGCCAGATCACATGCTCCACCGATCTCCATCTCGCCTAAGATAGCGACTCGTTACAAAGGTATTCCCATGGTTTCTTTCCTTGATTCGGAAATTGACGCGCTTGCTGCTCCTTTTCGGTATTCTCTTGTTGGTACTTTTTGGTATGGTCGTCCTCCATTAAAGGTTATACGCGAAGTTTTTGAGAAGATTGGTTTTCATCACGACCTTCGGATTACTCTCATTGATCAAATGCATATTTTGATGAATTTTAGCAATGAGGCGGATTATTTGCGATGTTTTTACCGTCGTTCTTGGCATATTTCTGGTTGCCACATAAGGGTTACAAAGTGGACAGTGGATTTTGATCCTTCCTCCGATGTCCCAATCGTGGCGGTTTGGATAGCCCTGCCTGCTTTGTCGATCCATCTTCATCAGCAGGAGGCTTTGTTTGAAATTGTGCGTTCCATTGGTTTACCAATCAAACTGGACGTAGCCACCTCTAAGGGCTTGCGTCCGTCAGTAGCTCGGGTGTGTGTAGAGATTGATGTGTCTCAGGATTTGCCGCAAAAAATATATCTACAAGCCAAAGGTCGATTAATACTGCAGACCATTGTTTACGAAGATTTGTCATTGTTCTGCACTGACTGCCGCAGGCTGGGGCATAAACTCGCTGACTGCACATCCAAAGGGGAGTCTAGCATTCCTCCTCCGCCTCCTCCGCCTCCCCCCGTTCATCATCCCAAAACAAGGTGGACCCCAGTTAAACGCAAATCAACTGCGCCTCCTCCGGAACATGAGCCCAACAAAGATGTCGAAGACCCGGTGGCTCACTCCATTTATGTTGAAGACCTAATGGTTCAAAGTGAACAGCCGTCCTTGACTGTGGTTGATCCGTCACATGTCCCAGACGATTTGGAAGCAGTGGACTATGACTCAGTTGATGCCGCTCAGATGCCTGCTCACCAGCCTCCTGAGGCTACTCTACAAGATGAGTTCTGTGATGCCGTGGATTCTCCTATTCCAGTTGATACCACGCAGCACGATATTGGACATGTGTCTGATACAGATTTGCCTACTGACACACTTGAAGAGGATATTTCGATGGTTTCAGCTGATGTGACACGCCGCATGTAGCTCATACAGCCCTCACCGGACGACGAGTTACTGCTCTCGCGGCTGCAGGATCCTGTGGCGGACTCTGTGTTTATTCCTGTGGTCCCGTGCCGTAAGCGTCATTCCCGCAAGGATCTTCCTCCTTTGCCTCCATCCACAATCTTGACACGTAGTGCATCACACATTATTCAGGGAAGTTCCTCTACCCTAACTCAATGAATATATTAATCTGGAATATTCGAGGCATGCATGCCTCTCTGCCCCGGTTACGTAATTTGATTCGCGAACATAAATTGCATCTACTTGCTTTGATCGAACCTAAACATACTCCCTCACAGATAACGGGATATGGTTTACGTCTGGGTTTCTCGCAGGCTTTTGTTTCGCAGTCTGAGCATATTTGGTTTTTTGGCAAGATAATGAGTTTCGTTTGCTTGCCATGCAGGACAAGGATCAGGTGGTTCATCTTACATTACAGTCAATATCATTGCAATATACTTATTGTCCTTTCATTGGTCTATGCGAAACATACACCCTCTCAGCGTCATATACTTTGGCAATCCTTGTGTGACTTCAATGCCACATTGCAATTACCCTGGCTAGTTAGGGGTGATTTCAATACATTCCGTTCTCTGGATGATCACAGTGGCAGACCCACTCCAGCACTGGCATCGTTACAAGATTTTAATGAGTGTATTGAAAACTGTTCTCTTATGGCCCCCCCATATCATGGCACCAGGCTTACATGGGCGGATGGCCGGGGTCTTGGCCGTGTTCGACGACGTTTAGACTGGATTTTTGTAAACTCCATGTTCCAAGATCGGTTTGATAGCTTGCAGTTAACTCACTTGCCTCGAACAACGTCAGATCATACTCCACTCCTTTTGCTATGCAAAATGACGTCTCCACCATCCTGTCGCTCCTTTCGATTTTTAGATGCATGGCTACATCATTCAGATTTTCAATCTTATGTGCAAAACGCGTGGCAATCCTATCCAACAACGGGTGGCATGCATGGTTTTTACCGAAAATTATTTGCTCTCAAGAAGGATATACAAAGGTGGAATAAAGATGTCTTTGGAAATATTTTCAGCAATCTGAAGCATGCAGAAGAGTTGCTGAATCAAGCGGAACGCAGATGGGATGCCACACCCACGGAGGATATGAGGCAAGCCTATTATAAGGCCAAAGCGGATTATTTGCTTGCCTCAAACTACGAAATGCAGTTCTGGAAGCAGAAGGCAAGGGTTAAATGGTTAAATGACGGAGACGCTAATACTAGGTATTTTCACTCCCTTGTTAAGGGTAGACGCACGCAGCTTAGTATACAGAAAATCCGCAACTCTGAGGGCATTCTCCTTACTACTCCGGATGATATCATGGCCTCTGCGGTTGAGTTCTATACTTCTTTATTTGCAAGAGAGACAACATACGATCACTCAGAGATTCTTTCGTACATTCCATGTTTACTATCTGAGCAAGACAATCTTATGCTCACTCAGCTTCCGTCAGAGACAGAGGTGAAGACAGCTGTGTGGAGTTTCGATCCTCAAAGTGCTGCAGGACCAGATGGTTTTCACGGTACTTTTTTTTGCTCATGCTGGACAATTATACATTCGGATGTTCTCAAAGCAGTACAGGAGTTTTTTCTGGGAGTTCCGCAACCAGCATTCATGGCCGCTGCATTGATTACGTTGATTCCGAAGATACAATCTCCACAATCATTTAGTGACTTTTGCCCCATTTGTCTGACGAATTTTTTGAGTAAGGTTTGTACTCGTATACTTGCCACATGCCTCGGAACACTCTTGCCGCGATTGATATCACCGGAGCAAACATGCTTCTTGCCGGGACATGATATCTCGACACAAATATTGTTAGCACAGGAGATGATACATATGATGGATAAAGGGGGGTCTCAATTGTGTTTGAAATTAGATATGATGAAGGCGTTTGACAGGGTAAGCTGGGAATACCTGGAGCTTTTATTGCGTAAATTTGGCTTTTCGAATTTCTTCATACGAGTGGTTATTAATCATCTTAGTGCAACACGGCTATCAGTGTTAATCAATGGCCAACCATCGCCACAGTTTCGCCCATTTCGAGGTGTAAAGCAGGATGATCCACTATCTCCGCTGTTATTTATATTGTCATCTGAAGGTTTTAGCAGGGGCTTAAAGTCACTTACGGCAGCAGGACACATCCAATCTTTTCGGCTGGGGCGTATTCCATTTGCTATCACGCACTTGGCATATGCAGATGACTTACTCTTTTTTCTACGAGGCACACAGCGTAACCTTCGTCGTTTCCGAACATTCTTAACTCAGTACGAAACAGCATCTGGACAAAAGATTAATTATCACAAAAGTAATTTCATCCCTTCGTCAAATATTGCCTCGCATCAGCAACGCATCTTTAAGGAAATTCTTGGTATACGGCTCTCTTCTCTTCCCTTTCGGTATCTAGGTTCCTATCCACACAAAGGAATTAATAGGGCAATGTACTGCACCGCCTTATTGCAACACATGGAGGCACGTTTAAATGGGTGGCACACACGACTCCTTACGCATGCAGGTCGATTAGTCCTGCTACACTCAGTGATTACTGCTCTTCCATTACATATTTTAGCAGCAGGTGGTTTACCTAAATCAGTCATCCGCATTATCAATAGAAAAATGGCTTCTTTCTTTTGGGGTAACCGTCATCATTGGATATCATGGTCCAAAATTACACGTCCAATTGATGAAGGAGGTCTGGGTCTTCGTGATCTTTTTCATTTACAACAGGCATATCATTGCAGAATCTGGTGGACATATCATAAAAATGATACTTTGTGGAGTACCTATATGCATATGAAGTATGGCAGAAGAGAGGATTTTGTACCGCGACTTCCAGACTCGGCGACATGGAAATTAATCTGTCGCATACATTCTATGTGTATATCTCATACGACGGGTTCGGGGCAATTCCTTTCATGGACACCGTCTTCTACGGGTGTGTTCACACTTAAATCAGCATACAATGTTTGCCGGACATCCATCCCCACACAGCTATCATCACAATTTATTTGGTCCAAGCATCACTCTCCATCCACGAAGTTGTTGTTATGGCGTATCTTCAATTCTGCTTTACCTTTTGAGGATTACATTGGCCGCTACACAGTGATGTGCCCTACACAGTGTCCTTTTTGTAAGCAAGCCTCAGCCTCAGTTGCTCACGTCTTCATGCACTGTGATCGCATAGTTCCAATTTGGGCATTTTTTGCTTCCAAACTTCAGGGTTTGCAGCCGACATTATCCACTCTTCGGCAATACTTATTATCATGGTGGTATCGTTCATCAACAACATCACTCTCTGGAGTTTTAAAAATTGTTGTCCCAGCTCTCACTGTTTCAAACATCTGGAAACTCTATGCTCAGCTCACATATGGGGATTCAACATCCTTTTCGGCCGCCATGCTGCGGAATGCTATACATTTTGACATTAATATGTGGATTCACAAGATACAGGGATCTAAACTTACAGCAGGATCTCCTCTTTCTCTTTTATGGATCCCACGCCTTCAGCCTCCTCGCCTCAAGATTGTTAGATGGAAATGCCCGCCATCTGGTCGGCACAAGCTGAACGTGGATGCCGCAGTCGGAGCACAATATGCTGCAGGAGGAGCACTATTGCGCAATCAGCATGGGGATTGTGTGCGGGCCATATCCTTCCGTCTGCCGCCATGCACACCATTGATGGCAGAAATTCAGGCAACTTTATTTGGTCTCTTATATTTTCTTCCATTCTACCGATCCATTATGATAGAATCCGACTGTGCGCACTTGGTATCGCGACTACAAACAACGCAGCAAATTTTTGGCAATTATCATCTGCACCTTTTACACTCGTTACTTCAGTCACATGGATTAGAGATCACACATGTGTATCGAGAAGCTAATATGGCAGCTCACTATTTAGCTCAGCACGCAATGCTTCGCCCTGAGACAGGATATTTCGGCAGTCATAACCTTCCACTCTTGGTACGTGCATCATTACTTCTCGACCTCACATCAGCGAGTCTGCGCGTAAGCTGACAATCAGGTCTTCCTAATGGATTGGCGTATCTCGATTTGTTCTGCCCGTACCATTCGTGTTACGGGCAGGTGTGGTATGATTTCTACTCCATCGCTGTACTGTCACATTTTCATCATTTTCAGCACTTACATTATTTTTTACTCATCCACACGTGTTGCTTGGCGGATCCATTCCACTCCACTGAGGTGCGCTCACCATGTTCGCTCAGCGCATATTTTCCAACAGGCTTGGCGCTTTACTATCCTCTCTGCCTGTACTCCATTGAGTACAGGCAGACTCGGTATGGTTTACATTCTCTTACACTGTTGGATAGCGGCAAACATTGTTAGTCCCCCTAATAAATTTCATGATTATTTGACATATGTTTCCTGCCATCACAATGAGGAGTTCCTATGGATCTGGACCGTTCGCATGATGGCTGTATTTAATGGCGTGGCTAATTTGCCCACACACTTCTCTACTGTTGCATTTTTGCTGAAGGGTTTGGCCCGTCTTGTGATTGCTGCCGGCACATTAGTATGTGCTGGCAGGCGGGGTATGATCTTTAACTGTTTCTTTTCCAGCACTCCATTCCATACGTTCTCACTGCTTTACTCAGCGCTTCTTTTCTTCTCTGCATGGCTGCAATATTGGCATGGCATGGATATATCACCCGTTTACATGAGAGCTTCGAACACCATGGATCATTTCCGAACGAAAATACTCGCCAAGCTATTCATTCTAGAGCATTACTGCAACCCGCAGGATCGCTATGTATTTCATTTATTCGATGGTTTCGATGGTGTATATCAACACTCCATATATATAAATATGTACGCTTTTTCCTTTGCCAAGGTTTTATCCACAAGGGTAGTTTTACTTGGCAAGGTTTTAATGCGGCATATCATATACTATATGGATGTTGATAATCACATATTTACTTCTTACTATCTTTCTTTTTTGTAATAAGGTATTCATCCGCCACAAGAGAGGGCTTATTCTAATAAAATTTTTGGGTTTTTAAAAAAAAGTACACTTTCTTAAAAAGTGTACTAAGAATCTCATCCAAACGTCATCTTCATATGTGCATGTTGGATGATCATCATTTCCTTTTTTTCATATGTATGAGAATGTATTTACATTGTTAGGGTCATGATATAGTGTGTTTATGGTGCATCAAAATCTATACTATAATGCATGTCATAAAAGATAACTTCTTTAATGATCATCTCATCATCACCATTATTCCTCTAAGATGGGGCTGTTTTAGTCTCTATCATAGACCATGATTTCATCACCATCATCATGATGTGTATCTTGATGATCATGGCCTAAGAAGGTGTAATGTCATGTTTTTGATCCCCCCTATGTATTTGCATGTCATTATTATCATGATCATCACCATGATCTTGGTTCTTATGATCATGATTATGGTTAATGAGACTATACTTAAGATTTAGCAAGTTAAGATCATAAAGCAAAGGATTATCATGCATCAACATGATGAATGTTCATGGTAGCTTAAAGGACAAGATGGATTTCACCATTTTAACATATGTGTTATATTGAACAAATTGAAAAATCCATACATGTGTGTGATGACTTTCGGCCAAGAGGCCCAATTATTGCCATCATAATGTTCAAATTGTTATTTGGAGTATACATGTGAAAATATATTTGATATGCATATTATACTTGAGAAATAATCACAATCGTGGCATTGAACAAAGTTGGACATCAAGATATGCATGTATGACAACATTCAGCCAATAGGCCAATTATGTACCTTTATGAGGAAATAAAATTTATCTAAATACACTTATGAAAATATATGCATAATGTATATTATATAAAATGGGTGAGTACAACATGTATATTATACACCGTGCCGAGACCTAGTCTCGGGTGGGGCGCTACAATTTTGGACTGCGTTTCTGCGTGCTATGGATTTATAGATTCGGATGAGTACGACATTTCACTTGCACATTAATGGGCAGACTTAGAGGACTATACAGTCGCTCGAGGATAGTTACGTGCCTGCGTGTTGGATTTCTGTGGTAGATGGGATAGATCAATGAATTTGATAGAGTTTTCGCAAAATAACAGTTACCACAGCTCGATCGAGACGGCACCATCTGAGGCATTGTATGGGCGGAAGTATCCTTCACCATTATGCTGGGATGAGGTCGGAGAAAGAGAGATTAACAGACCAGAGCTAATGGAGTAGACCAGAGATAAGGTCCAGTTGATACGCGAGAGGCTGAAGGCAGCCCAGGACCGCAGTAAGAGTATGTCGGACTCAAGATGTCAACCTATCGATTTTGGGATCGGTGAAAAGATGTATCTGAGGGTCTTGCCAATGAACAGGGTGATGCGATTCAGAGTTAAGGGAAAGTTGAGTACTTGCTTCATCGGGCTGTATGAGGTATCGGAAAGGATTGGACCCATAGCATATCGACTGGCACTGCCTCCATCCTTATCACAGAGGCATGACGTATTCCATGTATCGTAGTTGCAGATATATGTGCATGACCCAAGTCATGTTCTAGAGCATCAACAGTTGGAGATCCGAGATGATGCTTCCTACGACGAGGTTTCGGTACATATTCTAGATCGGAAGGAACAAGTGTTGTAGAATAGATCGATCCCCTTCGTGAAGGTACAATGGAGTCATCATTCTGAATGAGAAGCTACATGGAAGCCCGAGCGGAAAATGAGGAAGTAGAACCCTCGACTTTTCAACTGAGGTACGTAAGTTTCGAGGCTGAAACGTTTTATAAGGGAGGGAAATTTTACACCCTGAATTCTACTGCGTGCGTAGAAATTTATATTGTCGTAACTGTATTGGTGTGTTATATGTGTGTTAGATTATATGTATGTGTATGTAATATAAATTAAACCACTTTAAGTAACCTAGTAAGCATAAGAAATAAATAAATGGACTTTTACACAGAGCACTAAAGTTATTTTTCAAGTAAATTAAAAGAAAAAGAACGTAAGACATCGAAAATGAGGTGGGCAAAATTTGTCCTATTCTACCCACTAAATACACCCCTAGGCCGTGCCCCCCATCATGCATAAGTGGAAGAATATTTTTATTCTTCTTCCATTTATGTTGTTATACAATTTGAGAAAATTACAAGTAGACAAATTATACCCATTTTCTTCCCACTAACTCTCAAAATTCTTCCAAAATACATCACTTCACCCCGTTACCCCACTTGACCCCCACTCCCCTAATATGCAAGAAAAGTTGTCTTCATTTCTTCCTTTCCATCCTTTAACCTCTTACACATTCTATTTTGTACCCAACCAAAATTCATTCATTCCTTACACCTTACAATGTTCTCTTCCCAAACTAAATATAATGATGAAATTCTTTTCTTCTCCCCCCACTACCTATAATCTCGGCCATAAGAGGGAAGAAAGGAGCAACACTCTTTTCCAAACTCCACTCACTTCTAATTTCATCACATTTTCTTTCAAACAAAATTCTCCTCCTCTCTACTCTCTTCCTCTCACTCAAGACAACATTTTCTCTACCTCTCACCCCTAAAAACCATGAGCCTCACTTGTACGAGGAACCGAATTTCTTCAACTTTCAAGAGAAGAACCAAGCTTTCAAATTGTAGTAAGTTCAAGGTAAGAATCATATCATCACCTCTAAACACCTTTTCCTTCATCCATTCTTCCAAAAGATTGAAACTTCTTCTCTTTTAGGCCCTTAAGCCGTGAGCCACACCAAGGAGGAGGAAGAAGCTTTCTAAGTTGAAAAAATAGAAATCTTCAAGGATTTCAAAGGTGAGTTTTCTTAAGAATTGATTTTAGAACCTTCTTAGTGTCTTCTTCTTCAAAATGACCAATCTTTCTCCTATATTGGCCATCTATGCCATGAGTCATCAAGAGTAGGGGGAAAGAAGAAATCTTGTTCCACTTTTGTAAAAGTTCCAGGAAAAGGCAAGTATTCTTCTTGGTCTCTTCATGCATGTTGAAAAATCCATCATCTATGTTAATTTATAAACTTGGATCATGCATGCATATGTTCAAATGATGTTTTCACTATGAACATATAAAAAGTGTACTTGCATCCCATAAACATGAATACTTGTGTGTGATTCTTGAATGTAAGCATACTTAAGATAAAGAGGATATGTAAAAGTGTCATGCATGTGAAGTTTATGATATGTTTAGGCTTCATATGTGTATGCATGTCACGGTAATAGAAGATTAGGCATGCATGACTTATTTCATAAAAAGTGTTGGTTGCATGTCCAATTTCTTGAAAAAGTGTCCTAAGAACCACACTTTGCATCTTTTCCTTGAATGTCTTCATGATGGTCATCACATATGTATTTATCCATGATTTGTAGTGTTTATGCATGTTGATGGCCATGATTTAGCATGATTGTGGTGCATCATAAATTATGCTATAATGTTTGGCCTCAAAAGATTGTTTCTTTATTGATCATCATGCCATTTTCTTGCATTTTCATCCATGAATGGGGCTGTTTAGGTCTCCATTATTAGGCATGATTCATCACCATCATTTTGATGTGTAATCTTGATGATCATGGTCTAAGGATGTGTATTTTCATGGGCTTCATCCTCATATGTATTTGCATGTGATTTTCATCATGATCATCTCCATGATCATGATTCTTATGTTCATGATTATGGTGGAAAATACCATGCATGCGTCTATATATGTTAAAACCAAAAGTTTAATGCATCATCATGATGGAAAATGAATAAGTCAAGTAAGCATGTATACATTCATGATAAGTTAAATAGGTAAAGAGGTATGATCACTTTACATGTATGATGTGATGAACAAGTTGGAAAATCATGTGTATGTGTATATATGTATTCAACCAAGTGGCCATATTGTATGCCAATGAAGATGTTGGAATACTTAGTTGATTATATGTATGCAAAATATGTATATCATATATTATATGTATGGCTAACTAAAGGATGTGTTAAACAAGTAAATTGAAGTGGTAACATGTAACAAGCATAAATATAGGGCCGTTTTGGTCATTTGGGCCGAGAAGTCCCTAAAGGTGTAAATTGGTATTTTTTAAATTTCAAAATATGTAGAAAAATGGGCTGAATGAAAGACCATAAAATAAAATAAGCATTAGACAAATTAAGATAAAGATCTTAGTGGTTAAAGCCCAAAATTGGGCTGCTTTGAGGACCAAAACTGAGGGCTATATTAAAAGGGTAAAAATTGTATTTTACTTAAGTTTATGATATGAAACATGAGCCAAACATTGGAATTAAGAGCCGAAGTTGTTAGATGATTAAAACCAGCCCCAGAACTGAGCAATCGTGCATGCATAAGCGAAACAAAATCTTGAAACGAAAAGTTTTATCACACGATGCGTTTTTACGAAATGAATGAAACATTTCAAAAAGTATTTTACGCGTAACGAACCACGGTTCAAATTATTCCAAACGACTTTTATATGATATGTTTACGATGTTACAATATGTTTATAGTGAGGCGGCCTGACATCAGGTCCTGGTGGAGGATGTCAGGGGCATATGTTTTACGTTATGGCCAAGTGTAACATCGCGTCCGGGACCCGAGATCTCCGCCATAACACATCACCATTAGATCCATGTACATGTGATGCAACACTGTGTTTGGACCATTGGGATTCATATTTTTTACATTTCATAATATGGGAAATCATTCGGTATGTCATGTGTTACCATGCTTACGATATGAAAAGTGCTATAGCCAACATACAAAAATGCCATGTTTACAAAAGTTGCGAAATGATATGAACATGTTTTGTTTTGAAACATTTTATGACATATGAACTATTTAAGAACTTGCATGAGCATTTGACATGAATTCCAAGCCATTATCACTTACACATCCTTTATCCATAAGTACGATAGAAAGTTGGGCATGAGATAAACACATAGATTTGAGACTTAACATAATTTATGATATGAGAAATTAATGATGTCTAAGTGATAATTAATCCTTCGGAATATTGATAAATGAAAGTTCAGACATATTTTTTACGCACTTTATCTGCTTATGTGTTGCTTAGGTTACCTTCTTTACTTGTCATTTTAATTGCAAACAGAGACGTGTTATGTTCATTACTTTACTATATTTATTTTACCATCCCGTCTCTCATGCATGATCCACAGAGGAACCTGGGCGGAGATACTTGTTGGATGATTCATTATCGCTCACTCTTTATTTTTACCATCTTGCAGAGCCCCGAGATCTTTACTTGGACTTTGTAGACGATGAGCGGAGGTTAAGATACCCGTGAGGAGCTCAGTGGGTCCAGCTGCTAGTTTATGTACTTTTGTGATTTCGGATATGTACTCTTCATCCTTTATGTACTGATGACATTGTACTCGGAGTTAGTTATGATATATGTTGCATGTCGGTTATGTTTTATTCTGTCTATTTTATTATGCTTCCGGTATTCGATACATGTTTATATCGACATGCATATAGATGTTATCAATACCTTGTACTTCTTATAGCATAGTATGACGCGTACACCGTGCCGAGACCCTAGTCTCGGGCAGGGCGCTACACCATTCTCACAAAAAGAAGAAGGCGAATCTGAAATTGAAAGTGTAGAAAAAAGGGAAACGCATGAAACAAACAAGTTTGAACCCATGATGTGCTCAACGTCGTGCTTTTCCATCTTTTGTGTATTATAAGATCTTGAACCATGTTCTATTGTCTCATCCAAAACATGTTAAGAAAGGTGATAAAAGTTCATCAAAAGATTGAAGATAAAGGGAAGTTCTTATAATGAGTTTAAGTTCCATTCATCTTCACCGCATATATGTTTCATTCGTTGGATTTTTGAAGTGGGTGGGGATGGAATAAACTATTCATGTTAGTTTAAATTGTTTACATGCATGTAGTAGCTAAAATCCCTTCTCCAAGTGCAGATTTTGATTCGAGGACGAATCCTTTTGAGTGGGGAGGGAATGATGAGGTCAAAGGAGCGTAATCACAAAATGAGGATGTACAACATTATAGAGTGGGAGGAAGCATGTTTTCGCAAGACCTTATTTTTCGCCAAATTGGCTTGTCAAAGTTGTTCATAAATTATTTTTAGATGTTTTTAGAATGTTTTTAGATGTTAAACTGTTTTCTAGAAGATATGAAAGTAGACTTTCCAAATATGAAACATGCCTGCATTTTAGGGTTTTCAAAAGATGACCTCATCTCCGTCTTTTGGCCATAACTCACTCATCCGATGTCTTTTTGAGGTGATTCAAAATTCTATGAAAACTAGACATCTAGGGCTACAATTCTTTGGAGAATCTCATTGACAAATTTGGTTTCTAGGTGACTCTGAATGCACGTGGAAGATTAGATGGCCGCTAAAGAGTTTGATTTCAAGTAGAAGTCTTATATTTTCCTATGTACATTAGGTTTAACTTAGTTTAGCTTATAAATAGGGATGTGTTCCACCATTTACAACAAGAGATGTTCATAGGAAAAGATAAAAATTTCACTTGAAATCAAACGCTTCAACAGCTATCTAATCTTCTACGCACATGCTCGGTCATCTAGAAGCCAAATTTATCAATGAGGTCCTCTAAAAAGTGTTAGCCCCGGATATCGAGTTTTTATATCATTGTCAATCACCTCAAAACAACGTCAGATGAGTAGGTTATGGCCGGAAAACCAAGATGGGGTCATCCTGTGAAAACCCTAAAATGTAAGCATGTTACATATTTGGAAAGTCTACTTTCTGATCTTATAAAAAACGTTTTAAACATCTAAAAAGCATTCGAAAAAATCTTAAAATACTTTAAAACAGAATGAAACTTTTACAAGCCAATTTGGCCAAAAATAAGGTCTTTCCAAACACCACATACATGCTTTCTCCCCCTCTATCCCGCTGCATATCTCCTTTTTACAATTACGTTCCTTTGACCTCATCAGATCGGAAGCACTAAAAGCATTGGAGACAGAACCATACTTAATTGCGGGAGGTTAATGATGTTGGAATTGTCCTTGATCCTCTCAACCACCTTGAAAGGAGCATCACCTCTTGTCATCAACTTAGATTTCCTCTTTTAGGAAACCGCTCTTTACGTAAGTGTAACCATACTAAGTCTCCCGGCTCAAAGACAACTCCCTTCCTTCTCTTGTTGACTTGCTTAGCGTAATGCTTGTTCTTCTTTTCTGATGTGTGTTTCACGATGCAAGATACGATATTTTCCTTGGTTCTAACGTGTTTCCTCCAGGAATACCTTGTTCGAATAATGAAGAGATGTTCTTCCCTTGAAATCGTGTGAATCATTTTTGGATGTGAGCAATGATTCTTCCAATACCAGTTTGTGCATGTACAAGAATAGCAATCCAACCTTGAGAAGTGACATGACTTGGTTAAATTCAAATTCACCATAACATATGCTCAAGACGTTGATACAGAATCTAACTTTGATCAAAGATAAAAAAACACAAAAAAACTCCTAGCAAAATAGCCTTGGCCTAAATATGAAATTTTTTATTCAACTCTCTTGAAAAGGTCGACATACAGCCCTATTTATAGAGTAAGTCATGCTAAACCCTAATGTACATAGGAAAAAGTAAGACTTTAACTTGAAATCAAACTCTTCAACAGCTATCTGATTTCCATGCTCAAACCTGGTCATCTAGAAGCCGAATTTCTCAATGAAATCTTCCCAAAAGTTTTAGCCCCATAGGTCTAGTTTCTATAGGATTTTGAATCACCTCAAAATGACATCGGATGAGCAAGTTATGGCTGAAAAATCAAGATGGGGTCATCCTGTGAAAACCTTAAAATGTAGGCGTGCTCCATATTTGGAAAGTCTACTTTCTCATCTTCTAATAAACATTTGTATCTCCTAACAAAAGTTATACAAACACCTAAAATGAATATAAAACAAAGCTACCGAAAACAAGTCGTGTTGGCCGAAAATAAGGCCATGCAAGACCTTTTTACAAAGCGATTAACACAAGAACATGCCCAGACGTCAAAACCAATCCACCCTCCATCCAGTGCTCTTCTTTTCTACTTCAAACAAGGTTAGAGGCTCTAAAAGATAGCATCAATGCTCAACAACAATGCCCTCTTGGTCTTACACAAGTTCAACAAGTAATGATTGAAAACCTAAACTAGCTAGGAAACTACAAAAATCCTACTTAGACTATGACTCTGCAGTTTACACCAAGTTTGTGATGCGTTTTTTAACCTTTCTAGAAGCTTATTCTGATAATGTGCTCCTTTTGACATTTGTAACAAATTTTAATTTTCTAATCAAATTTGAATCATGTTAATCCAATGTCTGTAGCTCGAGATATGGTCAAAGGCCTATACATAGCACTCCTGCTCAATCTTGGATTCTTGGATACTGTTTGATTTTGAACGCGTATTATGCCCCTTCTAAAAGCCAAATTTGCCAATCACATCCTTTAGAGAGTTATAGATAAGGATGTTAGATTTCCATATCATTTGGAATCATCTAAATACTACCTCAGAGGAGAGAGATATGGGCAAATAACTATATAGGGGTCATCCTGGTGAAATCATTCTAGAATTCCTTGTTTCAAAAACTAGAAAGTGCAACTCCTATTGAGAAACGGCAAATTGATCCACAAGACCCGGCTCCTTAATCGGGTGACCTAGACCTGGCTTCGGCCCCAGCTGATCAACAATATATTGCTGGTGGCCCCCATTTAGATGTAAATCCTTCTCCATCACTGTGAAATGACAGGTTACTGCCCCATCCTTCTTTCTTCCTGGAATCTTGTCGATTATTCATCATCCAGGCAACCCCTTGCTGCTGCAATGTGAGGCTCTGACATACAGCCGGTGGTGGCTCAAGTTTGCATGTAAATCAAGCCGTTGGGAAGCACTTCTTCTTTCCTCATCCGTGTATATATATGCAGTGAGTTCCCTGTGTAAGATTACCGAAGAACCTTGTGTTCTTCTGAGATTTGTGAGTGTTCTGGAGATTCTTGTGATTATTGTTGAGAGGTCTTGTATAAGTGAGCACCTAAGTGTGCAAGTGATTCAATGATTTATATTGTGAATAAAGTTATCATTTTTCAAAGTGTTGATGTTCAAGTATTGTTCATTGATTCCGTTGTTTAAAGTGAAGTGTTGTTAAATCGAAGTGAACTAAGTGTTCATGTGGAGTGAAGTTCCAAATCTTCTTCTTCTTATCTTGATATCTTTATTAACCTTGAGCCACCAAGATCGTGTTTTGTCCCGTTTTCCCCTATGGTGGGTTAAAATGGAAATCTATGTCTGTTGATTCTGTAAATCAATCCTCCTGAAAGTTGTCCTGATCTTCGAGATCTTGATTTCACTTGTATTTCTTAAAATCAAGTTGTGCATGCAAATATTATTGTTTGCATACGAAGCATAAAACTAAAATCAAGAGCTTTCTGTAGAATCGTTTGAGTTTGGAAAAGTGTTTTGGTTCGATCTGGATGAAATCCAGATTCTATAAGTTTGAATTATTGAACTCGTATTAGGATCTAAAATCGGAGCTTGCATGTCCATTACTTTGTTTCTAATTGCAATTTTCTGCTCAAAATCAGAAAGTTATTGTCCAATGGACTTGAACGGGCTTGTCTTTAGAAAGTGTTTATGTAATCGCCCCATTTATGATTTCTGATTTTGCCTTTGTGCACCATCGGTGTGTGCATGTGTGTCTCTGAACCCACTGATTCACTGTTAGTGTGAATTGGTGTGGAGTGTCCTTCTCTTCTTGATTCCTCTAAGACTGGATTTCTAGCTGAATCCTTTATCAGAAAAGTTTCTGTCTGAAGTTTTTTTCATGTTTTTCATCTCGTTGCACAAAGAATTCTGCTGTGCTCAAGCATTGTTCAAGCTGATTGCCCATCTTTATGTCAGGTGTTTTTTTTTTTCGAAGTACCAATACCGGTTTTTTAGGTTCTTACTATTCTCTGTTCTTTAATCTTCATCTCTCTAATATGAAAATGGTGAAGTTTATGGTCAGAAGAAGATTGGTATTCTGTATGTCCACAAGGTGCTTGTGGAAAGCCCTAGGTGAATGTGTTGCTGGTACCCTGATTCAAGCAGGGTATGTATTCTATAAGGAGAGCTTATTGTATCCTGAGCCTAAAGTAAACATCAGAGGCTCACTCTGGTGTTATCTTACATCTTACTGCTTTACTTTTGGTATCTTCAAGAGATACTTAACTTCCAACAGTAACTCTGTGATAAAGAAGGTACCTATAGCCAAGGCTGCATTCCTTCTTCTATAATCTAATCCTGACAACCAAGTGATCTAAGTCCCTCCCTCTCTCTCTCTCTCTGTTTATGTGTCAGTTATTTGTATGTGTACTGTTGAGAAGTTTTTTGATATTCATGATTTCTTGGTTGATCTTGCTATAAATAGGATTATTAGTAAAAGCAACATTATGTGTTTGACATTTTAAAAATCATGTCTTATACTTTATGCTCCCTACCTGTGTAATGGCATCTTTTGATGCCTAATGGTTGTCTCATGGTTGCTAATGCCTCAACAAATAAAATATGTGTTTAAGACTGGAGGTCAGTTGGTACGAATTCGTATGATGAAGTCTTGGGGTTGTCTTCCATAGGTCAGGTGGTTCCAGATTATCTTTCCATGTTATAATTGATGATGTATGTTGGCATGTGACTGTATGTTTAGACCTGAAGTATCATTGGTATTCATGCATCTTGTAAGCTCATGGTTATTTGTCTACTTCCTTTGAGGTTCTCTCTTAATGTTCTGTTATGTCCCATTAGTGATTTTTATCTGGAATAAATGATCTACTGTTGTGCTTACTTTAAAAATGTGTTTTCTATCCCTCCTCCACTAGTTTGTATTGATTGCATGGTAAGTAGTTTGGTGTTTCATATCTATGCTCAAATGGGTTATTTATGATTTCCCAGAAATTTGTTATGTCTTAATCTTGTATTTTGGTTGTTACCATTGCCTCTGTTTTCATATCCCCCTTTGCTCCCTTAATCATGCATGTTGTCATAAGCTTCTGAAGTCAGGCTGTCACCTTCATTATAATTTAGGGGGAGCATGTAGTGAAAATTGGGGATAATCCTTTGTGTTTCATCCTCTGGTTATGTTATAACTTGAAATTGTTTAATCCATGGTATTGTGATAAATGTGAAAGTCCTTTGCCTTCAATATACCCTGTATCTGGTCCTCCATCTTATGTTGGGATCTTGTGTACCTAGGAATATATATTCTCTGTGTACATCTGTTAATCTTTCTTAGTGGTCTTTTTTCCAGTCTCTATCCCTGATGGGTCGTTGATTCTTATGCTGTTATTCATCTGCTCTTACTAGTTGGACCATGTGCCATTACCATTGCTTGTTTGAAAGATTGGTTGTACAAGTTTGCTTGTTGCCATGTCACTAATTTGATATGTGGTCACATCTGTTAGATGTTCCTAGGCCTCAATTCCTCTGTATTAATTATCTTGGATTGGCTCCTGTAATATGATCCTTCATTCTCTTTGATTCTGTTCATGCATCCTCTGCATATAAAAGTTAATGATCTGTGCAACCTGCATGTAGTTGATAAACTTTGTCTTCAAAGGAACTCAGTTTTTTGCAGATGTTGCAGGGCTGGTGTTCCTCATGACTGCTTAATGCAGGGTTGTAACTAATCTTTATTGCAGGATTTGAGATTGTAGTATTTGCAGAGAATTCTTTGGAGCTATTTCCCGCAGGTTGTTCCATTTACAGGAACAGGAGTAGTTACTTTTATGCAGGTTGCTCGTGGAGGATCCTGCAAATGTTGTGTTGTAGCAGTTCTTTGCTCTCTAACCATTGTCATTGCAGGGACAACTCTTCCAAGGAACCAACGGTTGTTTGGCAGGGACATCAAGGAAATGAAATTTATACCAACATTTGAGCAGGTTTCAAACACTAAAAGCTGTAGGGAAATAGTGGGTTCCTAAATAAACAGTTATACTGGTTCCAGGAATCAGCATGAAGCATCAACAAGTGGAACAAGGTTGATGCTGTCTTCACTACTAGACCACCATGGGCAAAGACTGGTATATCAGCGTGTTCTCAGCAACCAGCAGCCAGTATATGCATCTTTTCCTTCTTAGCCCTATGAAATTTGTATTTATTTTTGATTGACTAACAAACTTTCATGTGCTCTTTCATAAAAGGGCCTTGGGCTGCAGGTGGCCTAATTTTTATGCAGGAACAACAAGTCATTCTTCCCTAATGTTTGATTTGCAGGAACAGAAGATGTTTTATTTATGGTAACCATTATCTTGCAGGTTGAGGTGACAAATGCAAGTCCAGAACCCCAGGAAAGACACTGGAGTCACCCACAATAAGAACTCATATGAAGCTCTAACAGGTACCACATTTATAAGAATTTATCCTGTCAACTTATTGTGCTCTCTGATTACTATAGGTAAGTCATCATCCCACTATTCAGCAACAAGGGTTGTGGTTCTACAATAACTAGTGATTCAGAGCATGAAGATTATGATGATGGGTCTGAATTGTTTCAACAAATTGATGAGCATTAATCGGTCCACCCAAAGGCTTCCCTTACTCGTGGATTACATATTGCAAACTTAGTTGCACCTCACATGCACTAAGTTTGAGGGGGGGAGGGGATATTGAGAAATGGAAAATTGATCCACAAGATCCAACTCCTTAACCGGGTGACCCGGACCCGGCTTCTACCCAGCTGATCAACAATATATCGCTAGTGGCCCCCATTTAGATGTAAATCCTTCTCCATCACTGTGAAATGACAGATTACTGCCCCAGTCTTCTTTCTTCCAGGAATCTTGTCGATTATTTATCATCCAGGCAGCCCTTTGCTACTGCGATGTGAGGCTCTGACATATAGCTGTTGATGGCTCAAGTTCGCATGTAATTCAAACCGTTGGGAAGCTCTCCTTCCTTCCTCATCCGTGTAGATATATGTAGTGAGTTCCCTGTGTAAGATTACCGAAGAACATTGTGTTCTTCTGAGATTTGTGAGTGTTCAGGAGATTCTTGTGACTATTGTTGAGAGATCTTGTGTAAGTGAGAACCTAAATGTGTAAGTGATCCAGTGGTTTATATTGTGAATAAAGTTATCATTTTTCAAAGTGTTGATGTTCAAATATTGTTCATTGATTCCGTTGTTCAAAATGAAATGTTGTTAAATCAAAGTGAACTAAGTGTTCTTGTGAAGTGAAGTTCCAAATCTTCTTCTTCTTATATTGATATCTTTATTAACCTTGAGCCACCGAGATCTTGTGTTTTGTCCCGTTTTCCCACAACTCTTAAAACTTTTGCACACGATTTAACACTTCAAAAAAATAGCAAATGACTCTAAAATATTATAAATAAGATGTACAACATTTACAAGCCAAATAGGCCTCCAATAAGGTCCTGCAAAACACCACAAACGTGCTTCCTTTTTCTCCATCTTGCTGCACCTCCTTTTTATGCAATTTACCTTCTTGTACCTCATCATTCCCTTCCCGCTCGAAAAGACTCGACTTCGAATCTAAACTGTAGAAAATGCAGAAGAGAATTTGGCCCATATATGCTTGTAACATAAAAACACAAATATACAATTAATATGGACAAACATGAATAGTTTATTCTCACTTCACCTGGATCAAATATTAATATGGTAGAAAACATGTAAGGTACGGTTGAAAGAAACTCAAACTTAAGGAAGATGCTTCTCTGTAGATGCAAACTTATAAACTTGTGTTGCCTCTTTTTAACATGTTTTGGATGCATTAAAACCTACATGAAATCGTTTCTAAACACAAAAGATGGCAACACATTGAATGAAATTGAACCCATCATATAACCGAATTTTAGAAAGTGTTCTTGTTTCCATGTTAAACAAATACTTACCAAATTATTCTCCTTGGAAGAAAAATTATGTGCCCTAGAGAATTTACAACTTTGAGTACAATAACTATAACTTTTAACACAAAGAACATGTACACAACCAATAACAAACTCATGACACAAAGACTTACGCATGCATTTTGAAACTCCTACATCAAACACATAGATAATTCAAATAATCTCAAACACTAGGGCTCGGCTCAGACACACACGTATACATATTAAAGATTTTGAAAAAGGGATGCTTGCTGAATTTACGCAACTTTCAATAGCAAGACACATAACAAATGAGTATGTTTCAATGGGCACAAAAAATGTGTCATTATTGTTCTTCATTTGAACCTTTTGAACATGAAGTAATACAAATGCGTATGCAAACAAAAATGGCAATGCATTAGGAATAAAACTTTAAACACATTTGTATCATTCTCTTGCCTTTCTTCCTCATATACAATTTCAGATTTGTCTACATGTTTTCCATCAATTCCTTCACCGACTTCAGCTTCATGTTCCTCGTTTTCAATCACTTTAGTCTCATTAGCATGCCATTCGGTTTTATCAGCATGCAACTCACTTTCAATATGTTTGCGCATCTCAAAATCAATAGTAAGTATATCCTCATCAATTTTGTTCAAATCATACAATCCAGGCTCATGCAAATTGTTTTCCATGTTTCATGCAAGTCATGCAAATCTTTAACATTATCCAAACAAGAATTTGTAATACCCATATGTTCTTTAAGCTCTTGCACTCCCAATTTCAATTCCTTTGAAGCTTTCTTTATTTCATGCTCAAACTCAACAAAGCTTTTATGCCAATCAGATTTAATCTAATGCGCGTCTTTTTCAATATCTCATGCATTTTAGCTTTATCAAGAGTAACAGTATACAAATCATGATTAGAATCAGGTGAAACATTAGGAACTTCATTCTTAGCATGCAAGACCTTAGCATTATTTAAGTAAGAATTTAGAGGTTGCACTCGCTTCATAAATTCTTCCCTTTCAAGTTCTGATTTTTGAAAAGCTTTCTTTCTTTCATTTGGCAGCTTCTTTTTGAAATGATTTGCAAGACAAAACATATAATCAAGATTCTGAATTCTTATCCTATGCATTGGTTCAACAATTTTCTTATTTAAACCAGCAATAAATTTCGGCATAATCAATGCCTCAGGTTCTTCTATGTAATCTCTACACAAACCATCTAACAGTTCATCGTAATATTGTCGTACAATTGATGCGATGGAACTTTTGCCAATCACTTACCCATATGCCACTGGATAAGCCAAAGTGATGCATTCTCTCTTCTATCTCTTTGAAGTCACGCAGGAAGAACTTCACTCTCCAAATCATGTTAACCACTTTATCTTCCATGTCCACCAAATTATACAAATTGAAGCAAGACACCAAACAAAGAGAAAAAGAAAACTAACATAAGGACGAAAGAAATATAACTACATCAGTATACACAACAACTGATTTTTATGCCTTTCCACGCTCGTGTTTAGCTTCACTCAAACAGAATTTTAGCTCCCCTCCTTTTATTCTCAAAACCACTCAAGCCTTTTTCCACTCCTCTTCTCTCTCTCTCTCTCAAAATACTTCGAGCAAACACATTGTGGTCTTGAAAATCACCCTGTGAAATCTTCTTCTCGTCAAAGGTGAACATGACCTGGCAATGCAATCCACGAAATCATAAGGTAGAAATGACTCAACACAAAGACAAGGACAACTAAGATTTAAAGAATACAAGAAACCAAATAGGATATAGTATGGCTGAATCAAAGAATCACTAAGGGGTTGCTTCGGGCAATACTTAGCCAACATTGATCAAGAGTGAAAATCAAACAATGCAATCATAATGGTCCAATAGTCACAAAAAATGTTCCAAAGTGGGTGGGTAGGGTAAATTTAGGAAAATTTTTGAAACTTTAGACCGTGTGTAGTTTTTAGAACAGTTTTGGGTTTTCAGGTAGGAATTAGTTATTCCTGTGTATTTTTCTCAATTTCTCTGTGCAACTCAATAGTACAAGTCCTGCCTTTTGAATGACTCAATTCCGATATGTATGCACAAAGTTCTTGAATTTTCTTTCCTTTCCTGATTTTACTTTCGGTATTTCAAGAACTATGTTTAAACTTGTTTTTCTTGACTTTCTTGCTTCAAGGAATGAGTGTGTATGGTATCTTTGTAGTTTCTTGAATAAATAATCCTAAGTTAATTTCTCGAAATTCCTCTTGCACAATGTTGCTCAAATTGCTCGGTTCGTGTCCTTCCTTGTGAAACTGAGAGTAGACGTTATTGCCTTTGGTGTGTGACTATTTAGGGGACGTTTATGGATGTTTAGAACTGAGGTTAGGTCTTTTGGGAGGGGATATATTTCTATATGCTTTGGAGATAAAGTGTATACGGTTTGAGGATCAATTAGGGTCTTGTGTGAAGTGACCAAAAGCTAGGGTTCTTGGTCTTCTTGAGTTGAAAGGTTCATTCTTTTGTATGATTTTGGCTGGGGGTTTATAGCAACCTAACCATGTAAACTATCCCACCAAGAATCATAAGTTTTAATCACAAATACAATCAAAATTCAACTGAGAGCTTCACACAACAAGAATTCAGGACAAGACTAGGCATTAGACAAACTTGTCATCTTTTTTGTGCGGCTGATTGTATATTCAGTAGATGCAAGCCTTAGGTTTCAAAACAGAAAGAATAACACAATAGGTATGCAAATTTAGTCCAAGATCTGTCAAGGATGTAAGACAGATGAAAGCTTTAGGTGTAAACACTAATTAGTTCAAGCTAGGGTTTTGTTTTGATGTGTGGCCATATTTTTTTTGGATGGTATGGACAGAAGTTTTTGTTATGAAGATGATGAATGAATGGAATGTAATGAATTTGAAAAAGAAAACATGGGGCTTTAGTTGAGAAAAAGAGTTTGAGTGATTCACAAAATGCATGATTTAAATAACGCGTGTTTAAGAAATGCATGACACAATTCATTACTTGACACGTTTTTACGACAAACTTGCCTTATATACTTTATATATAATGTTGCCGTACTAACAAGCCATGAAGCTTTAAAGATTACATCAAATGGCAAACATTTGTTGCGTTTGAATTATTTTCAGGTGCCACCATTAATGTAGCGCTATGCTCCCGAGCCCTAGCATCGAGAACAGTGCACCCGCCGTATCTCACTGAGGAGAATACAAGGCGTAGAATCAATCTCTTACATGTCAGAAATGACGTAGAAATTTTTCTCGCGGAAACGTAAATAATAACTTAAATTAACCTTCAATAATCGTCTTTACATTACTGAATAAAACTCTGATAATAAAAGTAATAGAGAAGTCTGTGAAAAATCCCCAAGGTATAAATAAGAACAATCAGCTGCAGAGTCCCCCTCGTATCCTAGCTGCAGCTATCAACCAGCCCACTCAGCTATGTCCGTCCCGTCCTCAACGAAGATATGCTCGTAGTCCTCATCCGGCTCACCTGGGAAGTAGGGGTGAGTGACAGAAAATCACCCAGTAGATGCCCGCCTCAAACCAATACAAAACATGCATACCGAAATGATATAACCACATAGCACATAAATATAAGATAACATGCATAAGATAGGGTAAATGCGGTAAGTAAAGCACTCCACATAAAAATACGCAGCGTCGTGATGCATGTCCTACTATGCATGTCACACGCAACAAAGTCATGTCACACAAAATGCCGATATCTCCGCCATGCAATGCATGATCCCGGGACCTACTGAGTGGCTGTGGGTCGTACCCACCCACAGTCACCATCCTCAGTGTACTTGGCCCCGCCACCGTACACCATCCTGAGCGTCCGTGGCCCGTACGCCACGACCCACCATCATGCAATACACGTGCCATGAATGCAACCAACACAATCGCCTGAGGCCCCTGGCCCATCCTCAC
Source organism: Eustoma russellianum (assembly GCA_036186865.1). Taxonomy (NCBI): domain Eukaryota; kingdom Viridiplantae; phylum Streptophyta; class Magnoliopsida; order Gentianales; family Gentianaceae; genus Eustoma; species Eustoma russellianum. The sequence goes on from AP025056.1 coordinate 35,003,402, forward strand.
CATCCTCCGGCACTCAAATTTAGGTTCGTAAATTTTTCGAATATTAAAAAGTTGTTATTTATCATCACCCTTAATTTTCCCTTAGCTTGTATTAATTTTCTAAAATGTTCTACTAATTTTTCCTATTTCTCCCTTATTTAATTCTATTTATTACTATTTATTTTTAATTTCTTGAATTTACCAAACTTTAGAAATTAAGTGGATTAATTTAATTTTAACCTTTTTTATTTTCTGGAATTTATTTGAATTTTACTGGTATTTAATTATATTCTCTATACATTTTTTTTGAGTGGTTAATGGCCCGCATTCGGTCCGACCCGCTGGCCAGCCGGCTCGGTCCGTTGGCCAGCCTGTTCTCTGTCTTAAATTAATTTAATTTTTATTTACTGGTTGTTCCACCAGTGGCAACGCGTGTTGTGATTCGTTTTTTTGATCCCAATCCCCATTTTTTCCTGTTTCCAGTCTATAAGAACCTATTCTAAGGCCAAAACACAACTTTTTAAAGACTTCTAGTGTAACAGTTCCCCCCTTTTTTCAATTCATTAAGGGTATTTTTTTTTGTTCCGATTCAATCTTACCACCAAATTCACATACATACACGCACATAGTAGCTATAAACAATGTATCTCATGCTTTCCAACATATACGAAATTTACAACTTAAACAAATAAACACAACGAAACAAAATTTACAACTTAAACAAATAAAAACAACGAAACAAAATTTACCACTTAAACAAATAAAAACAACAAAACACATTAGTATACCATCAAAGCATGCATGAATCATACCCGTTTGAGGGGAAGAGGCACCTACCTTTTTGACAAATTAACTTCCTACACGGAATCTCTTCTTCTCAAGCCGCCGACCTCTATGCTTGGTGTTGAACAAATCCTTCCTTTCTCCGTAAAGGCATCGGATGGTTGTTTTGGAAAAGGACAAAAACTTTAACTTCTACACTTAATCCATGAAGTTGACAACTACAACTTTAAACACCTTTTTGTTTATCAATTTAATATCGTTTCAATTCCAATTTATTATCCAAACCGTAATTATGTGTATAACATATGTTTATTATTCCAAACATTCTATATATAGATATAGAAAAACAATGGATATTAATATACATATAATGAAATCTCTGAAACAGTAGTAAATATGCCCATGATGCTAACTTGGACACTCATCCAGGGTGTAATGATGTGTGCAACTATAAATTTTGTATCTTCAAATACATGTACACATACAACCAAAACATACTTAAATTTATAGTTTATAACTCATGCATGTATGCGAAAATGGTAAGAATTTGTTGTATCTAAATAATACTTGGCTAAGTCAGTGAATAATATGACCTTTATTTTTATATACTCAGGCAGTATAGACTTTGTTTACCAAAATTTTACCATTCTAAATAAGCAACATATATTATATCCATAAATTATTTATTACATACAAATAATAGCCACAAAGCCAGCGCCCATAAGAAGTACCACGTTACTAAATCGATAGCAGCATTTGCACATGCTAATTCGACTAGCATTTTTTTTTTTTTTTTAATTCACAAATATACATACTTCGGCTAGCATTTCTTTTTTTGATTCACTTATATACACATTTCAGCCATCAATTGTTTATTCACATATATACATATGTTCTACCTGTTAGGAAATCAACCGAGATCACTGCCAAACGCGCAGCGGAAAACAAAACTTGATCTCCGATTTCCTACCAAGGATCCATGTTGTTCGTTTAATTCGACAAAAGAAATCAAAAACTACCTCTGTAGGTTCGAAGTCTGCAGATGGAAGAGGTGCGAAATCACGAACACCCTCTGTCGGTATCCACACGAACGCTTCCGCCCGGAGTGCTAGCTCTTCAAACGGCGCGGCTGAAGAAATCGTTTTTCACAAAAACGATTCTAGGGTTTCTGTTGTTTTCGTTTGTATTTCGTATGTCTCTATGTACGAGATACATAGATATATATACACGCATTTATGGATATTAAAAACCGAGTCCTAATCGGTTTCGTTGATGCCAATCAAAATCCATATCAGATATGGATTCTGTCAGGATATTCAAAATCCATATCAGATATGGATTCTCTCATTATTATCTGACAGCATATATATATCTATATACATATAACCACAAAAACGAAAATAATAATATTAATATCCAATATTAATATTATTAATATTAAAACGATAATAATAATAATAATTAATATCCAATATTAATATTATTAATATTATTAATTTCAGCCTTACGCATTCTTGTGTGTGACCCGATAGGCCCATATTAATTGGCAGTTGATTAAATCTCTATTAAACCAACAAGTCGTAATTGGCCTCTAGCAAGGCATTACAACTACCCAATTAATACGAGTAAAGTCCAACTAGCCTAATAATAGTACATGCATTAATCCCTTTGTCACACGATATCTAGTTTGAACATAAGTCATGGTCAGCGTCATACTTATATAGTTCAAACATATGATTACTCGATCTCTAAGTAGACTGATAAAACAAATGATATTGATCACACTATCAATTCATTTGAGCACGGCCATGCATTTCACAGTCTCACTAATCGAGGGGCCCAAAGATATCTCTCTCAAAAGAGAGGGACAAATTCTATCTTGATTGTTCAATATCCTCTACATAATTTCTATCACATTTAATCATGACCTTTATTATTATCCAGTTACGGATAACGTTTGATCATGTCAAAATATAATAGTCCTTATGTTGGAAACTATGACAATCTCAAGTCAAAGGATTAAAACATGACTATCATGAGATTTACTTATGACGCTAATCCATGTAGCAATCTCATGATGGGTCTATCCAATACACTGTTATTGATTCGTATCACCATACACATAATCATCTCATGATTATCAAATCAATACTCATACTGATTATAAATTATTTTATCTCCATAACAACAATGAATCAGGGACATATATCAAAATTGTGTAACATACTAACCAACAATAATGATAATAAAACCTCTTTTATTAATAATAAATGCATAACATAAATATCCAAATCATGGCCTAGGGCGCATACACTAACACTACCACGTACACACACATATATATATATACTCGGTCATACATTAATATGCTATACATAATATTCATTAGGTCCCAAAATAATATTGTTGGTCGAATAAAAGGATTTTTTTTTGCAAATGTTTAATTAATTCGGTCGTACACCATATTACCAAGACTCAACCTCTGTTTAAACACAAACATATACACAGCTACATCCATATCTATACATCAATTTATGCAATCACATATAATAAGTATGATCCATGATTTGATACGAAAATAGTAATACGGATTTCACAAATTCATAATAAGTACAAAAAGGATATTACCTCGTTTGTTATACTATGTCGTACTATCGAATTGAGGCTTGTTGGTTGAATCAATTCGTCTCCTTTTAAGTAAATATTGGCCGCTGACTTTAGGAGAGAAAAAACAATTGTTGTGCTCTCTGTTGAAGCCAGCCGAATAGATGGAGAAGAGAAAATGTAATGGCTGCTGTGTTGGTGGGGATAAATATAAGGTGAAGGTTGCAACAAAATTTTTTTTTTGCCCTTTCCTGATGAAGGCTGACGGCAGGGAGAAAATGGAGGGTTTTGGTGAGATTTTTTTTTCTTTTGAGGGTGAGAGGGGGCGGCAGGATGGGTGGGGAAAAGGGTTAGATTAGGCCAGTTAAATAGGAAATTTTAAGATATATATAAAAGGTATGTTCCTAGTCAGATAGGATTTAATTCCCTAAATCAAATCAAATTCAAATATTATCTTCCTATCTCAAATTAATCAATTTGGAATAATCAATATATTTTGTTATTTTTCTCTATTTCCATTTACGAAAAAAACTTCCGGACATAACACTCCTTCCCCCTTACAAAAAGTTTCGTCCTTGAAACTTGTGTTTGGCGCGATCAATGACTTAGTACAGTTCTACTGGATTCATTCACCTAGATAAGGGTCGTACTAAATATCCATTATTAATTCCGATACGTTAACCATTTCACTTTTTTTTTCGGTGTATGACTAAGTCCTCAAGATAGTGCTTTGTATGCTACATTGTGGTTTCTAGGTCTATTATTTTCCGCTTATTCAAGATCGTAACCTATCTTCTTGACATTTTAAGATCAACTTAGGGGTATTGTCATCATACTGGGGTTCCATAACCCAATAGTTATTCGATATTGTACTTGTATGTACGGTCATCAGCAGCCTTCTAAAATCAGTTCTTAGGTGTATTATAATCCTTATCTTAATTTTCTATAGTTACAACTTATAACTTCTACTTACACCAATTGATGTGTATCATTCAACTTATTGCAATCTACAATTTTGTATTTTTAAATTCATCATATGTGATTCTTCTTCTAGTCATGTGACTGTCCAAAATATCCATCAAGTCCACAAAATCAATTCTTATTTACTTACAAAAGAGTTCTATGATCATGTCCTTACTTTCCTCAGAGATATCATCCACAATCTAATATACAAAGTATGTATATGGACGTATTTTTCTTAAGGAAAAGTAGCTTACGTAGCTATAATTTGGAATACGGCTTTAACTGTTTAAAATAATATCCATTCTAATTTTTTGTAAAAGCAAAACCAAAATATCATTTGTTTTCGAAGCATGACGTCTCAAATGACCACTTATAAAACAATCATATACTGGTTTGAAAATATTACAGTCAAAACCACTTTAAAACAATTGAGACAATGTAAAACTTCTTTTTTTTTTTAAAAAAAAAAACGATTCGAACGCATTGTCTTTTTCTTTCAAACGAATTATATATTTTGGAAGCTATATTTTGTTTCGCAAAGTACAGCGATTGGAAAGTCAACAAATGCAAAGTTTCATCAAACAATTTGAATAAGGTACCATTCTTTTCAAAAATAAGTACGTATATTTTTGAAGCTATTTCCGCTTCACCAAATTAAATAAATTCATCGCAAGCCGATACTTTACTTCAAAAAAAAATTTAATAAATAAAATGCTTGCAAAATCCATAGTTGTCAAATAAAATTATTTTACCAAAATAAATATAGCTAAACAAAAGTTTGAGAAATGTACGAGATATATAAATATATCGATGTTCGAAAACATCATTATTTTAAAATATATCAGTTTTGTCAGTGGTTGTCGAATTTCCATTAGGTGCCTATACGAATTCAAAAACAAATATAGTCTTGTAAAGTAATATGCTAAAAAAATTGGAACTAATTGAAATGTTTAGTAGCAAAAATATTTGAAATACCTTTGGAGTATAAAATATTTCTTGGTGTACGTGCTTACACAAAAAAACATTTAACTACTTGAAAAATAATAGTTCAATACTTAGTATAATTTTTTTAAGTCACTCCTTAACGTTAGTGAAAAAAATCCACCTATGTACCATTTTATAATTCTTTAACTTAAGTTGGGTAATGCTAGCATGTCACCCTAAATATTAATCGACTTAGCGTATTCTAATTCATCATGCTTCTGCGCGCCACACTGATCGTTGTACTTCTTCACTTGATTATTTTAACCGCTAATTCTAAACCACTACTTGTTCATACTTACTGTATTTTAGTTCAAGCCTACTCGATGCATCAATACTTACGTGTTCCTATGAATCAACACTTAACTCGGATTTGTAACAATTTGTCATTCCATTGTACTTATTTTAGTAATGCTCAATTGTCACTATCAATCAATGTTTCTAGTGGACTAATATATTCGGCTTAGTTAATACTCTAAAGTTCAACATCTTAATCATAACTATAAAACTCTTTTTACGGTATTCTTTGCTAAACTCTACTGATCATAACGCTAATAAATTGTTACTTAGTTTTCTTCTTTATACTATAAATCATTTCTTAATACCTACATTATCCACTTAGACCTAGTCGCGTTTCGATACTACTGCCGAGATAGAGGCGTGAACCCAACTCATTTATCGTAATAGTATCGGGTTTGCAAGGATCAGATCCAAGGAATTATTCAGATGATTATAATTAGCACTTAGGTAGAGTAAATAATTCAGAGTCGTATGGAGTGCCCTAGGTATACTTGGGCAGATTCCTTATCCGATCATCACTTAGGTCTGATGTCATGACTTATTTCTAGAATCGATACTTGGTATCATCATTCCTTACGTCTAAAATCATCACTTATTTCTAAGTTCAATGCTTAGAGTATAATCATAGTTTATGACTAGAATCAGTACTTATGTTTAATCATCACCTAATGTTCAGATCACCGCTTACTTTCTAAGATCACTTCTTATTTCTAAATCATACTTAGTGTATAATCATCGTTTATGATTAAAATCAATGCTTAAGTCGAAGATCAACTCTTAATCAAAATTGTCGCTTATGTCTAAAATCGTGACTTACGGGTAGGATCATCACTTAATCTCTAAAGTGATGTTTTATTTCCAATAACATGCTTATATAATAGTTGCTTACGACAAAAAAATGGTACTTATGTCTAAAATCACGTTTAATCAAAATCGTCACTTATGTCTAAGATCGTGAATTAGGGAAAAAATCGTAACTTAATTTCTAATATCATAGCCTAAATCTATGCTTCTGCTGTGGATCTAGAGTCATGCTTTGAAAGATCGCACAGTCGAACACGTAGTACTTCTTAAACTCATTTTGAAATTAGATCCAAGTGATCGGCGGTGTCAGTTGTGATGTGTCATCACTCCTCCGCATCTACTCGTCGAAGAATCTCAGGTCCGAGTGTGATGGTGGTGGAGGCGGTGCATGCCAGTTCAGCAGCTGGTGCTATTGGCTAAGGTGTTGGTCATGGTGATTATGGCATCTTCAAGTGCTTGGGGGCGATCCCTGATTCTGGTGGTTCTCACCACCGTTCCCAGCTGGCTCATGTCGTGGAGGCATTTCCTGTTACCAAGTTCATGAGAAGAAATTGGATTAGTCAATACTAAGTTAGAAGGTTGAACGCCGATAAATCGATAATTAGACAAGGAAAGCTCACCATCGGCACACACCTCCCATAATCCGATCATAACCTAGGTCTAAGATCATATCTTAAATCTACGTTGTTTATTAAGGGTAAAATAGAAATTTTATAAAAGATCGTAACTTATGTCTAGGTGATCTAATTAAGCCTGCGTTTCCGAGGCGGATCTGAAGCCTCGGCTCGGATACCACCTGTAGCGCTCTGCTCCCGAGCCATAGCATCGAGAACAGTGCACCCGCCGTATCTCACTGAGAAGAATACAAGGCGTCGAATCAATCTCTTACATGTCAGAAATGACATAGAAATTTTTCTCGCGGAAACGTAAATCATAACTTAAATTAACCTTCAATAATCGTCTTTACATTACTGAATAAAACTCTGATAATAAAAGTAATAGAGAAGTCTGTGAAAAATCCCCAAGGTATAAATAAGAACAATCAGCTGCAGAGTCCCCCTCGTATCCTAGCTGCAGCTATCAACCAGCCCACTCAGCTATGTCCGTCCCGTCCTCAACGAAGATATGCTCGTAGTCCTCATCCGGCTCACCTGGGAAGTAGGGGTGAGTGACAAAAAATCACCCAGTAGATGCCCGCCTCAAACCAATACAAAACATGCATACCGAAATGATTTAACCACATAGCACATAAATATAAGATAACATGCATAAGATAGGGTAAATGCGGTAAGTAAAGCACTCCACATAAAAATACGCAGCGTCGTGATGCATGTCCTACTATGCATGTCACACGCAACAAAGTCATGTCACACAAAATGCCGATATCTCCGCCATGCAATGCATGATCCCGGGACCCACTGAGTGGCTGTGGGTCGTACCCACCCACAGTCACCATCCTCAGTGTACTTGGCCCCGCCACCGTACACCATCCTGAGCGCCCGTGGCCCGTACGTCACGACCCACCATCATGCAATGCACGTGCCATGAATGCAACCAACACAATCGCCTGAGGCCCCTGGCCTATCCTTACCATCCTCCGGCACTCAAATTTAGGTTCGTAAATTTTTCGAATATTAGAAAGTTGTTATTTATCATCACCCTTAATTTTCCCTTAGCTTGTATTAATTTTCTAAAATGTTCTACTAATTTTTCCTATTTCTTCCTTATTTAATTCTATTTATTACTATTTATTTTTAATTTCTTGAATTTACCAAACTTTAGAAATTAAGTGGATTAATTTAATTTTAACCTTTTTTATTTTCTGGAATTTATTTGAATTTTACTGGTATTTAGTTATATTTTATATACATTTTTTTGAGTGGTTAATGGCCTGCCTTCGGTCCGACCCGCTGGCCAGCTGGCTCGGTCCGTTGGCCAGCCTGTTCTCTGCCTTAAATTAATTTAATTTTTATTTACTGGTTGTTCCACCAGTGGCAACGCGTGCTGTGATTCGTTTTTTTGATCCCAACTCCCATTTTTTCCTGTTTCCAGTCTATAAGAACCTATTCTAAGGCCAAAACATAACTTTTTAAAGACTCCTAGTGTAACAGTTCCCCCCCTTTTTTCAATTCTTTAAGGGTATTTTTTTTGTTCCGATTCAATCTTACCACCAAATTCACATACATACACGCACATAGTAGCTATAAACAATGTATCTCATGCTTTCCAACATATACGAAATTTACAACTTAAACAAATAAACACAACGAAACAAAATTTACAACTTAAACTAATAAAAACAACGAAACAAAATTTACAACTTAAACAAATAAAAACAACGAAACAAAATTTACCACTTAAACAAATAAAAACAACGAAACACATTAGTATACCATCAAATCATGCATGAATCATACCCGTTTGAGGGGGAAGAGGCACCTACCTTTTTGACGAATTAACTTCCTACACGGAATCTCTTCTTCTCAAGCCGTCGACCTCTATGCTTGGTGTTGGACAAATCCTTCCTTTCTCCCTAAAGGCATCGGATGGTTGTTTTGGAAAAGGACAAAAACTTTAACTTTTACACTTAATCCATGAAGTTGACAACTACAACTTTAAACACCTTTTCGTTTATCAATTTAATATCGTTTCAATTCCAATTTATTATCCAAACCGTAATTATGTGTATAACATATGTTTATTATTCCAAACATTCTATATATAGATATAGAAAAACAATGGATATTAATATACATATAATGAAATCTCTGAAACAGTAATAAATATGCCCATGATGCTAACTTGGACACTCATCCAGGGTGTAATGATGTGTGCAACTATAAATTTGTATCTTCAAATACATGTACACATACAACCAAAACATACTTAAATTCATAGTTTATAACTCATGCATGTATGCGAAAATGGTAAGAATTTGTTGTATCCAAATAATACTTGGCTAAGTCAGTGAATAATATGACCTTTATTTTTATATATACTCAGGCAGTATAGACTTTGTTTACCAAAATTTTACCATTATAAATAAGAAACATATATTATATCCATAAATTATTTATTACATACAAATAATAGCCACAAAGTCAGCGCCCATAAGAAGTACCACGTTACTAAATCGATAGCAGCATTTGCACATGCTAATTCGACTAGCATTTCTTCTTTTTTTTAATTCACAAATATACATACTTCGGCTAGCATTTCTTTTTTTGATTCACTTATATACACATTTCAGCCATCAATTGTTTATTCACATATATACATATATTCTACCACGTACACACACACACAGATATATATATATATATATATATATATATATATATATATATATATATATATATATATATATATATATATATATATATATCAAGATGGCTTGTCTTTTCAACGCCATTAGCATACACCATCTTCGGGCAGCATTAGATATCAACTCATTGTATTCTGTATTGTACAACTTAGATATCAATGACAGTCGTATAAATATGCATGCTTTTTCCTTCGCCAAGGTTTTATCCACAAGGGTGGTTTTTCTTGACAAGGTTTTAATGCGACATATCATATACGACTGGAGATATATCATCATTAGCTTTTTAATTCACTTATTCACATATTCTGACATTTGTGTAATGGTTTTCCTCCGCCAAAAGTGAGGCCTTTTATTAATAAAAGATCTTTTTAAATATATATATATATATATATATATATATATATATATATATATATATATATATATATATATATATAATCCGCAATGCAGAGGGCCAATTATTAACAGACTCGTCCGACATCATGGCAGCAGCGGTCTCTTTTTATACTGAGTTGTTTGCACCGGCATCAACACAGAATCATTCTACTATCCTTTCGCACATCCCTCGACTGCTAACAGACGAGGACAATATTACGTTGACGCGACTTCCTACAGTTGTTGAAGTTAAGGACGCTGTATGGCACCTGGACCCTCACAGTGCAGCTGGTCCGGATGGCTTCCATGGTATGTTTTATCGTTCCTGTTGGTCGGTCATTAATTCTGATGTGGTTAAGGCTGTGCAGGAATTTTTCCTTGGTATTCCGCAGCCATCAGTTATGGCTAGCGCATTAATTACTTTGATACCCAAGACATCATCTCCGCAGACTTTCAGCGATTTCCGACCCATCTGTCTGACAAATTTCCTAAGTAAAGTGTGCACCCGCATTATAGCGACACGATTGGGACTGCTTCCTCCAAAGCTCATTTCTCCAGAACAAACGGGCTTCCTTCCTGAGTATGATATTTCAACACAAGTTTTATTGGCAAGAGAACTGGTTCATATGTTGGATAGTGGACCTTCACATTTATGCCTCAAATTGGATATGATGAAAGCTTTTGATCGGGTCAGTTGGGATTATCTGGAGCGTCTCTTGTTACAGTTTGGTTTTTTAGGATTTTTCACTCGGCTCATCCTCAATCATCTTTGTGCCACTACATTATCCGTTTCGATTAATGGCGAGCCTTCACCAACATTTCGTCCTCAGCGAGGGGTTAAGCAGGGGGATCCTTTATCCCCTTTGCTTTTCATTCTAGCATCAGAGGGTTTCAGCAGGGGATTATCATCGTTAGTGGCTGCGGGCCGTATACAATCGTTTAGGATTGGCCGTATTCCATTCGCCATATCTCATTTAGCTTATGCAGACGATCTCCTTATTTTCCTGCAAGGCACATAGCGTAATGTACGTCATTTTAAAAGGTTCTTAACGGAATATGAAACTGCGTCTGGTCAAAAGGTAAATTTTCAAAAAAGTAGTCTCATTCCATCGGCTTGCCTCTCCACAAGACGAGTTCGAAACTTACAGGAAATACTCGGGATGCGACTTTCGGCATTGCCATTTCGATACTTGGGTTCCTATCTTCACAAGGGTATTAATCGCTCTCGGTTTTGCACTACTCTGTTACAGCATTTTGATGACCGTTTATATGGTTGGCATTCCCGTCTTCTCTCTTCCGTGGGTCGTTTAGTCTTATTGCGCTCTGTACTTTTTGCGCTTCCCCTTCATGTCATGGCGGCAGGAGGATTGCCAAAGTCTGTCATTAAAGTGATTCACCGGAAAATGGCCACTTTTTATTGGGGGGATCGACGACATTGGGTTGCGTGGTCCAACATTGTTTTGCCAGTTGAAGAAGGTGGCTTGGGTCTAAGGGACCTCAATGCTTTACAGCGGGCATATCACTACAGGATATGGTGGTTATATCATAAACAAGACACTTTATGGAGTCGTTATATGCATGCAAAATATGGACGGAGGGGAGATTTTCAACCACGCCTCTCGGATTCACCAGTTTGGAAACTTATTTGTCGCATTCATACTGTATGTCTTTCGCACACAGCAGGTTCGGACACACATCTCACATGACAACCTTCGCCCTCGGGAGAATTCACGCTAAAATCTGCTTATGATGTCTGTCGATCGTCTAGACCAACATTGCTCTCAGCTAAGTTTATTTGGTTTAAACAGCATTCGCCATCTATCAAGATATTCTTGTGGCGAATGTTCCACGCTGCTCTACCATTTGAAGATTATATTGGAAGTTATTCTGCAGCCCGTCCTACGCAATGCCCCTTTTGCAAGCAGCACTTGGCAACGGTTGATCATATTTTCTTGTATTGTCCGCCAATTCGATCACTATGGGCGTTCTATGCGACAGAGCTGCAAGGAGTTTCCCTCACTTCGCTTTCTCTACGCCAATATTTATTGTCTTGGTGGTATCGATCTTCTTCTGCTACAATATATGGGGTTCTAAAAATAGTTGTCCCTGGAATCTTGGTATATAACATATGGCGTTGCTATGCTAGTTTAGTGTATGGGGACCAAACCAATTTTTCTATGTCTACGCTCCGGGTTACAGTCCATTTTGATATCGACATGTGGGTTCATACGCTCCACGGTTCCAAGATAGCCGCAGGACCTCCTCCTCCGATTTCATGGCTCCCAAAGGTTTGCTCTCCGCGTCTCCAAGTGATCAAATGGCTCACTCCTCCATCAGGACGATTCAAACTTAATGTGGATGCAGCTGTTGGCCGCCACTATGCTACAGCCGGTGTCATACTGCGTGATTCTAATGGCGCTTGTGTACGGGCCGTATCATTCCGCCTGCCTTCGTGTACGCCATTGTTAGCTAAAATACAGGCCGCTTTATTTGGATTGTTATATTTCCTTCCGTTATATCGGACGCTTATCATAGAGACAGACTGTGCACAAATGTTGCAGCGTTTACGTCAGCGACAACCAGTCTTCGGCAACTTCCACCTGCGATTCCTACACATGCTGGTTATTCAAAATAGCTTGGACATTAATCATATATATCGAGAGGCCAATATGCCAGCACACTACCTTGCTCAACATGCAATGGCTTCGCCGCTCACTTCCTACTTTACTTCCTCCAGTCTGCCTCCTATGGTTCGTGCTGCAGTCACTTTGGACCTCACATCAGCGGCCTTGCGTATGCGGTAACCTCTAAGTCTTCCGAATGGATTGGCGCACTTTCTTGTCCCCTGCCTGTGCTCATGCGAGTGCAGGCAGGCATGGTATGTTGCCTGTACTTTTTCATCTTCCCATCATTGATCTTCTCGGTACTTATGCACACATTATTTTTCCTTCCGCATGGATTACACTTTGCGAGAGCTGGAGGATTATCATTGTCAATGGCGGGTGCCACACTCTCAATGTCTTCCACATGGATTGGCGTATATATGCTGTTGCTGCATGTACTCTTGTCAGTGCAGACAGCTTTGGTGAGGACAACATTTTTTCGTTACATTTGTTCAGTCTGTCTTTACTGTGCCTGATTGATGTTGTTTTCGGTAACACTGCTGCTGCATGGGCCTTTTTGCGATTGCTACCCTCCTGAGTTTCCATATGGACTGGCTCATCTTTCGCTTTCCTGCCTGTGCCTCGGTTGTTACAGGAAGACCGGGTATGTATTACACTCATTGGGTTGGTTTAATTTTTATATACACACAATACATGTTTCACGCATGGTTTCGTTTGTATGCTGTATGGACAAACACAATGGCTGCTGGTTTCCATGAGGATGCTGTATGTCCTAGCACAGACAATTGGAAGTTTCTATAGTACCTTCATTCTCTTCATCAAACGATGTCCTCCATCACCGACAAGAACTTACGCACCGATTCCCACTGCTTCAACTGGCGAGTGCAGCATACATCTGCATCTATAGAGACCACACATTTGTACTACAACATCGATTTCACACATATCAATGATGACCGTATAAATATGTACGCTTTTTTCTTCGTCCGGGTTTTTCCACAAGGGTGGTTTTTCCTGGCAATGTTTTAATGCGGCATATCATATACGACTGGAGATATGCTATTATTAGTTCTTTATTTTATTTATTCGCATACTCTGATATTTGTAATAAGGTTTTCCTCCGCCAAAAGTGAGACTTCGTATTAATAAAACCTTCCGTTTTAATATATATATATATATTATCAATGGATACCAAGTGGAACATCCTTCTGTTGGACTGCGGTATATGGTCCACACACGCAGACTGCGCGTAGGCAGCTATGGGTAGACGTACTACATATCTCAGATACCCTACAAGCACCGTGGATTGTAGGGGGGATTTTAATACATTTGCGTCTCTGGATGAGCATAGGGGATCATCTGTGCCAACTGTTAGGCAAATAACGGATTTTGCAACATGGATCAACACGGCTGGTTTGGTAGACATTCCATACCATGGATCTAAATACACATGGTCGGATGGCAGAGGATTAGGCAAGGTCAGCAGAAGATTGGATAGACTCTTATGTACGTCTTCGTTTCATGATACATTTGGCACGGTTCAGATCCAGCATTTAAACCGGGCTACATCAGATCACGCTCCCTTGTTGCTTACATGCCGTGATCATCAGAACCTAGGTCCACGATCATTTCGATTCCTGGATGTTTGGCTAACTCATCCGGATTTTATGCAGTTTATGCAACACAATTGGGCCTCTTACCCAACAACGGGGGGTATGCGGGGTCTATATAATAAGCTACAACGCTTAAAAGCAGATCTGAGGCAGTGGAACAAGAATGTTTTCGGCAATGTCTTTGATGCAGTAATGGATGCAGAGGCCGGGGTAGTTGCAGCAGAAATAGCCTATGATAACCACCCGACAGATCAACATAGAACTCAATATCATTTGGCAAAGGCAGTCCTACAATCAGCCCAAAAACGTGTCACTCAGTTTTGGCAACAGAAGGCGAGAGTTACTTGGATAAAGGAAGGGGATGCCAATTCAGCATATTTTCACAATATTGTAAAAGATAAACAGAGAAGGCAGAAATTGATCCGAATATCATCCGTGCAAGGACATATATATGATCAGGAAGTTGATATCCAAAATGAAGCTGTAAGGTATTTTGCTGCGATCTTTAAAGAGGAACCAACTATGGGGTATGACAATGTGCTGCAGCATATCCCATCCTTGCTAACAGATTCAGAGAATGAAAGTCTTCTTGCAATACCTCAGCTTCCAGAGGTGAAACAAGCAGTGTGGGGCCTAAACCCTTCCAGTGTAGCAGGTCCAGATGGGTACAATGGTCATTTTTTCAGACATTGTTGGGAAATTATACACATGGATGTTCTGAAAGCTGTCCAGGAATTCTTCATTGGAATTAAGGTCCCTACGTCTATGGCAGCTGCTTTAATCACTTTAATACCAAAGGTGCCTTCACCATCCACATTCGCAGACTTTAGGCCCATATGTCTCACTAATTTTGTCTCTAAGGTGGTCACACGCTTAATTGCTACCCGACTAGCTCCTACCTTATTGACTTTGATCTCACCCGAGCAATCGGGCTTTCTGCAAGGGCGTAGCATCACAGACCAGATACTCCTAGCAAAAGAAATGGTGCATGTCCTTGACAAGCCTCAACGTGGTGGCCGTGCCATCATCAAACTTGACATGGCAAAAGCATTTGATAGGGTGTCTTGGACATATTTGCGTCTGGTGTTGCTAAAGATGGGCTTCAAGCCACTCTTTGTGAGGCTGATCATAAACAACCTTTCTGCCACCAAGTGCTCGGTCCTGATTAATGGCAAACCATGTGGTTTCTTTGCCCCAGGCCGAGGTGTCAAGCAAGGAGATCCCTTGTCTCCCATTTTATTTATATTGGCATCTGAAGGATTTAGCAGAGGACTCAAGGCCTTGATTCATTCTGGACGGCTCAAGGGATTTCATGATGGCAGACTACAGACACCTTCTCATTTGGGATATGCAGACGATCTTCTTATATTCCTTAATGCATCACCAAGAAATTTGCGTCATTTTATATCCTTTTTACAAATGTATCAACAAGCCTCCGGCCAGCTGATCAATTTCCATAAAAGCTCTGTGGTAGTAAGTTCTGGAGCAAACGGACATGGTATAGCAAGTCTACTAGGAATGCGTCTGGGGGCTCTGCCAATGAGATATCTTGGAGCACCAATTCACAAAGGCATTTGCCGCAGCAACCATTGCTCTACACTAATTCAGCATTTTGAGAAACGTATAAATGGGTGGTCGACCAAACTCCTAAGTACTGCAGGGCGGTTGGTTTTAATTAATTCGGTTTTATCTTCTATCCCATTACACCTATTTGCTGCATCACGCTTACCTGCCAGCATAATTAAAGAGTTGGAAAGGAGAATGTCAGCTTTCTTTTGGGGCAATAAGCATCGATGGAGATCATGGCAGGAATTGTGCTATCCAGTGTCCGAAGGTGGCGTAGGAATTCGATCACTAACTGCATTACAATTGGCATTTGATTGTAAAATTTGGTGGGCATTTCATCAAGGCTCCACATTATGGGCCACATACATGCAGCAGAAATATGAAAGGAGAGGGCACTATAGACCTATGCTATACGATTCTCCAGTTTGGAAAAGAATATGCAAAATTAATGGCTTTTGTCAGGACAGATCACACTGTGAACAGGAAGGCTGGGCTTGGTTGCTGGATTCAAATGGACAGTTCACGTTAAAGAGTGCTTATGAAGAATGCAGAAGTGTTAAATCAACATTACGAAGCACCAAGTATATTTGGTGGCCAGGTGTCTCATCTTCTTGCAAAATACTCATATGGAAGCTTTGTAATGGTGCATTGCCACTGCCAGACAACTTGTCTAAATTCATGGTCATATACCCCTCACAGTGTCCATTTTGCAAAAACAATAAGAGCACCATTGATCATCTATTTTTGCAATGCCCTATAATTGCACCAGTATGGCAAAAATACACGGTCTGGTTTGATGGCCCATGCCACACTTACAGTTCTTTGCGTTCGGCACTCTGGAGCTGGTGGTTAAATTCATCTTCTAATTCTCTACAAGGACATTTGAAAGTCATAGTTCCTCACTATATATGCTGGAATGTTTGGAAAGAATATGCAGGTGTAACATTTGGGAATGAACAGTTACAACCACGTCTAATGGAGGAGCGTATTCGTATGGATGTCTATAGTTGGTGTGCATCAATATCAGGAAAGAAAATTGCTGTAACTATTCCCTCCTTAGTTACATTGGGTTTGTCTCCTGTTCTACGTCTGCGTAGACTAACTTTGGTAAGATGGAGTACTCCACCCCCAGGAAGATTAAAACTAAATGTAGATGCTGCAGCAGGACGCAGCAATGCTGCTGCAGGTGCCATTATCCGTGATTCAACTGGATGTTTTGTTAAGGCAATTGCATTTACGTTGCCCCGCTTACCCCCACTACGGGCAGAGATACAAGCTCTGCTATACTCTTTAATATTCTTCTCACAGCAACATTCAAGACTGATTATTGAAACAGATTGTTCAAGCATCCAATCGCTGCTATCTGTGCGAGGCTCAACCGGGGAGATGCAGTATGATTTACAGAGACTGGGCAACTTCATTCACATAACAAAATCTTCTCTGCAATATACGCCCCGAGAAACAAATTCTGCTGCTCATCATTTAGCATTTCATGCGATGCAACATCCATCTTTATGTGTTTTTGCATCGTCCTCACAGTTGCCCCCGGTAGTCAGAGGCTGCATTGTCATGGACTTATCCGCTCCAGCTTTTCGTCCAGCTCATGACTAGCTTAACTTCGCCTGCCTGTATCATTGCATGGATACAGGCAGCAACGGTATTACATTGTTTTCTCCAACTTGTGATTACATTAGCATATATTGTTTCTTACATACTTTGTGCTCTGACTACCTTGCGAGACACATGGGATGGCACATGGCTGAATGCTTGGTGGAACATATGGTTTCGGCAGATAATGTCTACTACATCTTTTTTGTTGTCTGCGCTTCATTGGAGTGCAGACAACGTCGGTACGTCACTCATTTTCTTCAGCAATATTACTTCGCGCATACGATATTATGGCTTCAGTTTTGATGTATCCTATCTTTGCTGCATGGGTTATGATGGCATATACACTTCGATCATGCGAGCTCTGAAGCCAACAGTGTCAACAACATCCGTCCTCGGCATCCATCAAAAGCACATGGCTAGACTTGAAGATTATTTTAAATTCATGTTTGTAATTCATTTTGCCACACAGTTTCGATCCAATTATATAAATATGTACGCTTTTTCCTTCGCCAAGGTTTTATCCACAAGGGTGGTTTTACTTGGCAAGGTTTTAATGCGGCATATCATATATAATTGGAGAATGGCAATCCTTACGTTTCTGCATTATTTCGTTAATTATGAAGACATTGTTGTATAATGGTTTCCCTCCACCTTAAGTGAGGAACAATCTTATAATAAATATCCTTTTCTGCCAAAAATATATATATATATATATATATATATATATATATATATATATATATATATATATATATATATATATATATATATACTCGGTCATACATTAATATGCTATACATAATATTCATTAGGTCCCAAAATAATATTGTTGGTCGAATAAAAGGATTTTTTTACAAATGTTTAATTAATTCGGTCGTACACCACATTACCAAGACTCAACCTCTGTTTAAACACAAACATATACACAGCTACATCCATATCTATACATCAATTTATGCAATCACATATAATAAGTATGATCCATGATTTGATACGAAAATAATAATACGGATTTCACAAATTCATAATAAGTACAGAAAGGATATTACCTCATTTGTTATACTATGTCGTACTATCGAATTGAGGCTTGTTGGTTGAATCAATTCGTCTCCTTTTAAGTAAATATTGGCCGCTGACTTTGGGAGAGAAAAAACAATTGTTGTGCTCTCTGTTGAAGCCAGCCGAATAGATGGAGAAGAGAAAATGTAATGGCTGCTGTGTTGGTGGGGATAAATATAAGGTGAAGGTTGCAACAAATTTTTTTTTGCCCTTTCCTGAAGAAGGCTGACGGCAGGGAGAAAATGGAGGGTTTTGGTGAGATTTTTTTTTCTTTTGAGGGTGAGAGGGGGCGGCAGGATGGGTGGGGAAAAGGGTTAGATTAGGCCAGTTAAATAGGAAATTTTAAGATATATATAAAAGGTATGTTCCTAGTCAGATAGGATTTAATTCCCTAAATCAAATCCAATTCAAATATTATCTTCCTATCTCAAATTAATCAATTTGGAATAATCAATATATTTTGTTATTTTTCTCTATTTCCTTTTACGAAAAAAAACTTCCGGACATAACACTTAATGAACTAAACTAGTTCATTAAGTGAAGTACTTAGTTAAATGAATTAAGTAGTTCATTAAATGGTGATATATTTGGAGAAGGCATGATGGCAACAAACATGGAAATGAAAAGTCTCCTTCTACATCATTCACACGTTTTTTAGTGGAAGGACGGGCGGTACTGTCCGGATATTTTATTAATATTGCCCTCACTTATGGCGGAGGAATACCGTGGTTACATATAAAATCCTACCTACGGAGGGAGACTCTCCCAAACAAAGCAAAATAACATCCGAAAAATGTGTAGAAAATGAAATACAAAGGATAATAGTAATGATTGAATTGAAATAACTAGAGTGTGATAACCAAAATCAAATATGGTAGTGAGAGATCCTGCATTGTTGTCCCATGAGTCGAAAGTGAATCCATGTTCTTGATGTTGGAATTGCCATTGAACTTCTGTTACTCTATCATGCTTTCCCGCTATGTCCGTGCTGTTGATTGTCCCAGAATTATTGTGCTCGCAAAATTCGTACCAGTGAATATGTGAGAAGTATGTATCAAAATTGATGTAGAAATAGTGTAAGAAGAGTGGCCACTTACCGATGTTACCTTGGTCAATCATGAACCAAGGTAACAGCAAATTAGAGACGCCTTCCACCATGGCTTTGATTCCGGTGTCACGTTTCCATATGATAAGCCTCAGCAGACAATTAGAAAAAGTATTAGAGAACAGTATAATTATGATAAGGAATGCGATGTAATACAACAAAGCTGGAAAAGGAGAAAGCCATACCGAAGTTGCCTACATCAATATGATACAGGTAACAACATGATGGAAAAAGCAATATAATTGTTGATTAGCGTCGCAAGACATATGTTGTGGAGTCTGTGTTATAATATCCACGAGCCGTAGTGGGTAGCGATTCCTTAGTTAAATAGAATGTTGTCAATGGATATAGTCATGCATGCTGCACCAAATGATGGGCTACCATGTTCACATCTCTTGGTATGTATCTAATGTGGCTTCCCGTAAGTTGTAGAAATTGCTGCAGCCTTCTGAATTCAGTAAGTGACGAGAGAGATGAATCTGATGTACATGCTAGTTTTTGACAGTCAGTTTCAATTAGTATGCCGTTGTAATTCTGCCCAAAGTATATTAAACTGAATAGGATCGATTGTATTTCCGCTTGTAGAGGAGGCAGACGAGGCAGTGAAAAAGAGATCGCAGCAACCATGGTACCTTCACTGTTTCACAGTATAGCCCCTGCTGTAGTATTAGTTCGTCCAGCAGAGTCATCCACATTGAGTTTTAGCTTACCCGATGGCGGGAATTCCCATTTCAGAATGCTAGCGCGTTTGGTGCGCATGTAAGGAGTTAGACCATGTGAGATGAGACAAGGATTGTTTTCAGCCAACTTTGTTTTTGATAGTGTGTGTGACCAATCATAACATAGACGGCGCGCCATAGCATAAATGTTGGAGGGATGTATATCCGCCTCGCCAAAAACATTATTGGTATAGGTCTTCCATATTGCCCAACAGATCATTATAGGGGCAACTACTCGAAAGTGACCAACAATTGAAGTTGATGTCGAGGAAAGCCACCATTTTAGCAGGTGCATTCGAATACTACTCTCAAATCTCATAGGTCCATCCAATATCAATGTGAATCTGAGCCATACATCTTGTACAATATTACATCGAAGGAATATGTGATCAATAGTCGCAGATGCCATCTTACAGAAAGGACAGATTGTTGGACAGATGTGTAGAAACCGTGTACGATTGTCTTCCATTGGAAGTACTCGATGATACAATCGCCAGAGTAGTATACTGGCAGACAGTGGCATTCTTTTCCACCATATATACTTATGAGATAGCAATGTCACACATGAAATGCGGATGTCTTCATATGCTTGTCTTATCGCAAAATTTCATGCTGATGATGAAAGACATATTAGATCCACTTCGCCGCTCGCAAGGTTTGAGCAAGTTGTGTGTATTGAGCAAATCTGTTTCCAACTTGGTGAGTCATATAATCTTGGGC
This sequence comes from Eustoma russellianum, assembly GCA_036186865.1. Lineage (NCBI taxonomy): Eukaryota > Viridiplantae > Streptophyta > Magnoliopsida > Gentianales > Gentianaceae > Eustoma > Eustoma russellianum. Next base: position 35,024,533 of record AP025056.1, read on the forward strand.
TGTATTCAGATCTAACCCCATAACAGCTTCTCATATAATTAGACCAAACATTGTTCTTGGTATGGTAAGTCCACCATAATTTGCAATCATAGACCTGTTGCAGCAAAGTTATATTCCGGATCCCTAATCCACCCTCTAATTCTGGTTGACAAATAGAGTGCCAAGACCTCTAATGATACCGCGATCCCCATAGGAAATGAGCCATTTTCTTGCTAATTGCAATTAATACACTTTTAGGTAATCTCGCTGTAGCCATTATATGTAGAGGAAGAGATGATAATACTGATTTTATTAATGTTAATCTGCCTCCTGGGGTAAGTAGATGTCGAGCCCAGCCCATTAACTTTGTGTCAAAATGTTGTAGAAGAGAAGTACAATATGAGGCACGATTGATTCCTCTATATAAGTAAGAGCCTAGATATTTGATAGGTAGAGCAGAGGACTGCATACCAAGGATACCTCCTATGATGGATAAGGCATGAGAGACATAAGAACTGGCGACAAACTGGCTTTTATTGTAATTCACTAATTGACCCGATGCCTTTTGAAATGATGTCAAAAATTGTTGAAATGTTTTCAGATTATGCGTTGAACCATTAAGAAAAATCAACAAGTCATCTGCATAAGCCCAGTGAGAAACTACGGGTACTCTTCCAGATGCGAAACCCCTCAACAAGCCATTCTAGAATAGATGATTTAGACCCCTACTGAATCCTTCAGAGCTCAAAATAAAAAGCAAAGGTGATAAAAGGTCACCTTGTTTCACTCCTCTTGTAGGTGAGAAGAAGCCATAGGATTCACCATTAACCATCATTGATAACTTAGAAGAACAAATGTTGTTCATCAGAATTCTTATAAACCGATCATGAAATCCAAAACGACGAAGAATTGTCTGAAGATATATCCAATTAACATGGTCAAAGGCTTTGGCCATGTTCAGTTTGATCATGACATTAGCACCTCTTGTCTTCCGATCAATCAGATGTATCACTTCGTTTGCCATTAGCACATGCTCACTTATATCATGACCCTTTAAAAAGCCAATTTGTTTCTTTGAGATTAATTTTGGAAGTAGTGAAGACAAACAAGATGCAATCACCCTCGTGACCACCTTACTGATAAAATTTGATAAGCAAATAGGTCTGTAATCTGCGTATGTAATTGGATTTGTTTTCTTTGGGATCAATGTGATGAGTGAGGAGGACATGACCCGGGGAGGTGGGACTCCAATAAAGAATTCTTGAATAGCACATAAAACATCAGTTTTTATGATTTCCCAACATGTTCTGAAAAAGTGTCCACTATAACCATCTGGGCCTGCTACACTATTTTGATTTAGGTTCCATATCGCTGCTTTTACTTCTGCCAAATCCAGAATTGCCAGTAGCAAATCATTATCTGCAAATGTAAGTATCGAAGGTACTAGTTACAGAAACTGTTCCACATCGTCCACTACTTCGTGTGTGAATAAATGTTGAAAGAATTCCACTACAGTATTGCCTAAAGACTCTTCATCCTCTAGTTGTGATCCTCCAGAATCAAGCAATTGTCGTGTATGTTGTCGCCGAAATCTATCCTTGACTATTGCCTGAAAGTAAGAAGTGTTCGCTTCTCCCTCTTCCATCCAGCGAACACGAGCCTTATGTGTCCAAAAAGAAACTTGTGCTTTATTCGCGCGCTGAAGTTGAGCTTGCGCTAAAGAGTAAGCCTCACGATTTTCTTGAGTAGGTTGCTGATCAAATGCTGCTTCCCTCCTCGCACAATTACTTTCAGCTTCTTTTACATTGCTAAATATATTTCCGAAGACACCTTTATTCCATTTTCTGAGATCGAGTTTTAATAGCCGCATCTTATGGTACAATCCACGCATGCCTCCTATCATTGGATATGTCTGCCAGAGAAAGCTTACATAAGAGAGAAAGTCTTCATGTTGAGACCATGCGTTTAAATATATGAATGGCACTACCGTCCGCGATTGCAATTGTTTGCATGTCAACAATAAAGGGGAGTGATCCAATGTCGCCCTTGATAAATGCTGGACTACTATATCTGAAAATAACGCTGCATAAGATAAACTACACAGCAACCTATCCAAACGACGCATAACACGACCGTGTCCTTGACCCCTTTCCCTTGTGTACTGTGATCCTACAAATGGAATTTGTTGTAGTTGGCAATCATGTATACAGGCATTAAAATCCTCTAATGAACATAGCGTTGGTGTTGTTCTACCGGAATGTTCGTCCAAAGTTAAGAATGTGTTAAAATCTCCTCCTACTATCCATTGGTCTGTTACTCGATGAAAGGTGTCTAATAAGGAATCCCATAACTGCCTTCTTTATGTCATTGTGTGTTTACCATACACAACTGACCAATTGAATGGCTGTTGTAGTCGACGCAGAGTAAAACACAATAACGAAGTTTGACTGCCATGTTCTATCATATGAAAATGAAAACTGGAATATTTCCAAAAAAACCCAGATATTACCTCCACAAGTGGATAGTCCTTCATCATAACCTAATTTCAAATGATAATGATCAAGATGTGTCTCCCGCTGCTTTGGCTCAATTACTGTTAACAATTCCACACGATGTTTGCGTAACAACAATATTAATCTATTAAGCGAGGTACGAAACCCTCGAACATTCCAAATTAAGGCATTCATTGTGTATCCGTGATGGATGTCCCTTCACGTGTTGCACTTCTTGTTACCACTGTGGATGAAGGCCGAGGGGGCAATTCCTTCTTTGATCGTCTTCTTCTTCGTGGCGCAACTGGTATGAAACCATCAGAATCCAGCAAGGTAGGATTGTTAAGAGCTTGTAAAAGTCCTTCATCGTCAAGTGACAATGTGCGATTTTGAAGCCTCTTTCCAATTATCTCTGATGCTGTGTTCATCTCGCTCATGAATGTTGCACGTGCATCCGCATCGAATGTCAATTGAGTTTTATTTCCCACATCAGAATCTGAGCATTGGCATTCGTCAGGATCATCCGGTTGATTTTCCAATAAAATAATTTGTTCTGCATCATTCTGTAGATGATTAATGTCTTGTTGTTCCTGAATTTGAATTTCTAGGTCTTGAGTTGCTGGATCGTGATTTGTTGGATGGATAGAATCATGATAATTGTCTGCATGGGAATATTCGACTTCATGCAGTAAATTAGGACGTTTTAGAAAAGTAATGTTATCAGATGGGTGATCATGCGCTGGAGGATTCTTTTTTGGAGTCCATCTAGTTTTAGGTTTACTAGGCTTCGGAACTAGTGGCGGCGACTGCTATTCTGCACATGAACCTGCAGAATGACCTAATCGACGACAATAATCACAGAAGTCTAGGAGATCTTCATATACAATTTGTTGTTGTATAATCTTTTGCTTTACTTGTAAAAATATTTTCTTTGGACATCCACAGATACATCTAATTCAATGCAAATTCTGGCTACTGATGGTCGCAGAATATCTGCCGTTGCAACTTCGAGCTTCAACGGGAGATCTTCATATACAATTTGCTGTTGTATAATCTTTTGCTTTACTTGTAAAAATATTTTCTTTGGGAGATCCACAGATACATCTAATTCAATACAAATTCTGGCTACTGATGGTTGCAGAGAATCTGCCGTTACAACATCGAGCTTCAACGGATGACCTATTATACGGGCAATTTCAAAAAGCGCCGCCTTTTGTTGATAATGTAGAGGCAAACCTGGGAATGCAACCCAGATCGGTACTATTGGTGGACCTTTGGATGGATCAAAATCCACAGTCCACTTGGTAATACACATACTACAACCTGCGATTGTCCATGATCGACGTGAAAAGCAGCACAGATAATCTGGTTCATGGACAAAATTTAAAAGAACATGAGACTGATCAAGAAGCGTAATCTTGACATCAGATTGAAAACCAATTCTTTCAAAAACATCGCAGATTATCTTTAATGGAGGGCGCCCAAACCAGAAGGATTCAACAAGTGTTAACCGGTATGGAGCTGCCAAAGAGTCTATCTCATCATCTGAAAAAGATATCATGGGAAGGCCTTGTATTTGGTGATTGTCTTGGATGAGATCGGAGTGGGTGCTAGTTGGTGCAAAGCGACGACGGCAGCAAAGGTTTTGTCGCCGCCGCAGGATCATCGACGCGAGAAGAAGCCTTACACATATGTAATTATTTGAGTACTCATTCACACGTTTATATATATATATATATTAATAAAATTTGCTTTATATATATATATATTTTATCAAAAGAATATTTTATTTAATTTCTCACTTATGGTGGAGAAAAGCCATATTACAAAAGTCAGTATACGAAAAAACATAATACAAAGCTCTAATGATGGCGCTTCTCCAATCGAATATGATATGCCGCATTAAAACCTTGTCAAGTAAAACCACCCTCGTGGATAAAACCTTGACGAAGGAAAAAGCATACATATTTATTCGTCAGGGAATAGCGCATAGCGTACATGTGAATGAATACATGAATGAAGTTTCGTGATATGATCTATAAGATGATGGAATGTCGTTTGTTGGAATCGTTGTGGAGGCTTGATATATTGCGTGGCCGCACTTGACAGTGCTGATCGTCGGGAAGAACTTGCCAATTGTATGTGTTTTCATAATGACGTGTACCTCAGAAATAGGGAAAAGAGTCGTTAGGAGTAACAAGACGTTTGTAAGCAGCAGCAGACCAGATGAAAGACAAAACATACCGGAGTCGTCTTGGCATGAAAACCAAGACGACAAGATGCAAGAAAAGGCAGTGCTTGATTCCGTTCCCAGCCGCCAGACTATATGTAGGAGGCTCCGTGCGGGCCGTATGTGCATGCGCCACCATGAAAAAGCAGATACAAGAGCAAAAGTGAGCATAAACGTTGTATAAGGAAAATCAATAGAAGGAGCAGCACGCCTAAGAACCATATAGACGAAGTATAAACGCACCAATGTTGCCTGCGTTCGAAAACACAGGCAACTATAAAGAAAGTGGGCTGACATGGATCATAGTCGAAGTGTTGGCAAATGACGGTCCACATACAATGCACCTCGTACCTCACATGGCAAGGCTTGGACCGAAAAGTAGTGAATCAGACCAGGAGAGTGGTATCCATATCTTGCAAGTTTATGCGGTGCCAAATTTGCTTCTCTTGGACAATATTGAAGTGTAGAATTATTGAGTGTGAGAAATTGTGATGCCCGGGCAATGTCCGATGATAGCATTCCTGTGATTTGATCATGATCAGCCAACAAGGTGAGCAAATATTGACAGTTCGTTTCAACTACGAGACTGTCATGATGCTGAGCGTAGTACATGAGCGCAATCGTCAAAGCTTGAATCTCAGCCCTTAGAGGACTCAAAAGTGGCAGTGGAAAACTGATAGCCGAATGAAACGAACCCTGGCACGTGCGAAGTATGGCCGCCTCCGCTGACATGTGTTTACCTACAGCCGCATCCACATTTAGTTTTAGCTTGCCTGATGGTGGAAATCTCCATCGAACAATAGTGGCGCGTTTCACGCGCAATGGTGGAGAAAAGTGTTGAGCCATGAGATATGGTATGTGGTGGGAAAATTTCTTCCCATTGACTGAAGCACACCACGTGTAAATCGAATCTTTGAGCTTCGTGTAAAGTCGATCATAATCAAACGATTCTTCGCCAAACCTGCATGAAGTGTACATTTTCCATATTTCCCATACCACAAGAGAAGGAACTACGGCTTTGAGCTGGCCTGCCATTGTTTCGGATGAGGACCTATGCCACCATCGAAGCAAGTGACCTTTGATTGTATGCGAAAGAGGCAGCGGGCCATGAAATGTGATAGATATGTCTACCCAAAGAGGGCGAATAAGCGTGCAATGTAAGAACACATGATCTTGGGAGTCATGAGATTGCCGACAAAATATACATTGAGAGGGATAAATTGTGATCCATCCTTTGAAGTTGTCCACCATTGGAAGTGAGCAATTCCAAAGACGCCAAAGAAAGACCTTTTGTCTTGGATGCGTATTTTTCCACCAAATATACTTTGCTTCCTCTTTGGGTAAATGTGCTGATATCAAATTGTATGCAGACCGAATGGAAAATTGACCGTTCTCCTCTGGTGTCCAGTGCAACAATCCATTGATTATGGTAGTATGCCCCTCCATGAACTCATGCGTGCGTGTTATGCGCTTCCATGTTGATGAGTCATAGATATGTGAATAGATTGAAGAACGATGACCATATCTGGATCGACAAATATCTGCCCAAAGATTGTTTGAAGTAAAGTACTTCCACCATATTTGACAATCGTATGCCTGCTGGATATGCAAAAGAGATCGAATGCCTAAACCACCCGCTTCATGTGATTGGCAGATAGTAGGCCATGATTGCCAATGATGACGACCTTTCCATAGAAAGGATGCCATTCGCCTATTGAGAATATGTATGATGCCCTTGTGCAATCTAGAGCTGGCGATTAGATGTGTTGGTAATGTATTAAGGACATGTTTGATAAGTGTTAGCCTGCCCGCCATGGACAAGAAATTGGTCGACCAAGACGATAACTTAGCGTCGAAATGTGCTAGAAGATTGGAACAATACCTGGCTTTATTAATCCCCTTGTATAAGTATGACCCCAAATATTTGAGAGGCAAAGATGTAGAGCGCATTCCTAATGCAGCGGATGCATGAGCCACCGAAGCCCCTTGTCCCACAACAAATTGACTTTTGTTGTAGTTTACCAATTGACCCGAGGCTTGCTGATGGATATCAAAAAACTTCCGAAATTTTGATAAGTTACGTGGTGTACCATTAAGGAAAATTAATAAGTCGTTTGCGAATCCCAAATGAGAAATACAAGGTGTGCGGCCTGCCCTGAATCCCTTAAGTTCTCCCGTCCATATAAGATGATTTAATCCTCGTGTAAATCCTTTAGATGACAAAATAAAAAGTAAAGGGGATAGAGGATCCCCCTGTTTAACCCCCCTACCAATAGGAAATGATTCTGTCAAAGTGCCATTGAGCAAAATCGAGCATGACGTGCTGCTCAAGTTATTGATGATAATACGAACCGATCGAGCATCCATACCCATGCATTGCAACAGCTGCTGAAGATATTTCCAACTCACCCTATCAAAAGCTTTCGCCATGTCTAATTTGATAAGAACTTGTCCTCCCCGTGTTTGCTTATCTAATACATGAACCATTTCCTGTGCCAATAAGACTTGTTCCGTGATATTGCGGCCTTTCATAAAACCCGCCTGTTCTGGAGATATTAGTCTGGGTAAGATGCGTCCCAGTCTGGTAGCGATCAGCCGTGTGATGGCCTTAGAAAGAAAATTCGTTAGACATATCGGCCTATAATCTGCAAAGGATTGGGGATTGCTAACCTTGGGTATCAAAATAATGGACGCTGCTGCCACTGCCTTAGGCATTCGGATACCCAAGAAGAATTCTTGAAATGCCTTGTGAACATTATTCTAGATGTGAGGCCAAAACCGTCTGTAAAAAGAGTCAGGGTAGCCATCCGGACCTGCTGCACTTGTGGGGCTGAGATCCCACACCGAGTCTTTAACCTCGGACAGCAAAGGAATGGCCTTCAACATACTGTTATCATCTGCCGTTATCAACGATGGAATGTGTTGAAGAATTAGTTCACATTCTGAAATAGATTCCTCAGCAAAGAGATGGGAAAAATAATTAATAGCCTCAGCTTAGATGTCACTTTGATGCTCAAGTACAGTGCCGTCCTGCTTAGTTATTCTACGGATCATCTGGTGGCTGCGTTTATGCTTAACTGTCTGGTGAAAGAAAGATGTGTTAGCGTCCCCATCCTTCAACCACTTAATGTTGGCCTTCTGTTTCCAATAGAGAAACGCGCGTTTATGAGCAAGACGTAGCTCAGCCATGCGCTGATGATACAGGGATCGCGTAGAGTCAGTGGGATTAGCATCATAATCGCGTTCTGCGCTTTTAACTTCTGTTTCTGCTAATGATACCGCATCAAAGATATTGCCAAATATATCTTTGTTCCATTGACGTAAATCTTTACTCAAAAGTGATAACTTACGATTTAATCCCCACATGCCGCCCACGGTTGGGTATGATTGCCATCTATGTATCACAAATGAATCAAAATCGGCATGGGTCGCCCAGACGTCAAGATATCTAAACCGGGATGGTGTTCGTGGGACATCCAAGTCGCATATTAGAAGCAAAGGAGAGTGATCCGAGGTGGCTCTTGAGAGATGTTGAACTTGCATGTATGGGAAGAGATCAACAATAGAATCCGAACTCAACAAACGGTCTAAGCGTTGCCACACACGACCTAAACCTCTTCCATCTGACCATGTGAAACATGAGCCTTGAAATTGTATTTCATGTAACTGACAATGCAGAATAAAATCATTGAAGTCCTGCAACGTACGTAATGACGGCTGTGATCTGCCCCTATGTTCTTCCAGCGTTCGAAACGTGTTAAAGTCTCCTCCGATAAGCCAAGGGATATCAAGTGATGTATGAAAATGCCGTAATTCATCCCATAGTATTCGCCGTTGGAGAATTGTATGCCTCCCATATACCCCTGTAAACCAGAAGCATTGGCCAGTAATACGCCATTGGAATTTTATGGAATGATGCTGACTTCCATAGGCTTCGTCTCCTCTAGTGAGAAATACATCCTTCCAAAAAAACCACATTTGATCATTACATACTGATATCGCATTAGAGAATCCAAATTGTAACTGATATGATTGTAAAGCACTGGATCTGAGCTTGGGTTCGATTATAACCATCAAATAGACATTATGCTTACGAATTAATGAAAGTAATCTATGAAATGAACTACGAATTCCTCGAACATTCCATAATAAGAGCTTCATTGAGAAAGAGGATCAAAAGAGTTTGAGATGTGCGCTGCACGTAACCTGGTCAAGTGGGGAGAAGGTGGTTGACTTCGTCTAATGAGTCGGGGCCCCTGACTCAAATGGCTATCTGGGAGCGCAACTGATGATTGTTCGTCTAAATTTGTAGTTGTGGACTCCATGTTGGTATGGTCAACCAAGGCTGTCCCTGTTTGATTCTCAGTAGCACGTGAATCAATATATGCTGCTTCGATTAAGTTGGCTATTTGGTCTGTAGTATTTCGATCTTGTTCATCTGAGCGTGGATCTGCTTCTGCATCAGAATGGGAATCAAGCACTGCGGTCACGTGAATTTCTCCTATAATTGAATCATCAACACCTTTCAAACATGAAATATCCTGAATATTTGATACAGCATTGACTGCAGCCATATCAGGGGAAGAGGGCAATTCAGATATGTGCAGATCCGGCTGCAATTCAGCTGCATGGTGGACATCTTGTTCTATTGTCTGATCTGCAGTTGAAGGTCCCACCTTTTTGGGGATCCAACGTTGCTTCTGTGTGGTTATTGATTTCTTTGAACGTGGAACTTCCGTTGATTTGTCCTCAGGCAGAAGCGGCTGCGTAGGGTTTCATTGCCACAGTCTGTGAGTACGTGTCCGAGTTTATAGCAAGAGGAGCAGTATTTCGGCAGATCTTCGTACTCAACATTCTGCATGATTACTCGACATGGCGTTTGGATGAATATCCTTTGTGGCAGTTCTTTGGAAACGTCCAATTCAACACAAACTTGTGCTACCGACGGACGACTCATTATGGCTGTTGCTGCGTCCAACTTAAGGGGTGTGCCTAGCATCGCAGCAATTTGAAAGAGCGAATATTTGCAATGCATGTGAAGAGGTAGGCCCGGAAACATGACCCATGTCGGAACAACCGGCACTTCTTTTGTAGGATCATAATCTGGAGTCCATTTTGTAACTCGCATCTGCTTGCCTGAGATAATCCATCCTCTTCTAGAAAAGCATCTTATGTAATCAAGTTCTTGATCAAAATGAAGAACAATATGTGTGGGATCTAAAAGTCCCACCTTTACCGCCCCAACGAAACCAATCCGATCAATGGCCGAACGTATGGTAGCTAAAGGTGGACGACCATACCAGAATGTGCCTACCAAGGTATACCGAAATGGAGCTGCTAAAGAATTGATTTCTTCCTCTGAAAATGTGATCATGGGGCTGCCTTTATACCTATGAACGGGTTTCGGCTGAATTTGGGCTGCGGGTGCAAAGAGCGACGCAAACGAACGCTTGGGTGAATCTTTTGCCGCAACAGCGGCTGAGGAATCATTCATTGCGGTGAGATGGCTGGGTTGTAGAAAACGGAGATGGCGGAAGGAAGGCAAAGATCGGCGGTGGCGGCTACGCCGCCAGCCATGAAGAGAATCACTCCGAGGGCATGGTCGAAAATTTTTCTATGTATATATATATAGAAAATTTTATTAATATGGCTCACTTATGGTGTGAGAAAAACCATAGTACATGAATGGTAATGTCGTCGTAAGCAAATAACGCGTGAAGTGAAATAAGTATGTGTATCTTCCAGTCATATATGATATGCCGCATTAAAACATTGTCAAGTAAAACCACCCTTGTGGATAAAACCTTGACGAAGGAAAAAGCGTACATATTTATATGGCTAGACGGTTTAAGAGACATGGAATACAAAGAAAGAATGAAATGGAACAACACAATCCTAATCAATGGAGGCGTGAACATGATGAATGGGCCAGATGTAGCTGCAAACTGACATAGAGCTTCCCGCATCCTTCCTCGCATCTCCAAGGCAATACCCCGCGCATCAAGTATGTCATTAACCCAATAACAGTGATTGACCAGATGATTAGCTTTAAGAAAAGAGAACCATACCCAAGTTGCCCATAGCCAAACGACTATGAGCAACCTCTAACGAAACACGCAGCAATGATGAGCCCTAAAAGGCAGTAGCCTATGTCTATAGTATGATTTATCGGCATCTTGATGTAGTCCTTCCCATAGCCATCCTCGCCTCTCCACAGGAATACCTTGCATATCAAGTAGGTCAGCAACCAAGCAACTGTTAATGTCCATAAGGATAGCTTGAAGAAAAGAGAACCATACCCAAGTTGCCCATAGCCAATCGACTATGAGCAACCTCCAATTATATACGCTGTATTGATAAGCCTTAAGAATCAGCAGCATATTTGTTGGTCGTTCCTCAGCAAGCGTGGAAAAAATAAAGACATTATCCTCATTCATAGTGAACAGAACAATGGATGCAATGCAGAAACGCGTAAAGTATGACGAAACGAAAACATACCATGGCTGCCTACACCAATTGCTGGCATTGGCAACCCCCAAATATGCACACCATGTCATCATAGTCTGAAATTTGGTAAGGCGTCAAGTAATAAGTTGCCTCGAACTTCGCAAGGCAACGAAGCCGCTGTTTGGTAGTGCAAGACGCCTGTAGCGTGAAATCTATGTCGCGCTAAAGCATGTGTAGCCGTATTTGCTTCACGAGGGCAGTAACACAGAGTAGAGGCATTGAGAGTCAATATGATTTTAGCTTGCTGTATATTCAAGCGTAATGAACCCGTGTAGCTTGAATGATTTCGGATCAAATGAAGCAGTTGACGATAGTCTGTTTCGACATAGAGTTCATCATAGTTCATAGCATAGTAAGTAAGGGAGATCCATAAAGCCATCAATTCAGCTTGAACCGGGTAAACACATGGTAATACATAACAAATAGCAGAAATAAAATTTCCAAAGTCATCACGCAGAATAGCACCCGCAGCCGCTGTGTTTCGGCCTACAGCAGCATCCATGTTCAATTTCAGTTTTCCAGAAGGGGGCAACGTCCATTTTACCAATCTATACCGCTGTAATTTTAACCGTGGAGAAAACCCTTGAGCAATTAGATGAGGTAGAGACTGAGCAAATTTACGCCCCTACACAGATGCACACCATGTGTATATATTCGTACGTATCTGATGGAATAATCGACTAGCCGAGAAGATGTTATCGCCAAACTTGATGGATGTATATTCTTTCCAAATTCCCCAAGTAACTAAAGCTGGGACCACCACATGTAAGTGTCCCTGCATTGTAGCAGTTGAAGACTGACGCCACCAACAATATAGATAAGCTTGGATAGTCGTTTGACAAGGCATAGGACCCGAGAACAATGATGATATCTGGATACACGTTGACTTCACTGCTGGGCAATGCAAAAAGGTATGGTCTCCAGTATCCGACTGTTGTAAACAGAAAACACATTGGGACGAATAGATTGTCTGCCATGCTCGAAGATTATTTGTTAGCGGAAGAGAATGACACCATAGTCGCCACGGCCCTTAAGAAATCTTGCCTGTTCCGGAGATATAAGCCGCGGGAGAAGTTCCGCTAGACGCGTTGCTAAAAGACGTGTGATAACCTTGGCCAAAAATTTAGTCAAACAAATAGGACAAAAATCATTAAATGATTGTGGATTCGATACCTTTGGGATGAGTGTAATAAGTGACGTGGCAAGCTGATGAGGTGGCGGCACTCCAATAAAGAATTCTTGAACCGCTTTGTGTACATCATACTTAATGATATTCCAAAATTTTCGATAGAATGAGCCAGGGAATCCATCGGGACCTGCTGCACTGGATGGACTTAGATCCCAAACTGCCCTCTGTACTTCCTGGAGATCTGGAATAGCCGTCAACATGTCATTATCTGCTTGCGTTAAAACAGTGGGAATATACCGAAGCAAAGATGATGGGTCTGATAACTGTTCCGCCGAGAATAAGGTTTGATAATAATGAACGGCCTGATTCTCAATGTCATTGATATGTTGATATTCCACCCCACTTTAATCTACTATTCTGCTAATTATCTGACGACGACGTTTATCTTTTACTATTTGATGATAATACCGTGTGTTGGCATCGTCTTCCTGCATCCATTTTACATTAGATTTTTGCTTCCAAAATAGTGTAGCTCGATGTTGCAGTTTCAATAAGGAGGCCATGCTACGATGATACAACTCACGGGATGCTTCAGTTGGTTGATGATCATATTCTCTCTCATAGCGAAGAGTCTCCTTTTCGGCATGCTCAATAACATCAAAAATGTTGCCAAAAACATCCTTATTCCATTGCTTTAAATGTTGTTTGAGTTGCCGAAGTTTATTATAGAACCCCTTCATACCACCTATCGTGTCAAAAGATTGCCAATGGTGCGCGACAAACTGTTGAAAGTCATTGTGAGTAGTCCATACGTCCAGATACCGAAAAGAAGATGCATGACTTGATCTGTCCGCTATACATTGAAGATAGATAGGACAATGGTCCGATGTTGTGCGACTAAGATGCTGATAAGAAACGGTTGTAAAGAGATAAAAAAACTAGCTGTACAAAGGTATCTATCCAGTCTCCTCCAAACACGTCCGAGACCTCTTCCATCACTCCAAGTGAACGTCGTACCTTGATAATTAATTGGTTGAAGCAAACATGTTGAAACACAATTATTAAAGTCTTGTAATGTTCAAAGAGGAGGAGATGACCGACCTTTGTGCTCGTCTAATGATAGAAAGGTATTGAAATCTCCTCCTAGAAGCCAAGGGAAGTCAATCTCAGAATGTATCGCCATAATATCTTCCCAAAGAGGACGACGTGCAGCAACAGTGTGTAATCCATAAACAAATGTACTGTAAAAACGATCTCCGGTGGGTATCCACTGAAATTGTATCGAATGATTTTGAACTCCCAGTCGTTCTGCTTCTAAACGTAGAAATGATGAACTCCAAAAAATCCAAATTTTATCTTGGCAAACAGAAATTGCTTGGGTGAAACCAAGCTGCAGACGGTAGTATACCAATGAAGATGGACGCAGTTTAGGTTCAATTAGAACTAAAATATGCAGATGAAAGCGATGTAATAATGATAAGAGGCGCTGTAAAGAAGTGCAGAGACCGCGGACATTCCAGATCATTATCTTCATTGGGTTGATAAACAATCAAAGGAGTTAGAGAGTGTAGCCCTTGATCTTGTGAGTGGCGGTGAAGAGGGCTCTAAATTACAACGGTGACGACGAAGAAGACGAGGTGGCACTTGAAAAGATATGTCTGTCTGATTTTTTGTGGGCGTTGCTGGCTGGGCACCACCAAGCGGGCTTTGATCAGTAGAAACAACTGCTTGCATTATGTCTGTGAGAATTTCTGATACAATTTCTTTGGCCGCATTATCTGTGTTTTGGTTGTGTTGCTGTTCATCTGGATCCGGTATGACTTCACTGTCAGATAAAGAAAATGAGTGTGGAGGATGGGAGATATCTGCGATGAAACTGTCATCAACTCCCTGCAATCTTGCAAGATCCTGTACATATGAGACCATATGTGTCGTTGTTAAATCTGGTGAGGCAGACAATGTTATAGCCGCATTGCTCTGCTGCGGATTCGATGATGTATGCTTTTTAGGAGTCCACCGCTGTTCTTTAGCAGAATCTTTTGCTTTGTGCGTATGATCTTTGGCCTGCGGCTGAGTTTCTTTTTGTTGCAATTCTATGATTTTGCCTTCTTGAATCTTTTTGCAGTCCGCAGCCTTATGACCTAATCTGTAACATTTGGAACAGTATGAAGGCAAATCCTCATATACCACCTGTTGCTGAACCACCCTGTTTAACGCATGAATAAATATTCTAGTGGGAAGTTCTTTGGAAACATCAATTTCAACACACAGGCGAGCAACTGATGGCCGAAGTGATTCCACCGTCGCCGTGTCTAACTTCATCGGATCGCCCAACATCTTGCCAATCTGCATCACCGCAGATTTTTGATGGTAATGTAATGGTAGCCCTGGGAAGGACACCCAAACTGGCACGATTGGAACATCTACCGTAGGATCATATGTAGGTGTCCATATTGTGACCCTCATATATTTTCCTGCTATCATCCAACTCTGCCGTGCGAAACACCTCAAGTAATCTTGTTCATGTTTAAAATGCAGTATCACATGCATAGAGTCTAGGAGACCGACCTGTGCTAGACCAGTAAAACCGATCCTATCCATTGTAGATCGTATTGTGGCGATCGGGGGCTTGCCATACCAAAAAGTTTCAACCAATGAGAATTTGTATGGCTCCGCTAATGAGGCGATTTCATCATCTGTAAATGATATCATGGGGCTCCCTTTGTATTTTTGTATTGTTTTCGGTGGGATAATGGTGGAAGTCGACGTGTGAAATAATGAAGAAAAGGTTTTTTTGTGCGTCAACCCCGTAGGGTTTGCAGCAGTATCCGTTTCCACCATTGTTAGCAGCAAATGTTTGATCTTTGTAGTAAAGAGAGAAAAAGACTGCGTAAAAAAGATTGCTTAGTGACCGAGGATTGAAGAAAACGCGATGTCGGCCGAAGCTGCTGCCTCTGGCCAACCTAATCTCCATTATCGCCGCTCATCGCCAGAGTTCATTTCTTCTATATATATAATTGTTTGAAGTTTCGCCATGCTGCCCGCTCCTGCGATTCAATGGCGATCGGCGTAGCCGCCGTCGCCGTTCTTCGCCATCGTATCCCGCCTTCCCTGATTCCGCCTCACCTCCGATACTTCTATGGCAGCTTCTTCTCAACCCGCCGCAAAACCGCCAGACTCCCTGCGCCCTACTGCGGTCACAGCGCCGCAATCTTCACCCTGCCGTTCTTTTGCCTCGCTCTTCAAAGACGCCTCTCAACCGATTAAAGCGAAGGATGTACAAAAATACAAGGGCAGACCCATGATCACATTCACTGATGAAGAGATCCACTCACTAGCCGCACCATACAGATTCACATTGGTGGGCACTTTTTGGTATGGATGGCCGCCATTAGCCACCATTCGAGCAGCCATTGATCGCATAGGATTCACTGGAGCAGTAAAGGTTGGCCTTTTAGATGCATCGCATATCATACTCCATTTCGATCTAGAACAGGATTATATTCGCTGTTTTGCTCGAAGAGGATGGATAATCTTAGGAAAATAGATGAGAATCACAAAATGGACCCCGGACTACGATCCTGCAGTTGAGGTACCGATTGTTCCAATCTGGGTTTCTTTCCCAGGTCTCCCAATACACATGCATCGTAAAGATGCTCTTTTTCAAGTGGCGGCAATGCTAGGAGAACCTCTGAAATTGGATTCTGCCACAGCTACAATGAACTGCCCTTTGGTTGCACGTGTATGCGTTGAGTTAGACATTTCCAAAGAGCTTCCTAATCGTGTATTTATCCAAACGTCATCTAGGGTAATCATGCAGACAGTGGAGTATGAGGATTTGCCAAAATATTGTGATCACTATTTTCGCCTGGGCCATGTCGCTGTGGATTGCAGCGGCCAACCGGGACAATCACAAGCAATAGGTGACAAACCCACGACTAAACAGGCCTCCAACCCTACCAGCCAGGGGACAAAAGTAAAAGTCAACGTTGGACGCCAAAAAAATAGGTCCGGCAAAGGAACCTCTCAATGCTGCAGTTGTAGAGCCATATATAGTGCAACCAGTTCCCAATCAGACATCATGCACGCCACAAGAATTCTTTATTACGCCATCTCCAGATATGGTGGCACCCCAAGCCATTACTGATGTTCAAGATATATCTCATCTTAAAGGAGTTGATGACTGTATAGTCGGTGATGTTCCGGACAAATCTTTGCCTGGTTCTTATTCAGACAATGAAATCGATCCCCCCAACATGACGTTCGCATGGATGAACTCGATCAAAGCTACGCAGATCATATTGCCCATCTTGTGAAAGCAGCACATGTTGATGCACAAATGCACAGCCACCCATCGATCCCTCCATCTGGTCCAGCACCTTCACAGGGACCAAAAATATTGCGCAGGCCACATGAAAATCCTGTCTCCCCAAGACTGACCAGGTTACGTGCTTCCCACCTTTCAAACTCTTTTGATGCATTATCACAATGAAGATTTTGTTATGGAACATTCGTGGGATTCGTACGTCATTCACACGCTTAATATCCATCACACGAAAACATAATCTACATGCGTTAGTTGTGATTGAACCAAAACTACAGCCCAATCATTTAATTTATTATCAACTGCAGTTGGGTTTCACTAAATCTTTATCTGTTTGTAACGATCAAATATGGATGTTTTGGAAGGAATCAATCTTGACTTGGGAGGAGGAGATTACTGGCCAACAGCACCACTCTATTAAATTTCGCTGGCCTGCCTCTGGTGATTTTTTCTGGCTAACAGCAGTATATGGGCGCCATTCTACTCTAGAACGCAAAATATTGTGGGAACAGTTGGAACAGTTTCATGCTTCGAATACCACTCCTTGGTTAATAGGCGGAGATTTTAATACTTTTAGAACTTTGGATGAACACAGTGGACGATCTCGACCCTCTCTACATACTCTTCAGGACTTCAACGATTTTATACAGCATTGTCACTTGCAGGAGATTCCTTACCAGGGATCGAAATTTACTTGGAGTGATGGGCGTGGTTTAGGGCGAGTCAGCCGCCGCCTTGATCGCTTTCTCGCTTCCTCAGCTTTCTCTGACTTATTTCCAATTATGAATGTTCAGCACCTATCTAGGGCAACCTCTGACCATGCCCCATTAT
>AP025056.1:35054721-35141192 GCA_036186865.1 Eustoma russellianum
GCGTGCCAGATTGGCGAGTTTGTTAAGTGGTGTCTGGTATGTCACCAGGTGAAAGCAGAACATCAACAACCCGTCTGTTTATTACAGCCCTTAGAGATTCCCAAGTGGAAGCGGGAGCATATCACTATGGATTTCATCAGCGGACTACCTAAGACTTGGAGCAAAAACAACACTATTTGGGTGATTGTGGATAGACTCACTAAATCGTCTCTCTTCTTACCTATGTCTATTCAGGCGTCGATGGAGAAGTTGGTGCATATGTATGTGGATGATATAATGAGTTTTCATGGAGTACCGGTGAGTATTGTTTGTGATCAAGATCTGCACTTCACTTCGTGATTCTGGACAGCGTATCAGCATGCTATTAGGACTGAGATCTGGATGAGTAAAGCATTTCACCCGCAGACGGATGGGCAACCTGAGAGGACCATATAAACGCTCGACGATATGTTGTGTGCATGTGTATTGGATGTAGCGCCCCGCCCGAGACTAGGGTCTTTGCATGACACACCTGCCGTACTCTGCTACGAGAAGTACAAGGCGTAGATATCATCTATATGTGTATCGTCATAAACA
This sequence comes from Eustoma russellianum, assembly GCA_036186865.1. NCBI lineage: Eukaryota > Viridiplantae > Streptophyta > Magnoliopsida > Gentianales > Gentianaceae > Eustoma > Eustoma russellianum. Next base: position 35,055,298 of record AP025056.1, read on the forward strand.
TGTATCGAATAGCGAAAGCGTCATAACATAGAGAGAAATAAAACATCAACATAGGTACGAACTACTACATCCGAATATCATAAGTATAGAGCTAAAATTTCCAAAATACAAAAGCTGATACAGCGGTCTACTAGGCAGCTCTCTGAACTAATTCTCTAGGCCCATCCTCTATAAATTCCTGCTCGGGGTCCTGTGGGTCTGCATGGTAAAATAAAAGGGTGAGCGATAATGAATCGCTAACAAGTATTTCCCCTTAGAATTGTTAAGTGGATCATACATGGGGACCGGGATGTGGAAATAATACAGTAATCACAAAACAGATATCATATGAATTACATGTACGAAAGTAATACTCAATGCAATTAACATAAATAAACGGTACAGTAAATCAGACAATTAAATTCTTTCATCAGCTTTACTTGGGACTTAGCTAACTTTCATATAGTCTGTATCATTCTTGATTACAATCTTTTAAGTTCGGTTTCATGTGCTTGCTTGAACTTCATACATGGGTAACATACAGAAGTAATCATGACTTAAGGGTACTAGGAGCTCGTGGGACATGTTCGTGATGCATGCATTTTTAAACTTTCAAAAAAAACATATCAATTCATACATTCATAAAGATGACAGAACATGAATTGGCTATGGCACTTTGCATAACATAAGAATAGTACCCACGACATGCTGAATGATTCCCCGAGTATCCTTCAGTACCGTCTATGAATCCCAATGGTCCAACCACGATGTTACATCATACGTACCTAGGACTAATGATATCGCGTTATAACTGAGATCTGAGTCCCGGACGCGGTGTTACAGTCAATCATAATGTCTTTTGCCCCTGATATGCTCCCCTAGGACCATCAGGAGCTCTCCATACAGAACATTGTAGACGTAACAGAAAGACAGAGATCCCTTGTCCCAGACAAGGTGTTACTCTCAGCCAACAGAACATGCATATACAGAAAGGCAGAGATCCCTTATCCCCGATAAGGTGTTACACTCAGCCAACAGAGACATGCATAAGTCGTATGGAATCACTCACCTCGCGGTACGATTCTTTAACCTTAAAATCCTTTAAAACATCTTATACAAAGTCCTTTCGTAAATGTGATCGTAAATGAAACTTCTTTTCTTTGAAAATCATGTGACATATGCATAAACGAATGCTCGGTATTTGGACTGGTTCCAAGGTCTTATATCAACTCATCTCCTAAATTCCTTACTTACTTAATCGTTATATCGTGTGTGGGTGTAAAATGACGGTTTTGCTCTTTTTGTCCTTAGTGGTGCCTTTGGTTTTTGGAGATCAAAACAGCCTTTTTTTGGTATTTTGGTCATTAAACCTTATTTCCTTATTATGTTCAATACTTAGTTACATTTAAAAACCTTCAAAACAACCTACTTGTCATAATTATTGAATTTGAAAATTACCAATTAGCCCTTATAGGGTGGTCTCGGCCAAATGGTCCAAAATATCCCATCTTTAGTGATTCATCTTTTCCCAATCTATTAACTTGTTCATTCCTTGATTTACCACATATAACATGTAGTTTTATGCATATATTTACATATATGTACTCATCTAAATATACATCATCACATAGGTACCAAATGGCCTCACTAACAGAGTCAAGCCGCACATCAACCTTGATTTTTCCAACTTGTTACACACATGCAAGATGTAACAATCATAACATTCATTTGTACTCTAAGCTACCATGAATATATGTTATGATGATGCATAAATTTCATGGTCTTAACATATTAATCTTGAAATAAAGTCACATCCCATAATCATGGTCATAAGAACCATAGGTATAAGGATGATCATGTTATTAGCAACATGCAAGTACATAAGAGAACAACACCCATGCAAATACACCTCCTTAGACTATGATCATGAAAGTACACATCACGATAATGGCGATGAATTCATGGTCTTTGATGGAGGCTCAAACAGCCCCATCTTAGAAGGATAACGGCGTAGTTGTAGTGATGATCATCAAAGATGGTAACTTTTATGACATGCATTATAGTATAGGTTATATTGCATCATAAACATACTATATCATGGCCATAATCATGCAAATACACTCTCATATTGGAAAACAAAAGAGATGATGGTCATCCAACATGCACATATGAAGATGATATTTAATGAGGTCTTTAGTGCACTTTTCAAGAATGGGTACTCATGTGACTACATTTTACATAGAAGATGATGCATACATGTTTGCTCTTCATTTCATAGGCGTGCACGTCCTCAAGGGGGCTGTCCATGCTAGGATTTTACCATGCATGTCCTATTTAGATATCATCCTAACAATATTCATGAACTATACAAGAATAACACACATGCATATATAGTTTAAGCATGTAAGTACACTTTTTATAACTTGATGATAAGAGCTTCATTTTAACATATGCATGCATGATCTATCCTTTGATATGAACACAGGACTCATTTTTAAACATTCTAGAAGAACCTAAAAAGAATACTTACCTTTTCTCTTGATCCTTACACATAAGAAGGAAAAGATTGCTTCTTTCCTTCACCTTGGCGACTCACGGCCCTAAGGGCCAAAATGGAAAGAAAACGAGTTAGTTTTTGAGGTGTGGAACTAAGAAGGAGCTAAGATGAATTCTTAAGAGAACTTACCCTTGAATACCTTGAAGATCCGTACTTGGTTGGCTAAAAACAATTCCTTCTGCCTCCTTCGAGGTGCTCACGGTGAAGGCCCTAAATGAAGGGGTGTGATGAACTCTTTGTAAAAGGATTGGTGGTAAGAGAAAAGTGTATCAAGGAAAGGGAGATTCTTACCTTTGAATTGAAGCTTGAGAATTTTTTGAAGATGGAAGATTTTTCTTCCTTCCTTGGATGTGCCTGCGTATGAAGGGTGCAAAGTGAGGGTGGAAGAATTCTTTTTAGAGAGAGATAGGGAGGTGTGTGGGGAGAATTTGATGAGAGAGAGTGAGGTGAGTGAAAATGGAATGGAATGAAGCGAAGTTTGTGAAGGAGGTTTATTTTTATGTCTTCCATCCATGCTTGGCCGAAATTCTTGTATAGTGGGGTGGATGATTGGTTTCCTTGGTTGAAGAAGTGAGTGGAGGGAAAAGTTTTGTGCATGAAACCTTAGTGGGTGGAAGTCTTTCTCGTGTAAGAACTTGTAATGATGAGGGGAAAATTTAAAAGGAAGAAACTGAAGAAATTTGGGGGAATAATATGGGGGTGGCCAGATCGGGTAGGGTGTAAGTGGGCGTTGAATTTCCATCTTAGCCTTGCTTTATTTCGTTTAAGTGTAGTTTCATTTTCCTTTATTTAATTCCTAAATAAAACTTTTACTAATTCTTTTATTTTAATTAATTAGCCTATACTCATTAGGTTAATTTGTAGTATAAAATTTATTTAAGATAACATTTACAAACCTTATACTATGTTACGCATCACAACAAAGTTTATTCTGAGCACGTAACGGGAGTCGGGGTGTAACATTCCCCCTATAAAAAGTTTCGGCCTCGAAACTTACTTACCTCAGTCGAAGTGCTGAGGGTATTGCTCTCTCATCTGCCGCCCTGGTTCCCAAGTGTCTTCCCGTTCGGTGTGATTACACCACTGAACCTTAACGAACGGAATTGAGTTACTTCACAGCACTTGTTCCTTTCGGTCTAGAATACACACCGGCACCTCATCATAAGAAGCATCACCCCGAATCTCCATCTGTTGATGCTCCAATACATGACTAAAGTCACGTATGTATCTTTGCAGCTGCGACACGTGGAACACATCATACATATGTGACAATGAAGGCAGTAATGCTAACCAATACGCTACTGATCCAATCCTTTCTAAGATTTCATATGGCCCGATGAAACGAGGTTTCAGCTTCCCTCTAACACCACAGCGCTTAACCCCTTTTATCAGTGAGATCTTCAAATATACCTTCTCGCCAACCCCAACTCAATTGGTCGATGTTTTGAGTTTGTCCAGCTCTTACTGCGGTCCTGGGCTATCTTCAGCTCTCATTATTATCCAGACCTTATCCTTAGTCTGCTCAACCAATTCTAGCCATGTGACCGCTTTCTCACCTAATTCATCCCAATATAGTGGTAACAGGAACTTCCGCCCATACAATGCTTCAAAAGTTTCCATCCAATTGAGCTGTGATAGCTATTGTTATACGAAAACTCTATCAGCTTCACGGATCTATCCCAGCTACCACGAAAATCCAATACAAAAGCACGTAACATGTCTTCTAGCATCTGTATTGTCCTCTCAGTCTGCTCATCGGTCTGTGGACGGAATGTGGTACTCATTTCAATTTCCGTACCCGTAGCGCGCTAAAATGCGGTCCAGCATCTGGAGGTGAAACGCATATCTCTATCGCAAATTATACTCACTGGGACCCATGGAAACTCACGATGTCATCCATATATATCTTTACTAGCTTCTCCATCAATGCCTGGATCGACATGGGTAAGAAATGTGTTGATTTAGTAAGTCTGTCCACAATTACCCATATTGTGTCGCTGCCGCCTCGAGTCCTTGGAAGTACCTTGACAAAATCCATAGTGATATGTTCCCATTGAATTTCCAATGGTTGTAGAAGTCCAGCAGGTCTCTGGTGCTCCGCCTTCACTTGCTGGCATATTAGACACTCCTCCATATATTCAATGATTTGACGATTCATTCCATTCCACCAGTAACGATGTCTCAAATCCTGATATATTTTAGTGGCTCTGGGTGTATCGACAGTTGTGAAATATGAGCTTCCTCCAGAATTTCTTTTTGGATCTCGTCATTATTGGGCACACATGGTCGATTCTGGAACCATAAACTACCGTCACTGCGTAACTAAAACTCATCTGCTGGCGCTTGCCCAACTTTGTCATCAATTCTTGACAATTTGCATCCCTTTGTTGAGCATCCTTTAATCGGTCAACCAATGTTGGCGAAATCACTAATGTTGCCAGGGTATTGGCGATAGACTCGACTTCATCCAATTCAAACTCAGCCATTTCTCGTTCTAGATGTGATTGTCTCGCATGGCTGAATTTTTGGCTCAGCGCTCTGCCACTTTATTAGCTTTACCTGGATGATAATGAATAGCCACATCATAATCCTTAATCAGTTCCAGCCACGGCGCTGCCTCATATTTTTCTTTTGGGTGAATAGGTATTTCCAACTCTTATGATCAGTATACACTTCCCACGTTCCCTAGACAAGTAGTGCCTCTAGATTTTCAGTGCAAATACTAAAGCAGCCAACTCCAGATCATGCACCGGGTAATTCTACTCATACCACTTGAGCTGCCTGGATGCGCAGGCTATTGATCTTTCTGCATCAGTATGCAAACTAAGCCATTCCTGGATGCCATCAATGTAGACTATATTACTCTCTCCAGCAACAGGCTAAGCCAACACTAGAGCCGATGTCAACCTCTGCTTAAGCTGGTGAAGATTCTTTCACAATCAGCAATACATACGAACTTCGTCTTTTTCTGTGTCAATTTGGTCAGTGGTACTACTATCTTGGAGAATCCCTTGACGAATTTATGGTAATAGCCTGCTAGCCCCGTAAAACTTCGAATCTCGGTGACGTTCGTGGGTCGAGGCCATGCTGTAATTGCCTCTATTTTCCTAGGGTCCACTGATATGCCGGCCTCCGAAATAACATGTCTCAAGAAAGAGACGCTTTGTAACCAAAACTCGCATTTGCTGAACTTGGCGTACAACTGCTTTTCTTGTAATATGCTCAGAACAGTTCGCAAGTGCTCGGCGTGAGTATCTTCGTCTAATGAATAAACCAGGATGTCATCGATAAAGACCACCACAAATTTATCCAGTTGCTCATGGAACATGTTATTCATAAGATCCATGAACGCTGCTGGGGCATTACTTAACCTGAATGGCATCACCAGGAATTCATAATGGCCATAGCGGGTTCGGAAAGCAGCCTTTGGTACATTCTCGGCCTTGATTTTAAACTGGTGATAACCAGAGTGAAGATCGATCTTGCTAAATATAGTGGCTCCTCTCAATTGTTCGAATAGGTCATCGGTATGCGGCAAGGGGTACTTGTTCTTAATGGTAATCATGTTTAACTCCCTGTAGTCTATACATAACCACATGTTGCCGTCTTTCTTCTTCAAAAACAACATTGGTGCTCCCCATGGTGACACACTAGGACGGATAAATTTTATCAATTAGCTCCTGTAGCTGTACCTTCAGTTCCTTTAACTCTGTTGGAGCCATTCTATACGGAGCTTTAGAAATTGGTTCTGCTCCAGGCACCACATTAATCTCGAACTCAATATCTCGATCCGGTTGTAAGCCTGGGAAATCATCTAGAAACACCTTTGGAAACTCTCGAACTACTGGAATATTTTCAAGTGTCGGCACCTCGGACTCTGTTCCCAGAACGTATACTAAGAACCCTATAGTCCTTTCCTCAATGCCGGAAGGCCTGTACGGCTGTCAAATACACATTTCGCGGAACCTTCCTCATCTTACTGTTACCTAATAGGTAACCTCCTCTTATCTTAGGTTTCGTGTCACTACTTGTTTCCTTCGACAATCTATCTGAACATGGTTATGAAACAACCAGTCCATACACAGAATCACATCGAAATCTCCCATCTGTATCGGGATCATTGTTGCCTCAAAGTGCTGACCCTCCATTTCAATTCCACAATTCTTATACAGATGGTGAGATGTAATAATCTCATCTCCAGCTTCCTAAACCCTATAGGGGGTCTCCAACCAAATCATGCAGCTACTCAGATTCCTTGTGAACCTTTTGATATAAAAGAGTGGCTTGCACCACTGTCAAACAGCACATTCGCTGGCATATTATTTACTAATATCGCACCTGGATCGACTCAAATACAAGTATAAAGTTGTCTATATTAACACATCACATCCCAACATAGATTTCCAACACATATACGTAACACGTTCTAGCACCAGCATACAATATTAATCATGTTAAAATGACTCAACGGACGATACCTGTCCAAACATCAGGTGTCTCCTCCACCTCAAGCATCTGTCATGATATAGACTCAAGCGTTAGCACGGGGACAATCCTCCGTACTACTGCTTTTGTCTTTCTAGGCAATCCCTAACTATATGTCATATATCCTGCCACATCCAAAACACGCTCTCCGCTCTCCTTGCGACACTCACCGGGATGATTCTTCTGACATATCGGGCACTTAGGAAAAGCTGGCTTGGGACCTGATTCTGTTGTTGCTGGGGTGGGGAAACTGTCTATAGCCCTTTCTACTACCGGTGCTGAGGCTGCGATCGCCCACCCTGATCTCTTCTGGAAATTTCGGCGGCTGCTCAGACAAACCCATCTAACTGCTTGAGGCCTCTGTCCTCCGGGTAGTGTCCTATTCTACCAGTAGCAAGCATCCAACAACTGACCTAAGTTACCTAGACTCGCATTAACAATCCAGATCATGATCCTCAAACACTTAATCCCTCGTTCAAACTTAATCATCTTGAGTCTTTCCGTCCGCCATAATGGATGGGAACATACAGACCCATTACCGTACATTGGTTTGCATACTCTGAGACAAGTCATACCTGCATGCAAGTTTTCGTTAATCATTGTTGGGGAGTGTAATGGTCCTATGCGGTAATTCGGTCATTAAAGTCTGTATTCGTCATATACCTGCCTCCTATCTCAGAGAATCCTGAAATAAAGTCACATCCATAATCATGGTCATAAGAACCATAGGTATGAGGATGATCATGTTATTAGTAACATGCAAGTACATTAGAGAACAACACCCATGCAAATACACCTCCTTAGACTATGATCATTAAAATACACATCATGATGATGGTGATGAATTCATGGTCTTCGATGGAGGCTACAAACAGCCCCATCTTAAAAGGATAACGGTGTAGTTGTGGTGATGATCATCAAAGATGGTAACTTTTATGACATGCATTATAGTATAGGTTATATTGCATCATAAACATACTATATCATGGCAAATATCATGCAAATACACTCTCATACATAGGAAAACAAAGGAGAATGATGGTAATCCAACATACACATATGAAGATGATGTTTAATGAGGTTCTTAGTACACTTTTCAAGAAAGTGTACTCATTTGACTACATTTTACATAGAAGATGATGCATGCATGTTTGCTCTTCATTTCTTAGGCCATTCACGTCCTCAAGGGGGGCTGTCCATGCTAGGATTTTACCATGCATGTCCTATTTAGATATCATCCTAACAATATTCATGAACTGTACAAGAATAACACACATGCATACATAGTTTAAGCATGCAAGTACACTTTTTATGACTTGATGATAAGAGCTTTATTTTAACATGTGAAATGCATGATCCATCCTTTGATCGAACATAGGAGACCTCATTTTTAAAACAATTTAGAAGAAGCTAAGAAGAATACTTACCTTTTCTCTTGATCCTTACAATTAAGAAGGAAAAGATTGCTTTCTTTCCTTCACCTGATGACTCACACGGCCCTAAGGGCCAAAATGGAAAGAAAATGAGTTAGTTTTTGAAGTGTGGAACTAAGAAGGGAGCTTAAGATTATTCTTAAGAGAACTTACCCCTTGAATACCTTGAAGATCCGTACTTGGTTGGCTAAAAACAATTCTTTCTACTACCCCCTCCTTCAAGGGTGCTCACAGTGAAGGCCCATAAATGAAGGGGTTGTGATGAACTCTTTGTAAAGGATTGGTGGTAAGAGAAAGGTGTAGCAAGGATGAAAGGGAGATTCTTACCTTTGGACTGAAGCTTGAGAATTGTTATTGAAGATGGAAGATTTTTCTTCCTTCCTTGGATGTGCCTGCGTATGAAGGGTGGGAAGTGAGGGTGGAAGAATTCTTTTAGCGAGCCGATCGACAGTTGGTGTGGGGCAGAATTTGATGGAGAGAGAGTGAGGGTAGTGAAAACTGGAATAGAATGAAGCGAAGGTTTGTGAAAGAAGGTTTATTTTTATGTCTTCCATCCATGCTTGACCGAAAATTCTTGTATCGTGGGGTGGACGATTGGTTTCCTTGGTTGAAGAGTGAGTGGGGGGAAACAGTTTTATGCATGAACCTTAGTGGGTGGAAGTCTTTCTTGTGTAAGAACTTGTAATGGTGAGTGGAAAAATTAAAAATGAAGAAATTAACGGAAAATTTGGGGGAATAATGTAGGGTGGCCGGATAGGGTAGGGTGTAAACTGGGGGTTGAATTTCCTATCTTATCCTTTCTTTGTTTCTTTTCAGTGTAGTTTTCTTTTTTCCTTTATTTAATTCCTAAATAAAACTTGTACTAATTCTTTTATTTACAAATTAATTAGCCTGCATTCATTAGGTTAATTTAGTAGTTTCCAAAATTTATTTAAGATAACATTTACAAACCTTATACTAAGTTACGGCATAACAACGAAGTTTATTCTGAGCAGGTAATGGGAGTTGGGGTGTAACATTCCCCCCTTATAAAAAGTTTCGGCCTTGAAACTTACATACCTTAGTCGAAGAGCTAAGGGTATTACTACTCTCATCTGTCGCTCTGGTTCCCAAGTCGCTTCTCGTTTGGTGTAATTACTCCATTGAACCTTAACGAACGGAATTGACTTACTTCGTAGCACTTTTTTCCGTTCGGTCTAGAATACACACCGGCACCTCGTCATAGATGCATCACCCCCGAATCTCCAGCTGCTGATTCTCCAATACATGACTCGGATCATGTATGTATCCCGCAGCTGCGACACATGGAGCACATCATACATCTGTGATAATGAAGGCGGTAATGCTAACCGATACGCTACTGATCCGATCCTTTCTAAGATTTCATATGGCCCGATGAAACGAAGACTCAACTTCCCTCTAACACCAAAGCGCTTAAACCCCTTTTATATCGGTGAGATCTTCAAATATACCTTTTCGCCAACCCCGAACTCAATTGGTCGATGTTTTGAACCTATCCAGCTCTTACTGCGGTCTTGGGCTATCTTCAGCCTCTCACATATTATCTAGGCCTTATCCTTAGTCTGCTCAACCAATGCTGGCCCTGTGATCACTTTCTCACCTACTTCATCCCAATATATTGGTGATCGGCACTTCCGCCCATACAACGCTTCAAAAGGTGCCATTCCAATTGAGCTATGATAGCTATTGTTATACAAAAACTCCATCAGCTTCACGGATATATCTAATCATTTGTTTTATCAGTCTACTTGAAGATCGAGTAATCATACGTTTGAAACAATATAAGTATGACGATGACCATGACTTATATTCAGACTAGATATCGTGTGACAAAGGAATTACTACATGTACTATTCTTAGGCTAGTTGGATTGTACTCGTATGAATTAGGTAGTCGTAATGCCTTGCTAGAGGCCAATTCTGACTTGTTGGTTTAATAGAGATTTAACCGACTGCCAATTAATATGGGCCTATCATGTCACACACAAGAATGCGTATGGGGTGAGTTTAATATTGGTAATATTAATAATATTAATATTAGTTATTAATTATTATTATTATTATCATTATTATTAATTTCCGTTTTTCTTTCAATATATTTGTGTGTGTGTGTATTATTGGATAATTTTAAAATAATTCAAATCTAATATGGATTTTGATTGGTCTTATCCAATTCTGACAGAATCCATATCTGATATAGATTTTGATTGGCCTCAACCAATCCGATTTTGAATCGGATTTAAGGTCTATATATATGGATATACAGAGCTTTGTCTCGTACACAAGAGAGAGATCATAGAAAAAACAACCGTTTTGGAGAAAACAAGTTCTTTCAGTCGCGCCGTTCCAGAGAGCTAGCACTCCAGCGATAGTATTCATGTGGATACCGACAGGGGATGATCGTATAATCACACCTCCTTCGTTTGCAGATTTCAAATCTACAGAGGTTAATTTTTGAATTTATTTCATCGAATTAAACGAACAACATAGATCATTGATAGAAAATCAGAGATCGTGTTTTTTCTGCTACACGTTTTTTATAGCAGTGATCTCTTGGATTTCCTAAAGGTGGCATCAGAGACACTTGTTCTCGTATGAGTCGAATATACCGTGCTGATGTAATTATAAGTGATATATTAAATGTCGTATGGCATGATATATGTACAAATCCTAAGCCAGATTTCGTATGATAAGAGAGGAATAGTGTTTTTAATTCGTTTTCATGAGATGATGTAATCCGAGATTATTGTATATGGAAGAATTCGTTTGTCATGTGATGATTAAAACAATTCGGTTTATATCAGACATAAACATGCAATAATGATTTTGTGAGGGTTTATGTATATTCAAAACAGTTAGATTATCAATTCGGTTGATGATTCTGTTTTAGGGTTCGAATGACAGATTATCAATTCGATTGATGATTCTGTTTTAGGGTTTTGAATGACAAATATCGATTTGATCGATGCTTCTGTTTTAGGGTTTCGAGTGAGAAATATCAATTTGATTGTTATAATGTGTTTGTGTAAATATGTTACCATTATTTGATGTCTTTGCATGGTGCATAGCATGCTTTACAACCTATGTGATCGATTTATTCATATTTTGTTTTTGGGTAAATATGGCCTGCGCATTGTTTATTCTGTTGTATTTTATTTGCAAGTAGTTAGGTTTTCTTTGTTATCGTAATAAATGAACAATCAAGCTACCAAGGTGGTGATGGCAGGACATACCAAGAACGAATGGATTCCATGGAGATGGAGGCACTAGCTCAAGATTAGAAGATATGTACTATTGTAAATGTTGTAATAGGTAGCCTTTCACATAGGGTAGCGTTTTATGATCTTCATTATTCTCATGAAGGTCATATTTAGTTTGGACATGCTATGTCACGTTTACATATTTATCATTTGGTATGCGATGCGTGGATGATATATTATATATACATAAAAGATGCTTGGATATAATGATATGTAATGCAAGACATGATCTAAGTTAAACCCTCATTAAAAATTTATGTCATAATGCCATCCATGTCTTAAACACCTATTAAAACAAGGATTGTATTAAAGCAGGTATTGCCAAAGTAAATTGCTTTAAACATTCTTTGCTAAGTAGGATGAGTTATAATGTTACTCATATGTTTAAAATTGGTTGGACTTATTTAGGCTATCAAAACGGTTTTAGGCCTTAAGACATTAGATAGAATTTAACATACTATGACATATGATGTCATTATTCCATAAATTTTAAGAGTTACATGAGATGTAATTGGTAAAGAATTTACCTACCTAAATAACTTGATTTCAAGCATCATGCCAAAGCTGAGTTTAGAATTAAGTGAAATATGAATCTTAGCTCACTAAAAATGTTTCTTTATAGGATTGTGTTTTAGTGAGAGTTTAATAAATTTTAACCTCGTTATTAATTAAAATGTGACTTTGCATATTTTGTAGATCAAAAATGGCTGCTAATAACATTTCCACCTTATCATTGAGATCTATCCTTAAGAAGGAAAAACTGAAAGAATGTGGGACTAATTTTGTTGACAGGTTTCAGAACCTGAGAATTGTTCTCAAGCAAGAAAAAAAGGCCTACGTGCTCAAAGAAGCTATCCTTGAAACCCCTCATGTTGATGCTCCTACTGCTGTTAAGAACAAGCATAACAACCATGTGGAAGATTCGAACTACGTAGGATGTCTTATGCTGGCAACTATGTGTCCAGGACTTCAGAAGGATCTGGAACACTTAGAGGCTTATGAGATGAGTGTGCATCTCAAACAAACATTCCAACAACAGACTAAGTAGGATAGGTTTGACACCGCTGCTGCATTATTTGACTGTAAGATGTCTGAAGCTGAATCTGTTAGCGCTCATGTTTTGAACTTAAAAAGTTGTATAGATCACCTTGCAAGAATTGGATATCTCTTGAGTTTAGAAATCGCCACGGATTTGATCGTACACTCTTTACTTAGTAGTTTCTCTCAGTTCGTCATAAACTACAATATGAATGAAAATGGAAACGTCCATTACTAAGCTGCATGATATGCTCAAACCTGCTGAGGGGAATATCAAAAAGCCTACCCAAGTATTGAGTGTCAATATTAAACAAATGAAAAAGAAAGGTAAAGGCAAGTGTAAGGGAAAAGGTGCCAAAGTTGCAAAAGTTGCAAAATGGTCAAAGGAGCAAGCTAAATCGAAACCTGAACCCAAGGGAAAGGTTCCTAAGGAAGGGACTTGTTTCCATTGAAACAAGCCTGGGCATTGGAAAAGAAATTGTGATATTTATTTGAATGAGTTGAAGAAGCTGAAGGGTAGTGCGACTACATCGTCAGGTATTTATGTTATGGAAATTAATTTATCTACTTCTTCTTCATGGGTATTAGATACCGGATGTGGATCCCATATTTGTACAAATATGCTGGGGCTCAAAAGGAGTAGGATGCTGAAGAAGGGTGAAGTGGACATACGTGTTGGCAATAGAGCAAGAGTTGTTGATATAGCTGTAGGGACGTATGAACTTGTCTTTCCCAATGGGCTTTTGTTAGTTTTGAACAATTGCTTTTATGTTCCGAATAAGAGTAGGAATCTTATTTCAGTATTAGTTTTGAATGATGAAGGTTATTCATTTTTAATTAAAAATAAGAAGTGTTCTATTTTTGATAAAAGTGACTTGCTTTATAGTATTGCAAGTAGCTATAATGGCATTTATGTCCTTAATCTTGATGATTCCAATAACGGTGATATTTATAACATATCTTCAAAGAGAACTAAGCCAAATGAATTAAACCCTGCATATTTGTGGCATTGTCTCCTTAGCCATATAAATAAGAAGCGCGTATCTAAGCTCCGTCAAGATGGATTATTAGATTCATTTGATTTTGAATCATTTGAAAATTGCGAGTCTTGTTTTCTTGGAAAGATGACAAAGGCTCCTTTTACTGGACGTAGTGAAAGTGCTAATGACTTGTTGGGCTTGGTACATACGGATGTATGCGATCCACTTAACATTAGTGTCAAAGGAGGATTTCAGTATTTTATAACTTTTACTGATGATTTCAATGGGCATGGCTATGTCTATCTAATGAACATGAGTCTTTTGAAATGTTTAGAACTTTTCAAAATGTAAGTACAAAATCAACTTGGTAAGACAATTAAAACGCTTTGATCAGATTAAGGTGGTGAATATTTGAGCCAAGAAATTTATGAACATCTAAGAAATTGTGGAATCATTTCACAGTTGACTCCTCCAGGAACTCCACAATGAAATAATGTTTCTGAAAGGAGAAATTGAACTTTATTAGATATGGTTCGATCTATGATGGGTCAAGTAGATCTTCCTTTACATTTTTGGGGTTATGCCTTGGATACAGCTACATTCATTTTGAACCGTGTACCATCTAAAGCGGTTGAAAAGACACCACAGTGGATATGGAATGGTAAGACACCCAGTTTGTCTTTTATTAAGATTTAGGATTGTGAAACTTATGTGAAAAGACTAGTGTCAGATAAGCTAGCTCCAAAGTCTATCAAATGTATTTTTGTGGGGTATCCTAAGGAAACTAAAGGGTACTATTTCTATATTCTCTTAGAGAACGAAGTGTTTGTTGCTCGAAATGGAATCTTTTAAGAAAAGGAGTTTCTCTCTAAGAGAACTAGTGGGAGTATGATACAACTTGAGGAAACTCAAGTTCCACAAGATATCATTGAACCGTCTTTAGAGCCAATTTCAGAACTACAAACAGCTGTGGAGCCTAAAATGTAACACTATTCCAACACAGATCTAATAGGATACATCGTCTCACAGAGAGATATGGATTTCTTGTGGCGGGTGATAGTGAAGTTATGCTTATAAATCAAGATGAGCCTGCTACCCATCAAGAAGCTGTGTTAGGTCCAGATTCAGATAAATGGTTTGGAGCCATGAAGTCTGAAATGCAATCCAAGTTTGAAAACCAAGTTTGGTCTTTAATTGATCATCCAGAGAGTATTATGACTATTGGTTGCAAATGGGTTTTCAAGAAGAAAACTGACATGGACGGGAATGTGCAAACCTACAAAGCAAGGCATTTTGGTAAAGGTCTCAAGCAAACTCATAGTATAGACTATGACAAAACCTTTTCACCAGTTGCTATACTTAAGTCTATTAAGATTCTTCTTGCCATTGCAGCATACTATGATTATGAGATATGTCAAATGGATGTCAAAACCACATTCCTTAATGGAAATTTACTTGAGGATGTGTACATGACACAACCTTAGGGTTTCGTAAATCCCAAGAATTCAAAGAAGGTTTGCAAGCTTCAATGATCTATTTATGGATTGAAGCAAGCATCTCGAAGCTGGAATCTTACCTGAGGATTTTGTAAAATCTCGAGAATTCAAAGAAGCTTTGCAAGCTTCAAAGATCCATTTATGGTTTGAAGCAAGCATCTTGAAGCTGGAATCTTCGTTTTGATGAAACAGTTAAGAACTTTGGTTTCAGCAAGAATGAAGATGAACCTTGTGTTTACAAGATGGTTAATGGGAGTGCAGTAGAGTTTTTAGTTTTATATGTGGATGACATATTGCTTATTGGAAATGATATCCTTACCTTGCAAAAGGTTAAGACTTGGTTAGGGAATTCCTTCTCAATGAAAGTCTTAGGTGAGGCTACCTGTATCCTAGGTATTAAGATCTATAGAGATAGATCAAGAAGGATAATATGTTTGAGTCGAAGTACATGCATAGATAAAAATGTTTAAGAGGTTCAACATGCAAGAGTCAAAGAAAAGATTCTTGTCTATGCCTCATGGAATTCATCTAAGCAAGAATCAATGTCCTCAGACATCTGATGATTGAGATCGAATAAATAAAATTCCTTATGCTTATACTATAGGATCGACTATGTATGCCATGTTATGTACTAGACCAGATGTCTCATATTCATTGAGCACAAGTAGACATCAAGTTGATCCGGGTGAAGGTCACGGGACAGCTGTCAAGAATATTCTTAAGTACCTTAGAAGGACTAAAGATGTATTCTTAGTTTATGGAGGTTTGGATGACGAGTTAGTTGTAAATGGTTACACGCATGCTAGTTTCCAAACCGACATCGATCACAATCAGGTTTTGTACTCACATTGAATGGTGGAGCTATTAGTTGGAAGAGTTCAAAACAAAGCATTGTGGCTGATTCTACAACAGAGGCTGAGTATATAGCAGCATCAGATACAACCAAGGAAGCAGTTTGGATGAAGAAGTTCATCAATCAGCTAGGAGTGGTACCTAGCATTGCAAATCCTGTGGTCATTTATTGTGACTACAATGGTGCCATAGCACAAGAAAAAGAACCCAGGTCCCATCAGAGATCTAAACATATACTCAGGTGTTATCATCTAATTCGAGACATCATCGATGGAGGAGATGTCAAGATATGCAAAGCTGACACAAACGGTAACATAGCGGATCTATTGACTAAGCCTCTCTCATGGGTCAAGCATGATCAGCACACTAGATCTATAGGTCTCAGACATTTGTAGGCCTACTGCAAGTGGACGATTGTTAGTGTATGTGCCCTAGGACATTGATTTGGATCTTTATGTTATACATTTATTATTAATAAAGTGATTTAATTATCATTATTGTTGGTTAGTATGTTACACAATTATGATATATGTCCCTGGTTTATTATTGTTATAGATATAATAAAATTTCCTTTCCATAAAAAAAATTATTGTTATAGATATAAAATAATTTATAACCAGTATGAGTATTCATTTGATAATCATGAGATGATTATGTGTATGATGATACAAATCAATTTCATAGATACTTATTAAAGAACAATGTATTGGATAGACCCATCATGAGATTATTGCATGGATTAGCGTCATAAATAAATCTCATAATAGTTATGTTTTAATCCTTAGGCTTAAGATTGTCATAGTTTCTGACCTAAGGATTATTATATTTTGACATGATCAAACATTATTCGTAACTGGATAATAATAAAGGTCATGATTGAATATGATAAAAATTATGTAGAGGATATTGAACAATCAAGATAGGATTTGTCCCTCTCTTTTGAGAGAGATATTTTTGGGCCCCTCGATAAGTGAGACTGTGAAATACATGGCCGAACTCAAGTGAATTGATAGTGTGATTAATATCATTTGTTTTATCAGTCTACTTGAAGATCAAGTAATCATACGTTTGAACAATATAAGTATGACGCTGGCCATGACTATGTTCAAACTAGATATCGTGTGACAAAGGAATTAATGCATATACTATTATTAGGCTAGTTGGATTGTACTCATATTAATCGGGTAGTCGTAATGCTTTGCTAGAGGCTAATTATAACTTGTTGGTTTAATAGAGATCTAACCGACTCCGAATAAATATGGGCCTATCTGGTCACACGCAAGAATGCATGTGGGTTGAGATTAATATTAGTAGTATTAATAATATTAATATTAGATATTAATCATTATTATGATTATGGTTATTATTTTCTGTTTTTCTTTAAATATATTTGTAAGTGTGTGTATATATTGTTGGATAATATTAACAGAATCTATATCTGATATTGATTTTGATTGGTCTTATCCAATCCTGATAGAATCCATATCTGATATGGATTTTGATTGGCCTCAACCAATCCTATTCTGAATCGGATTTAAGGTCTATATATATGGATATACAGAGCTGTCTCGTACACAAGAGAGAGATCAGAGAAAAAAAACATAACCATTTTGGAGAAAATAATCTCTTTCAGCCGCGCCGTTCCAGATACTGACAGAGGGTGATCGTATAGTCGCACCTCCTTTGTTTGTAGATTTCAAATCTACGGAGGTTAGTTTTTGAATTTCTTTCATCGAATTGAACACACAACGTGGATCCTTGATAGGAAATCAGAGATCGTGTTTTTCCGTTGCACGTTTTTGATAGTAGTGATCTCGTGGATTTCCTAACATACATGGCTGAAAAGATTGAACAACAACTTAAGGTACGTAACTCTTCTAATTTCAATTCTAGTTTTCGTACTAATAAATCTTCTTCGAGGTTTGAAAATAGGTCTACAAGAAATGGGAACCCGCAACCTTCCGGAGGACAAATCCATGACCCTTCCCAGAGGAATGAAACATGTGTTCCAGGAACACAAAATCCAGATGAGAGAGGCAAGAAAAACGTCTCTACAAAGAGTACTTCTAAACCATCTAGTGGCTATAGAGATATCAAATGTTTTAAGTGTCAAGAACATAGTCACATAGAAAGGGAATTTCCTAATAATGAATGAATCATGATAATTGAAGAAACAAATGAATATGTAACTGAATCTCAGCATGACACTGAATATGAGCATGATAATGAACTTGAACCGGAAGAAAACTTAGGAGAAGAAGATTACTATGACACTAAAGAATTTCTTGTTGTCAGAAGGTCTCTAAATGCATATCAGAAGATAGATGATCATGAACAACATAGAGAAAACATTTTCCATATTCATTGCATGATAAATGGTAAAGTGTACACTATGATCATTGATTCTGGTTCTTATGCGCGTGGCTAGCATTGAACTGGTTAGAAAATTAAACTTGCCTATGACTAACCATCCCCAAAATGATTGTGGAGAAGTTAGCATCAGTAAACAAGTTTTGATTTCTTTGAGCATGGTAGTTATAAAGATGATATACTATGTGATGTTGCATCAATGCATGCTAGTCATATCTTACTTGGTAGGCCATTGCAATTTGATAAAAATGTTACTTATGATGGTTATTTACACAAATACTCGTTCAAATTGAATGCTAAACTCTTTAAGTTACATGCACTTCCACCATATAAGGTCCATGAAGATCAAAAATGTATGTATAAGTCTAGGGCTGATCCTAAGGAAAAAAGAAGCTGAAGTTTGTCGATTGCAAGAAATATGATGTCAAAACCCAAGAGAACAAGAAAAAGGAAGTAGTATCCTCAGGCACGAAAGAACATGTGATGAAATGTGGGTATTTTGCAAAACAACGAGAGGTGACACATGCCCTTTATAACAACTAAATTGTCCTAATCCTAGTCTATAAGACTTGCCTCCTCTCTAGTGATGACTTACCCTCTACACTCCCTACCTCAGTGGCGTCCATAATCCAAGAGTATGATGTTCTATTCCCCTCTGACCCACCATTAGGGTTACCACCCCTAAGAGGAATAGAGCACCAGATAGATTTTGTCCCAAGAGCTGTCCTCCCAAACAGACCCACATATAGAGCCAACTTGGAGGAAACCAAAGAAATCCAAAGACAAGTGGAGAAACTTCTAGCTAGTGGATAAATTAGAGAAAGCTTAAGCCCATCTGCTGTTCCTATTATCCTAGTCCCTAAGAAAGATGGCAGCTGGAGAATGTGCACCGATTGCCGAGCCGTAAATAAGATCACCATGAAGTATAGGTATCATGTACCTAGGCTGGATTATATGTTGGATATGTTACATGGTTCTAGATATTTCACCAAAATTGATCTTAGGCAAGGCTATTTCCAAGTGAGAATCAAAAAGGGAGATGAATGGAAGACTGTGTTCAAGACTAAGTTTGGACTCTATGAGTGGTTGGTGATGCCTTTTGGCCTAACCAACGCCTCTAGCACCTTTACGAGATTAATAAACGAAGTCTTAAGAGCATTCATAGGGAGATTTACGATCATATACTTTGATGATATCTTAATCTATTCCAAGACCATAGAAGGCTACCCTGAACACCTTAGAGCCGTTTTTGAGAAACTCAAACAAGAACAACTCTATGCTAACTTCAAGAAATATTCCTTTTGCTTAGAGCAAGTTGTTTTCCTAGCCTTCGTAATCATGACCGAAGGAATAGAGGTGGATGAAGAGAAGATTAAGTCGATTGTAGAATGGCTTACACCAAAGACTGTAGGAGAAGTTAGAAGTTTTCATGGGTTAGCCAGCTTTTATAAGAGATTTGTAAGGGACTTTCTATCTTTAGCTGCACCCCTAAATGAAATTTTTAAGAAATATGTGTCTTTTCAGTGGAAGGAGCCACAACAAAAAAACAACAGGCATTTGATGAACTTAAAAAAAGGCTAACCGCTGCACCTATTCTTAGGTTACGGAACTTTGATGAGACCTTTGAGATTGAATGTGATGCTAGTGGAGTGGGTATTGGTGCTGTCTTGATCCAAGGAAAGAAACCTATAGCCTATTTCAGTGAAAAGTTGAAAGGAGCCTCGTTAAATTATTCCACTTACGACAAAGAACTATATGCCCTTGTGAGATCCCTACAAACTTGGCAACACTATCTCCAACCTAAAGAGTTTGTGATCGACATTGTCCATGAATGTTTGAAGTGCCTTAAAGGGCAAGGCAAACTGAACAAAAGACATGCCAAGTGGGTAGAGTTTATTGAACAATTCTTGTACGTGATTAAGTATAAACAAGGTAAGGATAATGTAGTTGCTGATGCCATTTCAAGGAGATACACTCTAGTGACTACCTTGTCATCTCGATTCCTAGGTTTTGGATCACTTAAGGAATTGTACCCCCAACGACCATGATTTTGGCACCGTCTTTGAAGCATGTCAAGAGGCACCTTTTGGAAAATTTTACATGCACAAAGGATTCCTCTTTCAGGAGAAAAAGTTGTGTGTCCTACAATCATCTATGAGAGAAATATCGGTTAGAGAAGCCCATGGGAAATGTTGATGGGACATTTTGGCATCTTCAAAACTTTAGAAACCCTTAAAGAGCACTTCCATTGGCCCCACATGCGTGTAGATGTAGCGAAGTTGTGTGGTTGTTGCATCACTTGCAAGCAAGCCAAATCCAAGTCTCAATCACATGTCCTTTATACACCCTTACATGTCCCTTACCCACCTTGGATTGACCTTTCCATGGATTTTGTTTTAAACCTCCCTAGGTCTAAAGTGGTAAGGACAGCATTTAAGTTGTGGTTGATCGATTTTCTAAAATGACACATTTCATTGAATGTAAGAAAGTTGATGATGCTACACACATTGCTGATTTATTCTTTAGAGAAATTGTTAGGTTGCATGGCATGCCATGTACTACTGTAAGTGATAAAGATACTGAATTTTTGAGTCATTTCTGGCGTGTTTTATGGGCTAAACTTGGTACCCAATTGTTATTTCCACTGTTGCTCACCCACAAACTGATGGCCAAACCAAGGTTGTCAATCATACTCTATCTCAACTCTTGCGTGCCATTTTGCAAGAACACCTCAAGCATTGGGAAGATTGTTTACCATACATTGATTTTGCATACAATAGGAGTGTTCATCACGGTACATTGCATAGTATCTTTGAGATTGTGTATGGCTTTAACCCCTTATCCCCTATTGATTTGATTCACATCCCAATGCATGAACGTTCAAGTCTAGATGGTAACGAAAAGCTGAAATGACAACAAAATTGCATGAGAAAGTAAAAAAACCCAACTTGAGAAAAAGAACAAAGCATATGCAAGACGAGCAAATAAGCATTAGAAACACATTTCTTTTGAACCTTTTAGTTTGATTGAACTTACGTAAAGAAAGGTTTACTAATGAAAGAAAAATCTAAATTGTTGCCTAGAGGAGATGGACCAGTTAAAGTACTTCAACATATTGGTGAGAAGGCCTATATTCTTGATCTTCCTGAAAGGTGTGGTTCAAATTCTTCTACTTTTAAATGTAGCCGACCGATCCCCTTTTAATGATGAAATCTCCGATTTGAAATCTCGGCTTTCATCTCATTGTTCTCGGTTGTTAATGATGAAATCTCCGACTAATCGTGCAAGACAACTCTTCTTTTGAATCGTTTAATTGAGATACAATGTTCGTGTTAGAATATTCTAACAACTTCTTGTCTTCAATTAACTGTTTCTTTTCTTTTGCAATAGTCTTAGAAACTTATACAACTCAAAATATTGACAAAAGAAATCATCATAAGAAAGCTCAGAGTTAGAATCATAATCAGAATTTACCTCATGTGATGCCTTGGATGCAAAGCATACTTTTGCCGTTTCTTCTTTGGTTCCTTCAGTCTCAGAATCGGATGAGTCACTCCATGTGGAGGCTTTGAAGGCTCTTCTTGTTCTCTTTTGTTTAGGTTTTGAGACGGGTCTAGTGCATTCCTTGTCACGGTTTTTGTTTATTGTTTCCTTGTTCAGGCAATCATATGACAGGTGTTCAAGTTTACCACACTCATAGCATTTTACATCTTTATCGTTATTTTTATTTTTATTTCTCTTAGCTGCAACAGCCTTAGGTTTGTTTTTAACCGACTTTCTCATGATCTTTCTTAATCCTTTAGCCAACGAGATTATATCTTCATTATCGGAATCTGTGTCACTATCATCTACACAATCATAAGAGGTAGAGGCGTATTCATTTGATTTAAACGCTATAGTCCTATCTTGTTTAGAAGTTGATTCAGAATTTCTTAAAGTGAGTTTGTTTTCATGTACCTTTAATGATCTAATCAATTCCTCCATCTTTATTGATTTAGTTTGCTTACTTTCTTCGATTACGGTGACTTTTGGATCTCATTCGGATGGGAGGCTTCTTAACACTTTTTGCACCTTCTTCTGTGAAGAAAATACATTTCTAAGAGACTCAAGAGAATTGTAAATGTTAGTCAATCTTAAATCCATATCAACAATAGATTCATTCGGTAATAATTTGAAAGATTCAAGAGTTGACATAAGCATGTTTATCTTGGACTCTTTTACTTGCTAGTACCTTCATGTTTCATTTCAAGACATCTCCACATTACTTGGACACTAGAACAATTGGACATATAACTTGATTCACTTTTACTTAATCCATTTAGAAGAAGTTGCATAGTCTTAGCATTCATACTTAATATCTTTTTATCTTCTACGGTATACTCTTGCTTAGGCTTTACTACTTCTAATGTAACGCCATCAATAGTTGTTATTTTACATGGAACAAAAGGACCATCATCTATGATGGACCATAAGTCTATATCAATAGCCACAAAAAAAAGTTCCATACAAAGTTTCCATTGTATAAAAGACTCACCGTCGAAAAAGAGAGCCCTTGCGCTTGACATTCCTTCTTGCTCGGTTTTATAACTAGTGGATGTCATCTCACAGAGATTGTTGAATCTTATTGTAGTGAGTATGCCTCCGCTCTAATACCATTGTAGGACCTGTATAGTACCACTAGAAAGGGAGTTGAATAGTGAGTGCGCAAAACTCGGGTTTTAAAACTTTTTATACCAAATAACTCACTTCTAAAAACTGTTTCTATTTTCAGATCCTGATTTGAATTATCTAGATGACCTGGTTGTAGACCTCCAAAAATTATGAAACTTGGTGAAAATGTGCTATCAGATGTTTTTAATATGTCACAAAATTTTCAGATTAAAACTCTAAGTTCAACCTCTTGAAAAACTGTTTTTGCACAGATTGTGTCAATGTGCCAGAAACTGTGCTCCGAAATAAAAAAATTTATTCCTATTAACTGACAACTCTAAATGACCTGAACGTTTTATGGTATGACCCTTAAGATGTGTAATTTAATGGGTTAAAACAGTTTTTCAAAATTCTCTTCATAAGTATGTCAACCACGTTGATGTTCTCAACCTTTGCAAATCTAAGAATCAGATTGCACTAGTCTCAGAACTATTAGCGTTTGACTGACTTATACTTATCCAAATGTCATGAAAATTGTTCCGAATGACATCTAGGATGTGTGGCTATGTTTCTGCAATATTTTGTGATTTTTAGAAAATGTTTGATATTTTTTCCGTGACTATGAAAACGGTGCAGAAAACTGAAAACTGAATGTAAAAGTGCTGAAAGTAAATAACACCGAGATTTTTATATGGTTCGGTTAAAAAAACCTACTCCAGTCTTCCAGGACAAATTCCTCGGTATTCACTAATCCCAAATAGTACCTTGACACAAGGGTGACTGGAGTTCAACACCAACTCCACCCTTTCTCAAACAAACGAACAAACACAACAACACGAACACCACCACCGACAAATGAAGGCTTGATCACACCTTGATCAACCTTGTACAAAAGATGAACGTATGTGGGTGGTATGAAAAAAGCCTATATAGTATATGGAATATAAGAATGATATGCTTGAGCCTAAGAGCAAGAGAAAAGAATAAGAGAAGAAGAGAATAGTCTTGCTTGATCTTGAATGAATATGAACTTTGACTTAGCCTTGCTTGAATCATCTTGCCTCCTTTTTATAGTCGGTTGGCCACGCCCCTAGGGTTGTAGTCTTCCTTGAAAATTGTCTTCAATACCCTTGGAAGATTACTTTGTATAGATGATGACGAAACCTTGCTTATTTAGTGCAATACGATTGGACGAATGACTTGTCTTCGCCTAGTTGTCACTTCTTGATAGGCCATTGATTATCCACCTTGGCAATCCATAAAATAGCTGGCAATTCCATCAACACATGCTTAAAATCAAGGTTGTTAATTACCAATTAATCATTATATGATTCCTCCACAATTTTGGAAGAAAATTGGTGCAACAATGAATGACAAAATCGGCCAGCTTTGTCCATGTGCTGAAATTTTCAGCATGTGGTTTATTTGAAATGTTTTCTTGTGTATCTTGCCCTCTTCAATGTCACCAATCATGTGTGGCTTATCTTCCACCAATTAAAGTGCCAAACAAGCTCCACCTAGGCTCCAATAAAGTTGAAATAGGTGTGTACACCTCAGCTGCATGTGATGAAATTATCTTTTGACTATTTGTCACATAATGATGCACAATCTTCGCAGACATGGTAAATTACAATCAGCCCTAAATTGATTTTTCTAGAAAACTCTAATATGTCTTAAATGTGTAAAAAGTGTCTACATACATGTTATATACACACCGAAACTGTCCCATGTATGTAGAGGTGTAGAAAACCGAATTTTTGACTTTCGTCGATTACGCGATTTTTCTCTGATTAAACTCAAAATTATTAGACATGAAATATATATTATGTCACACATAATATACATAAAAATAAGATGTATATTCAGCTGCAATGGCTGAATGAAAAACGCCCTCATGTGACAAAAAGACTTGAATTTGAATTTTCCACAAATTAAGGCTACATTATGGGTGATTGATGCGTGTAAACATGGTATGACTTTAGGGCTGAATATGACATGTGGAGCAACAAAATGTTTGAGTATTTTTAGTGTATATAGGCTGTCCATCTTTATATGGTAAGTACGTTGACATGTCGGTAAAGGTTCAGTAGTCACCCTTTCAGCTTATGACCTCGTGACATGTCGTTATAAGTTTGATGGCAATATGACTTGTAATATATGATATGAGACCTGTAAATAATCATAAATATGAGGTGTATATAGTGATATAACGTCGATGTACGTTTATAATATATATGACGTGTTGGTGGAACGTCGAATATAAGTATGCAGTTTGTCGTAAAAAATATGGATATAAAAAAATACGGATATATAATATACATATATATATGGCGTATATGTAGGTGTGGAAAGAGTACTTTCCATTCCAAATTTGTTGCCAAATAGCTCTCTCCAAATATGTCTCAAATATGTCTTCATTTAATGAACTAGCTAGTTCATCTCCTTAAGTACTTCACTTAATGAACTAGTTTAGCTCATTAATTATGGCACCTGAAAATAGTGTAAAGACAATAAATATTTGCCATATGATGTAAGCCTTAATGCTTCATGGCATGTTAGTACGACAACATTATATATAAACATGTAAAAAAAATTTATCACGTGCATATATCAAGTAACACTTATTTCATGCATTTCGTAAACACGTAACATTTAAATCATTCATTTTCAAATCACTCAAACCCCGATTTCTCAACAGAGAATGTTTGAAGAGAATGTTTTGAAGAGAATTTTTGAAGAGAATGTTTGACAAGAATGTTTGTCCTAAGGAATGTTTGTCCTAAGAAATGTTTGTCCTAAGGAATATTTGTCCTAAGGAATATTTGTCTCAAGGAATATTTGTTCTAATCCTTTCCCATCATTATACACGACTTTTAAGAGGTCTCTTGGAAGCCAACTCTTCAACATGATAAAGCCAAGCATATCATCCAAATTAAGAACCATCAGCCGGCCAAAGGATAGGTCCAAGATGAAGATAAATTTGAAATCAAACAATCTCAATTCAGCCAACTTCTTCCAAGCATATCCCAACTTCAAGATTGAATCAACCAAAATTCTGCTTAAACTATGCTCTACAATTTACACCCACATTGAGACACATTTTTGACCCTTTTAGAAGCTTATTACAATAATGTGCTCTCTTAACCCTTGTAGCCATGGATGTAAGCTTTCCAACCCAATTTGAATCATGTTAATCCAGGGTCTGTAGCTCGAGATATGGTCGAATAACTGTCAACTGTCGAACTGTACATAGAACTCCTGCTCCAACTAGGATTTTTGGACATGTCTGATTTTGAACGAGGATCATGCTCATTCTAGAAGCCAAATTTGCCAATGATATCTTCTTGAGAGTTGTAGAAAAAGATGTAAGACATCCATATCATTTGGAATTACATCAATGCGACATCAGATGAGAGAGATGCCGGCAAATAACCATCTACGGGTCATCCTAATGACATTCTTCAAAAAACCTTTGTTTTAAAAATTAGAAAATGCAACTCCTAAAACTTTTATGCACGATTTCACACTTCAAATATTATAAAAATGACTCTATAATATAATAAACAATTTGTACAATATTTACAAGCCAAATAGACCGACAAAAGAGCATGCAAGACCTTTTTACAAAGGAAACAACATAAGAACATGTCTAGACGTTAAGTTCAGTCCACCCTTCATCCCGTGCAAATCCTCATCATGTGTTTTGGCACATTGGACCTGATCAGATCATCAAGCTCCGGTTAAAGGAGTTGTTTCGATTTTTTATCACAAAACCCATACATTACACTCGTTTTCGAGCCCATTCACAAAAACAATTTGAAAGTGTGCGCATCTTGGTCCAATAGTTATCAAGCCCGATGAAAGAAGGGTTCTCCATTGATGGGATCGGCCTTGTCAGTTGCCATCCCTTTAACTATGTCGTATATGAAACCGTTATGACCAGATAAAAGTTATTGGGTTGTTTTCAGTGCTAAAATGCATTTTAAAAAAGGCTTTTTTGTTTACCAAACTTAATTGCTTCAATATTTTACTATGAGATTTTAGAACTTGAGTTTTGGTCATCCTATTATGGCCATATAATCATTATATATCAATTGTTGTAGGTCTTCAATATTTTACTATGAGATTTTCAGGACCAGTTTTAAAACGTTTTTAAAACTAGGTTGTAGGTCTTCAAAAATTCTGCAATTTTGAGAGAACTTAGCCTCAGATTTTATGAGTGTCTCCTAAAAATTTCAGATTTAAATTCAACCTTTAACCCCTTCAAAAATCGTTGGTGGTTAGATTGC
The DNA here is from genome assembly GCA_036186865.1 of Eustoma russellianum. Taxonomy (NCBI): domain Eukaryota; kingdom Viridiplantae; phylum Streptophyta; class Magnoliopsida; order Gentianales; family Gentianaceae; genus Eustoma; species Eustoma russellianum. The sequence goes on from AP025056.1 coordinate 35,082,707, forward strand.
ACGAATCTGCCAGAAACGGTAGACTGATTTGAAAAATTTATTTCTATTTGTACGTAACTCCAAATGCTCTGAAATTTTAACCATTAACCCCTTATAAGTTATATTTAAATTGTTTGAAACATTTTTGAAAAATTCTTTTGGAAAATTAGTCAAATGCGATCAAAGTCTCAACCTCTGTAAGCCTGAAAATCAGACTGCACTAGTCTCAGAACGTTGGACGTTTGGCTGACTTATGCTTGTCCAAAAGGGTTGAAACTTGTGTAAAATTAATCTTAAGACGTGTGGCTATGATTTTGGAGAGTTTCGTAATTTTTGAAAAATGTTTACTATTTTTACAAACGTAATCAAAAATGATAAGCCGTGCTGAAACAGAATATAAGTGCTGAAAGTAAATGACACCAAGAATTTTATACTGGTTCGGTTATAAACAACCTACTCCAGTCTTTGAGGAACACATTCCTCGGTTCACACTAATCACACAACACAAAAACACCTTACCACAGGGTTTATGGAGTTACACACCAACTCCAACCCTTTACAAACCTTGTATGTTGAATACAATGCACACGAACACCACCACCTTGCAAGATTGAAGATTGATCACACCTTGATCAATCCTTTACAAAGATAAAGAATATGTGGTGGTCTAAGAGAAGCCTATTCAAGTATATGAATGTAAGTACAATAGGCTTTTAGGAAGAAGAAAGAAAGAGAGTGTAGAAGAAGAGGATGTAGGCGTTTTTAGCTTCAAGATTGCAATGCTTTTTCTTGTCTTTGTTTTGCACTTCTTCCTTTCCTTTTAATCTTGATTTGGCCGCCCCCCCTTGGTGCTATTACTCATCTTGAAAATTTTCTTCTAAGTCCTTGGGAGAATATGTGGCATCATTGTGACATGTTTTTGCTTACTTGGCACCTTCTCATTGGATGATCATTTAACTCTTGCTTACTTGGCACTCATTGATTGGTTGAATGTTGTCATCACTTGATGACTAGGAAAATCTGAGAATTCCACTAAAAACATGTGCCAAAATCACCATAAAATAATTACCATAACTTCCAAGATCATCAAATAAATTAAGCAAGATAATATTTCTCCAAACATGGTGAAAAAATCGGCCATTACTAAGACTTGACATGCTGAAATGTCAGCATGTGATACATTGGTGTTCATTTCAAATTGTTACCAAATTTTCTTTGATTTTTCTCTTAAAAATAAATCACCAATTAGTAGACAATATTCTCATCAATTTTGGGAATAAAATTGGACACTCACATGGCCAAACATCGGCCTAGGTTCATTCACACAAATGCTGAAATTTTCAGCATATGTGATATTCAAAATATCACAATTATAATTTCATATCTTATTCAAATTGCTTCCAAATTTTCTTTCAATTAATCACATGTTTCAAGACACAAAATATAGCCTCATAATGGATGAAATTCGGCCAGCTCTTAATACACATGCTGAAATTTTCAGCATGTGTTACAAATGAGATATAAGTTTGAATTGTTACCTTGTGTGGCTCCTTCCTTTATGTCATCAATATTGTATGCTTGATTCTTGACCAATCAAAATGCCAACAAGGCTCCACATAGGCTCCATCAAGCTGGTATAGGCGTGTATAATATGTATATACATGTGCTGAATTTTATTTTTACAAACTTTGTAAAATAGTGCACATTTAAAAATACACACATGGTATATTCCAATCAGCCCTTAATTTAATTTTTTAGAACACTTTAAGATGTATGACATATGTAAAAAGTGTCTGGATACATGTCGTATGATGTGCCAAAAACGTTCCATGTGTTGTGTACGTAGAAAACCGAATTTTCGATGTTTATCGATTACCCGATTTTTCTCTAATTAAATTCCAACTTTTTGCACATGTTATATATATTATGTTACACATAATATACATAACTTAAACTTTAATATTCAGCACTTGGCTGGTCTTAAAGTGGCGCCATTTACATGTGACAAAATTGAAATTGGAATCTCCACAATTTGGCCTTAATGTGGGTGATTTGTGTGTGCCAACATGGAATGATTTTATAGCTGGAAATAACATCAAACACAGGAAAATTATGAGTATTTTTGAAGTGTAGGGGCTGGCCATCTATTTATGGCAAGTACGTGACACATTGGCGAAGTTCGGTATTCGCCCGATACGACAATTTTCGGTTTAAAAACTTTAACGTGTCGTATTTAATTTGTCATCACCATGACTTATATCATATGATATAAGACCTGAATATACTCATAAATATTAGTTAAGTATGGTGGTGTGACGTTAACGTACGTACATAAAATATGTAACGTGTCGATAGTACGTTGGAATACATGTGTATGTGCCTTTTTCAAAAAATCTGAAAATATATATATTTATGTATATATATGCGTGTATATATGTGGTGAAGGAGGAGGAGGAGGAGACTTTACTTTCTTAGTCTTGTTGCCTTTGTGCCTTGTCCAAATGTTGCTTTCTTTAATGAACTACTTAGTTTAATTAACTAAGTACTTCACTTAATGAACTAGTTTAGTTCATTAATGGTGGCACCTGAAAATAGTACAAACACAACAAATGTTTGCCATTTGATGTAAGCTTTACAGCTTCATGGCTCGTTAGTACGGCAACCTTATATATGTACTATATAAGGCAAGTTGTATGCAATATGTCATGCCCATTTATGTCGTGCATGTTTTTATGCACATTTAAATCATATATTTTGAAATAACTCAAATCCCTTTTTCTCTACAGGAAACACCGACATCCATGAACATAAACCATCCACCACCGAAAGAGCTTGTGTCCATAATTTCCAAAGAAAGATAAGACAGCCCAGATATGATCCCGGCCACCAAACATATCGGGAATTATCAAAAGAAGATGTGGATGAGGATAGCAAAGTGTATGAAGATTTTAACATAAACTGACCTGAAAATCCGGAAGCCAGTTAATGTCATCTTGAACGAATTTGACCCGCTGAATATATAATCATGGATACTACATAGCCTCTTCCAAATTGCTGAATCATAAATGTGTGAATATACCTCGTTTCTCCGACCATATTTTGCTCGACAATAGTCAGCCCAAAGTGATGTGGACTGATGATATTTCCAGCACAAGGAACAATCATATGCATGCTGCACCGTTGATAAGTGCCGGATACCGAGCCCTCCTACCTCAATGGGTCGACAAATTTGTTTCCATGAGATCCAATGATGACGATCATTCCATAGAAAATTTGCCATCTTGCGATGTAATGATTCAATGACACTCTTTGGCAGTCTAGAGCTAGCTATAAAATGTGAAGGCATAGTGCATAAAACGTGTCGAATAAGGATCAAGCGGCCAGCCATAGAAAGTAGCTTAGTGACCAAGCATTCAACTTTGCGTCAAAATGATTAAGCAGGGATACACAATAGCGTGCCAGATTAATGTCCTTATAAAGAAATGAGCCGAGATATTTGATGGGTAAAGAGGTCACGCGCATACATAGAGCTTGCGACACACGCGAACCAGAGACTCCTGCTCTAACTACCACTTGACTTTTGTTGTAGTTGACCAAATGACCCGAAGCTTGTTGATTTAATTCCAAGAACTGTTAAAAATGCCTCAAGTTCCGTACTGAACCATTCAGAAAAATAACCAAATCGTCCGCAAATGCCAAATGTGAAATCTGTGGTACCCTTTCGGCTTGAAAACCGTGAATGTGACCAGTGTGATAAGCGCCTTAAGTCCACGAGAAAATCCTTCAGAGGACAATATAAATAACAAAGGAGATAAAGGATCTCCATGCTTTACACCATGACTTATTGGAAAGTATCCCACCGGTTTACCATTAATCAATACCAAACATCGTGTTGTTGTAAGATTATTCGAAAGAATTAGAACTAATCGTGAATCAACTCCCAAGAGAATCAAAATTTTATCCAAATAAGACCAACAAACACGATCAAAAGCCTTTGACATATCAAGTTTAACAATGATATGCCTGCCTCGCACCGGTCGATCTAATATATGTAACATCTCCTGAGCTAAAAGTATCTGGTCAGTAATACCACGACCTTTCATAAAACCTGCTTGTTCTGGAAAAATTAATCGTGAAAGAAGATTAGATAAACGTGAAGCTAGAAGCCGAGTGATCACCTTTGAGAAAAAGTTAGTCAAGCATATTGGACGATAATCAACAAAAGATTGTGGATTGGCCACCTTTGGTAAAAGAGTTAGTAGAGCCAAAGCAATTGATTGTGGAGGACAAATACCAATGAAAATTTATGCACATCTTTAAGCACATCCATATGAATAACTTGCCGAAATGCCTATAAAACGAGTCCGGATAACCATCTGGACCAGCCTCACTAGTAGGGCTGAGATCCCAAACTGCTTGACGAACCTCCTGTAAAGATGGGATGGCCAGAAGGAGACGATTATCCTCCAACGTTAACAAGTGAGGATATACTGTAACATAGCATCGTGATGCGAGGAAGATCCCTGCGCAAATAAAGACTGGTAGTATCGAATTTCCTCCCCTTCAACGTCGGATAAATTGGTACATTCTACTCCATCTTCTCGAAAGATACAACAGATACTTTGGCCACGTCTCCGATCTTTGACCGCCTGATGATAGAACTTAGTGTTCGCATCATCCTCTCTTAGCCATTTTGCCGTTTGCTTTTTGCTTCCAATAAAGCAAAGCGCGGGTTTGAGCACATCGCAATAACGTCATACTCCGAGAATATTCAGATCGTGTAGTTTCTGATGGTGCTGCATCAAACTCCCTCTCACATTGCATAGCCTCTGTATCCACGGCAGCTACCGCATCAAATATATTGCCGAAGACATCCTTATTCCAATGACGTAGGAGAGTCTTAAGTTTTCGTAGCTTATCATATAGCCCCTGCATACCTCCCACTGTCGGAAATGAAAGCCAATGATGACGCACAAAATTGTCAAAGTCAGGATGTGTGGCCCAAACTTCCGAATATCGAAAAGAATAAACCGTGGTAGAGATCTCAGAGGTGCATTCCAAATAAAGAGGAGAATGATCAGAGGTGGTACGATTGAGATGCTGATAGGATACCAAAGAAAATAAATAAAAGAAAGACTGAGAACATAGGAATCCATCCAACCATTGCCAAACTCGCCCTAATCCATGACCATCACACCAAGTATAAGGAGAGCCCTGATAAGGTATTGACTAAAGAGAGCATGCAGAAACTCAATCATTAAACTCCTGCAAGGATCGAAGAGACGGTGTGGAGCGGCCCTTATTAAAATCTCCTCCCACAAGCCAAGGATCAGTCAGCACACTAATGAATCCAAGAAGATCAGCCCACAAAGGCCGACGGGCCACCACAGAATGAAGACCATAAACAAAAGTGCACCAAAACATATCACCTCAAGGAAGCCACTGAAACCGCGGAGAATGATTCTGAACACCGATGCGTTCATCCTCTAACTGAAGCATAAAATCTCTACAAAATATTCAAATATTGTCCTCATATACCGAGAGTGCTCTAGAAAACCCAAATTTTAGACAATATGATAGTAATGATGAAGGCCACGACTTAGGTTCAATAACAACCAAAACCGACAAATGATAACGACGAAGTAAAGACAAGATGCAATCTGCAGAGGTTCTAAGACCTCCAACATTCCATAACATAATCTTCATTGAGATAATACATCAAAAGAATTTGAAAGTTGAGTTGCCCGTGAACGAGTAAATCTCGGCGAAGTAACTTGGAGACCCTTATGTTGCATGTGCAGTAACTTCGGCGGTACCTGAAATTCACCTCCACCAGTGACAGATGACGGTGGCCGAAGCTCATCCTGTAGCTTATCCAAAAGGACATCTTGTATTTGATTATTTATGAATTGCAAAAATTGATCATCAGAAATTTCGGTTACTAACTGTTTTTGACGTTTAATAGTTCAACCTCACCATCAGAGAAAGAAGCTAAGTCGGATAAAATAGATATATCATGCAGCATGGTATCATCAATTCCTTTTAGTCTTGCTATATCATGTGCATAAGACACAGAAGAGGAACGAATAATGTCTGGAGATAAAATAGAAGAAGGATGTTCTATCGGTGCAAGCACTACCGGGGCTGGAAAAATGGGAGAAGGCGCTGACTATGCTTGGGGATCTGGTAGATTCTTTTTGGGTGTCCAACGTTGTTATGGAGTCTTAACTGTATTATCTGAACGTTTGGCATTGGACACTGGCTGATCATTTTGTTGAGAATCAACTATAGTGTCGGCTTTCCCACAGGTATCCGAGTTATGACCCACCGAGAACACGAAGTACAATATAGCGGTAAATCTTCATAAACAACAGTTTGCAAGATACACCGAGACGATGCCTGAATATAAACACGAGAAGGTAGATCTTTTGAAACGTCTAGTTCAATACATAAGCGAGCAACGAAAGGACGAAGGACCTCAGTGGTAGTCGTGTCGAGATTCATTGGTGTACCCAGCATGCTACCAATTTGGAATAATGCCGATCGCTAATGGAAGTGCATGGGTAAGCCTGGAAACGACACCTAAACCGGAACAATGGGAACATCCACTTTTGGATAATAGTCATGGGTCCATTTTATGACCCTCGTATATTTTCCTGCTATAGTCCAGCTTTGTCTCGCAAAGCAACGCAGGTAATCTTGCTCTTGTGTATGTTAAGTAAATGAGGAAACAAGACAACAAACAAGAGAAGAAGTAAGAGAAGAAGCTTGGCTTGAGGCGTGAGAATCACTTTCCGTAAGGAATATTTGCCCCCACTAGATGCTGCAGGGTTATAGGCAAACTTCCTCCTAGGGTACAACAGCCAACAATCTCTAATCCTCAGAAAATAGGATTGACATTCAATGAACTTTCAAGAACAAGCGTGAATTTGAGTAGAAAGAAGAATATAGGATGCAAGCTTAAACTTGGATGCAAGATGTCTTGAACAATGGGTTATAACAGCCTATTTATAGGCTTTCAAACTCCATTCAGCCGTTCAAGGAAGTTGCATGGCGATTGGGTATGTCCCTTGATGCATAAGTTGTGATATTTCATGAAAAGTCACCTCTGTCAGGACATCGATCGATCGATGTGAGCTCCAATTCTATTCTGACCAACATCGATCTGTCACATCGATCGATCGAAGTCACTTCGATCGATCTATGTTGGACAGAAAGTTTCAACTCTGCACCCAGGATACATCGATCGATCGATGTATGTGACATCGATCGATCGATGTGATCGATCTATGTCCGGCAGAATACTCAACTTCATTTTCAAGCCACATGGATCTATCCATTTGATACATGGATCGATCCAAGCCATGAGTCAAGTTATTCTTGCTTATTTAAACAACCATTCACCATCATCTTTGATCTCATGCATCTATTCTTCATCTCATTGTCTTTACAAACTATTACAACAATCCCTCACTTAGTTTGTAAAGCAACTTGCGACATTTCATGCATCTAAGAAGTATCTTTCGATTTGAACCTCTTATTAGTATAACATTTCAAAATTCTAACGAAATCATGATAGCTAAAAAGCCTTGAATCAAATTCCTATGTGCTAGAACCGGAAACATTATACACATGAAACCACACTCTCAATCGAAGTCCATTTTAAACCGCACTTTATGGCCTTGTGCTACCCCTAATATTCATGAACATTTCAAGATCATTGCTTTTCGAAGCGGCGCCACTTCCTATGTTCATATAGGTGAAAGTTATGATAATTACTCTTAATCCTTCATTAAGAGTGCTATGGACACTCACCCTCCTTTAACACTAACATTCCAATTCTTTAAAGATCAATGTCGTACAGTTTGATTCTTTAAAGATCAATCGTAGTGCTTTAATACCTCATTTTGTGACTTGTGGTTACACATTGAACCTTTGGCTAGTGGTATGCTAGACAAGGTTGGGTTTCTATCACAAGTGAACTTATCCCATACGTCTTAATCCCATCCCTAAAGATGTACTTGTACCAAGTCTTTTGATAGACTCTTTGTCAACGGATCCGCCAGGTTATTGCAGGATCTGACGTGTGCAATGGCTATTACACCATCCATTATTAATTGCCTTACATAATCATGCCTAAGGCTGACATGTCTAGATTTCCCGTTATAGATTTTACTATAAGCTATAGACATCGTTGCATGGCTATCACAGTCTAAAGAAATGGCTGGCATCGGTTGTGGCCACAACTCTATATCCAACAATAGATTTCTCAGCCATTCTGCTTCTTTACCTGCAGATCCCAATGCTATGAATTCGGATTCCATTGTAGAATGAGTTATGCATGTCTGTTTCTTTGAAGCCTAAGAAACAGCACCACCACTCAATGTAAATATCCAACCCGTAGTAGATTTGTTATCACCAACACTAGTTATCCAACTAGCATCAGTATAACCTTCTAACATGGCTGGAAAATTATTATAGAACAATCCATAATCCATAGTCTTCTTCAAGTACCCAAGTACTCGCCTGATTGCCTTCCAATGGTCTATACTAGGATTACTAGTATACCTTGATAATTTAAACACCACAAAAGCAATATCCGGTCTAGTGCAATGCATAGCATACATTAAACTACCAATTGCACTAGCATATTCCAATTGTGCTACCGCTCTACCGGTATGTCCAGTCAATTTGTATGAGGCATCGAACGGTGTGTTTGCTTCTTTGATCTCCAAGTGTTTGAACTTATTCAACACTTTGTTATGTAATGAGATTGACAAAAAGCAAAACCCCCACTATGTTTGGACACATTAATCCCTAAGATAGTATCTACTTCACCCAAATCTTTCATTTGGAATTGTGAAGTTAAATACTTCTTAGTCTCATTTACTCCTTCCATATTATTACCGATAATTAGCATGTCATCCACGTACAAACAAATGATGACACCATATTTGTCTGTAAACTTGGAATATACACATTTATCTGCACCATTATGTCGGAAACCATCCTTTAAAATGGTAGTGTCAAACTTTTCATGCCATTGTTTCGGTGCTTGTTTCAATCCATACAATGACCTTATCAACTTGCACACTTTGTGCTCATTCCCCGGAAGTACAAAACCTTCCGGCTGTTCCATATAGATCTCTTCGTTTAAATCACCATTGAAAAATACAGTCTTAACATCCATTTGATGGATAACCAAGTTATTTATGGATGCTAACGCTATCAACACTTTAATGGATGTTATTCTTGCTACAGGAGCATATGTATCGAAATAGTCTATCCATTCTCGTTGTCTAAAACCTTTGGCTATTAATCTAGCCTTAAACGTTTGAATTGAACCATCAGTGTTATATTTTCTTCTAAACACCCATTTACATCCAATTGCTTTGGAACTTGGAGGAAAATCAGTGAGAACCCACGTATTGTTAGACAATAACGAATTCATCTCGTCATCAATTGCTTCCTTCCAAATGATGCATCTCTCGATTGCATCGCCTCCTTATAGGATTTTAGATCATCTTCCACGCTTAATACAATAGGTATTTGATTGAATACCTTTGTCCTATTACCTTCAACTAATAATGTAATGGATTGCGAGGAAATGAAGTCCGGATGTAAATTTTCTCCTTTCTAGCACGTTGACTTCCCCTAACCTCGGTTGGAGAACTTTGATTTTGATCATCAACACTAGTAGGATCATTGGAGAAATCTCCAACAATAGGTTCATCCAAATTCTCACTCGTTGAACTTTGATTTGAATCTGTTCTCAAGAATTTATTCTCAAGAAATTCAACATCTCTAGATTCAACAGCCACATTGGATTCTAAATCTAGAATCCTATATGCTTTAGAATTTTCGGCATATCCAATAAAGACACCTTTAAGAGCTCTTGGCCCCAACTTAGTCCTCTTTGGATCTGGAACTCTATAATAGGCTAGACAATCCCAAACTCTAAGTTAACTTAGATTTGGTTTTTGTTTCTTCCATATTTCGTATGGAGAAACTTTGAACTTTTTAGAAGGAATTCTATTGTGAATATGACAAGCCGTCAACAAGGCTTCTCCCCACAAATTCTTTGGCAAACCAGAGTTTATTAACATTGCATTTAGCATGTCAACTAAACTTCTATTCTTTCTTTCAGCCAAACCGTTTTGTTAGGGTGTGTAAGGGGCACTTTTCTGGTGTATGATACCATTCTCCTCACAGAATTGATTAAATTCAAGACGAAAGTATTCACCACCACGATCACTTCTTAGAACTTTGATTTTTAATCCCGATTGATTTTCAACTTCCATTTTATAGACTTTGAACATGTCAAAGGCTTCATCTTTATGCCTTAGTAAATATACATAAGTATATCTAGAGGCATCATCAATGAAAGTAATGAAATATCGATTGCCACCTTGGGTTAAAACTTCGTTCAATTCACAAATGTCCGAATGAACAAGGTCTAAGAGTTCAGTTTTCCGTTCTACTTTCGGAAACGGTTTCTTTGTCATCTTAGCTTGTATGCATACTTCACATGTTCTTTTATTTCATCTTTACAAGAAATTAAGGCATGCTTAGACATGAACTTAATAGTAGTATTACTAACATGTGCAAGTCTATCATGCCACAATGAAAAGGAAGAATCAACAGAGTAAACAGAAACCACAGAATTTTTATTGATACTTAATTTAAACATCTCGTCGCAAGCATAACCCTTGCCGACAAAGATACCATTCTTGGACAATATAATTTTGTCCCCCTCCATTACAATCTTAAACCCACTCTTACAAACTAGACTAGCAGAAACAAGATTCTTAGAGATCTCAGGTACATGTAGAACGTTGACCAATAACTTCTTTCCAGAAGTAAAGTCTAACTCTACACTACCTTTCCCCAAGACTTTTGTGGCGCTGCGATTTCCCATAAGAACCTGCTGGCTATCATCCACAACATGATAGGTCTTGAGTAGATCCTTGTTGTTGCATACATGCACTGTTGCACCCGAATCAAACCACCAATCACTTGTGATTTCGTTCGTAGGCATATGCAGTTCCGTTACCATGCCAACATGCAATCCGGAGACCATTGCAACCAGTTGATCGGTTCCAATGTCTACCATATTTGCATTGTTGACATTTTGGGAAATACCGCCCTGTTTTTGTTTCTTTCGAAACCAACAGTCCTTCTTGAGATGACCTTTCTTGCCACAATTATAACACCTCTTGCCTTTCTTGGATTCTGCTTTGTCTGTGGATTCAGAAAAATCGGAGTTCTTTCTTTTGTTTCCAACAGAACTCCCTGTTTTCCCTTTGACATAATGCACTCTAAGTGCATCATCAGAGATATGTCTCTTTACAAGACTCCTTGTCTCCTCTTCAATTCGCAAATGCTTTTGAAGTTGTTCAAGGGAAAAGGATTCAGTTGAATGTAGTAATTTCTTCCTGTAGTCATTCCAACTAGGGGGAAGCTTTGCAATTATCCCTCCTACTTGTAATGCCTCAGAAACTTCTACACCCAACTCTTTGAGTTTGGACACAATGACCTGCAACTCGTGCACTTGATCCATGATTGAAAGATTTTCAACCATCTTAAAATTAAAATACTTCATCACCTGGAATTTGTCCGTGCCTTGTTTATCGTTGTTGTACTTGAACTCCAAGGCATTCCATATCTCCTTTGGCGATGAAGTTGCCGTGAACAGATCGTAGATACGACCTGACAAGTTGTCGAGGATATGCCCTCGGCAAAGCATATTATCCTCATGTCTCTTCCTCCAAGCGGCCTTGACCTCCTCAGAGTCCTCTTCTTTTGGTGTTGGAAGATCCTTCAGATTTGGGTCGAGGCAATATCCAATCTGAAGCGCAGTCAGGAGGAACAACATCTTGTCCTTCCACCGTAGATAGTTGGTGCCATCAAAACGATCAAGCTTCATGCTCTCTTGATTCAAGAATGTCTTTGAATCCATCTTCAAATATTCCTTACGATTGTTAAGTAAATGAGGAAACAAGACAACAAACAAGAGAAAAAGTAAGAGAAGAAGCTTTGCTTGAGGCGTGAGAATCACTTTCCGTAAGGAATATTTGCCCCCACTAGATGCTGCAGGGTTATAGGCAAACTTCCTCCTAGGATACAACAACCAACAATCTCTAATCCTCAGAAAATAGGATTGACATTCAATGAACTTTCAAGAACAAGCGTGAATTTGAGTAGAAAGAAGAATATAGGATGCAAGCTTAAACTTGGATGCAAGATGTCTTGAACAATGGGTTATAACAACCTATTTATAGGCTTTCAAACTCCATTCAGCCGTTCAAGGAAGTTGCATGGCGATTGGGTATGTCCCTTGATGCATAAGTTATGATATTTCATGAAAAGTCACCTCTGTCAGGACATCGATCGATCGATGTGAGCTCCAATTCTATTCTGACCAACATCGATCTGTCACATCGATCGATCGAAGTCACTTCGATCGATCTATGTTGGACAGAAAGTTTCAACTCTGCACCCAGGATACATCGATCGATCGATGTATGTGACATCGATCGATCGATGTGATCGATCTATGTCCGGCAGAATACTCAACTTCATTTTCAAGCCACATGGATCTATCAAAGCCATGAGCCAAGTTATTCTTGCTTATTTAAACAACCATTCACCATCATCTTTGATCTCATGCATCTATTCTTCATCTCATTGTCTTTACAAACTATTACAACAGTGCAAAATGAATCAAAACATGCGTTGAGTAAAAAACACCAATACGTACTGGACCAACAAATCCAATTCGATCTATCGTTGAGCGGATTGTGGCCATTGGAGGACGACCATACCAAAACGTGCCAACCAGAGAAAATCGATAAGGTTCGGCTAATGAAGTGACTTCTTCATCCGTGAAGGTGATCATGGGGCTGCGCTTATACTTTTGTATTGGTTTTGGGGGAATGGCAGGACCGGAGCATTGAAACAATGATGCAAAAGATTTCTTACCCGAAACCGCAGGTACGGCCGAAATCTCAGGTATGGTTGCAGATGTTGGCAGCATAATGGGATCCATTGTAATACCAGTAGAAGACAACGAAAAAAGAATCAGCAGTAGAAAAGATGTGAAGAGAAGGGAAGGAGTGCAACGGAAAACAACAACAGAGCAGCGGCTTGGCGGCGGCAGCGGTCAAGCCGAAAAAATTATTTTTTTTAATAAACGGAAGGAAACCTTCCGGTCTTTATTTATTCAATAAATATCCCGCGTTAAATGGCCGAGGGTAGCCTTTACTACAAAATAAAAAAGAAAAAAGAAAAACGAAATCAAATGATCATGATCATTCGCGGAACATGAGGCATGCTAATCACACTATAGTTCAAAAGAACGATGACTTCCCTGTCTAGTAACCATTGAGGACGGTGGAGGTGGTGGAAGGTTCTTCCGAGCTCGGCGCTTTTTCTGAGATAGTCCGCCAAGAAGAGCCCCGCCATTAGTCGATGTCATGTGACAATCCATATCATCCGCCGCAATGAGCAATCTCTCATGTATATCATCATAGTCATTCCCTTTACGCTGATTAGATGAGCGAGATGCTTCATTGTCCGAACCTACTGCAAGATCAACTTCATCTTCTTCCTCCCGAAAGTGGTCTTGATAAAATTGTTCAATTAAAGGATCATAATCGGGGAAGGAAGGGTGGTCACTGGCTGGCAGTATCGCCAGTGGCACTGGCAATTCAATGTGAATGGATTGAATTTGGACTTCCGGAGCCACTTCATAATTTGGGTTCACCTCTTGAACATGCTGTACATTTGCGTCTGAAATCTCCAATGGCGGAGGAGATATGTATACTGCTCCCTCTCCTATGCTAGCTTCATCGGTATGAATTGATAGTGTAGCCGAGTAGGATGTATCCATCTGCTGCTCTTGAATTTCTAATGTTGGCGGCACTAATAGCACGGGACATAAATCTGCAGTCAACCGAGAGAAAATCTGCAATGTAGACGTTTCTGCAGTAGTCACAAGGGCCTGTGATTCCTTGGCAAGAATGGGTTGAGTTGTTGCCTCCTGTAGTTCTTCCCTGTTATCATGGTGCCCTGCCCCAACATCAACCAATTCCTGCTGTAGAGTCTCCTCAGAATCTGCATGTAATTCTCCAGTCTGGACCAGATGTTGATTAGGAATAGAATCTCCAATAGGTTGTTCTACAGCCTCTTTCTGAATATTTCCTTTAGGAATCCAAACCTCACTCTTTCCTGCATTCTTCATCGGATGCGTTGGGACGTGAACCTTCCCATCTCCACATGAACCCACTGAATGGCCAAACCGACGGCACTTGCTGCAGTACCTAGGGAGATCTTCGTACACAACTACTTGAAAGAAAGAATGCTCTCCACAATCTACGGATATCTTAGATGGTAAATCCATGGTGACATCCACTTCAACACAAAACCGCGCCATAGAGGGACGATGAAAACTTAAGGTAGCCGAGTCCATCTTTAGCGGGGTACCAATCAACTTAGCAATCTCATATAACATACGATAATCATGGAGATGAATAGGAAGACCCTCAAGTGCCACCCACACCGGGACAATTGGGGTATCTAGACATGGATCAAAAGAAAGAGTCCATTTCGTGACCTTCATATCATATCCCTGGAAACGCCAATGACGACGATAAAAGAATCTCATATAATCATCTTCGTTAATAAAATTTATCAGCACATGTCCCTCATCAAGGAGACCAATATTAACTGAACCTTTGAACCCAATTCTGTCAATCGAGGCGTGCAAGCCTGCCATAGATGGCCGGCCACGCCAAAAGGCTCCAACCAGGGCGTACTTGAAGCGATTTGCAACAATGACAATTTCATCTTGCATAAATGAAACAGCGGGGTATCCTTTATAGCGTCTCGTTTCACGCGATGGGAATCTGCCTGCAACGGCAGACGATACCATAGACGCAAATGATTTGGAGAGTGGCGGCGGTTCCATCTCCGACAAAATATGAAAGCATTACAATTAAAAAGGTCTAAACTTTTGCCGTAAACCACCCGTAGATGAATCCAAAATGAAGAAACAAAAATTACCAAATCTCGCCGCCAAAAAGAATCGATCAAAATGAAGAATCGAAACAAGGGATTACCAGGGGTCGAAATCACTCCACCGAAATGATGTCCTTTAAAATCGAACGGCGTTGTAATTGAGATAGGCAATGTATATTCTAATTGCCTGTAGATCGCAAATATGTAACAAGAAGGAATCAGTGAAGCAGAAGTGATCGCCGGCATCAGTGCCGACGATCGCCTTTGAGCGCCGCCGCTGTCATCCCTCCCGAAAAAAAAATTATTATATATGTATTTATACATATGTATATGTGTATGTATGTATAGAGTTATTACTATAAAAAAATTAATTTAAACAAGGTCATACAAATCTAACAAAAAGACCAAAAATAGAAATATTGTTATAAACTCAAGCAATTATAATAAAGAGAAAAGAGAAACAAGAGAAGTTTATATCTCAAAGATGTGTCTTTCATATATGATATGTGTTCCTATTTATAGGACTCAATGGAGTGAAGATAAACTTGGACAAGCCCTTTTAAATATCTACATCTAATCTGATATACAAAAGAGATACGTAATACTTTGGATATCCACATCTATTATAATGTCTATCTCTACAATGTATATCAACATCATGTTTATCCTTGATATTCCAGTATATCCATAACACTCCCCCTTGGATATCCAAACTTTATAGAATATGCCTCGTTAAAACCTTGCCAAGAAAAACCCAGTGGGATAAAAACTTGGTCGAAGGAAAAAGAGTACATATTCATAATAATTGGTAAGTGTGATATACTGCCTCGTTAAAACCTTACCAAGAAAAACCCTGTGAGATAAAAAACTTGGACGAAGGAAAAAGAGTACAGTGTGCATGTAGTAATCACACTCCCCCTGATGCTGACAAGAGATCTTTGAGTCGACGCATTCCAATATTGTAGACCATCTCTTTAAATGTAGTCGTTGGTAGTGCTTTCGTAAACAAGTCGGCAAAATTCTGGTTCGATTGTATCTGCAGGATATTAATATCATCGTTCTTCTCGAGGTCATAAGTGTACAAGAACTTTGGTGATATATGCTTCATTCTTCTTGGATGTAGACATTTTCAACTTGAACAATACATCTTTCATGATCCTCAAACATTGTTGTCGGTGTCTTCAATATGCTGAATCGTCGACCTCAAGCAAATGTATTCACAGCTTGCTTCATGCAATGCCAAAATCTTATAATGATGAAGACATGGTTGTAAATATATGTTTCACTCATCTCCATAATATGACCGCACGAAAACATATCCATTCTGTGGTATTCTCTTATGCGAGTCAGATATATAGCCAGCATCAGCATAACCCACTAATTGTGGTGATACCTTCCTTGAGTAGTATAAATACCCCTATGGTGTTCCAAGAAGATAAAAATGTGTTTGACATTATTTCAATGTCATCGTATAGGTGTTGAACTATACATTCTCAATAAATTCACTGAAAATGCTATATACAGTATCGAAATTCGCAAGATACTTTAAAACACCAATAACACTAAGATATGGTACTTCAGGACCTAATAATTCTTCGTTATCTTCTAGTGGTCGAAATGAGTCTTTTGATCGTACCACGCTATGACTACTCAAGGCTCGATCTGCAGGTCGAGAGAACATTTGATCTTCTCAAAGTTTTTCATCTTAAACTCTTTTATGATACAACTAAAGGTTTTAGCAAGCTCTTCAGGAGTTCCAACAAGATTTAGATAATCGACATGTACATCCTGCCAGATTATTTCAATCCATACAACGGTTTCTATAATTTGATTAAGCATAGTTCATTCATCCTTTGATTACATACTGCAGGCAATCTAAATCCTTCTGAGATTTTATATCATCGTTTTATAATTCATATGAGTAAGCGGTAACTTCATTCATTAACCGCATATCAAGGTTTAAGTGACTGCTAGACTGACTGAATATTGTAACGTTATGGCATCAATTATCGGGGAATATGTTTTATCATAGTCAAGCCTAGTTTTTTTTGTGAAAAACACATTTATATCCAATATGTTTGATCCCTTCAGGGGGTTTGACTGCAGGTCAAATAATTTGCGAATGTGACTTTTCCTTCAAGGGTTTTGGACTACGGGTCCAAATGCTTTGCGACTTTCCCTTCAGGGGTTTAGATTGCATCTTTCTATTTTGGCCAATGATTTATGTGTCGACACTTTTTAGTTAACATTGGTTCAGGATCCTGATAACTTCACATGCAATCCCTCAATCAATAATGACCAATAATGATCATTTTTCTATCCCAATTTTTTCTTACAATTCAAAGAGATCTTTTCAAAATTGTGTTCACTTGCTTCTTCGGGAGCAACTTGTTTATTGATTTTTAGACTGATCAGTTCTTATTTCTATAGCGCTTTCAAGTTGTGAACATCTAATCTCTTGTTGAGTATTCTCTTCTGGAGTATTGTTTGTACCATTCTCTTTCGAGGGCTTTTATCTTTTACACCAACTGGGCGTCCACGTTTTAGACTTGCTTTTGGTATACCATTATCATGTCCTTCAGAGACTTCAAGTCGAATCGGCGTATCATCGCCAAAACGTGGGATTTTGTTATCATTTTACTTCTTGCTCGCATTGATTTGTTCGTGTGTTAAGGTGAAATAATGCAGAAACGTTCCATTAAATTTCACACCGTTCTTCAGGAACTGGCATTTTTTTCTCCCCCTAACGGCGGGAAAACTAACTCACCAAATCAATGCTGATGCATGTATAGTTGTATGTCCTCAAGCTCATGTGGGTAAATTGGTCCTTAAAATCAAACGTCAAGCTATCAGTTGTAAACGTTTAATAAATGACACTGCTGGGCCATTTTAAGTGTGCACACTTGCAACTGAATGCTCAACGCCTATCTCAAGACATACAATAATCATTGAAAGCTTGGGATATAAATTCACGTGTATTATCAATACTTAATAAATTTAATCGGATAATCATATAATCTGAGCAAGAAGCTTGGCAAAATCTACTAGTCTTTTCGAAATCAAACTCACATGAACAAGCAACACATACAAAATCACGAGATAATGTAATCTTTTCGTTCATGAAATAGTTTCTAGAATCTTCTGGTTCTTTAAAGAGTACACATGTGAGTGTTGTACAATTGTACGTATCATTATTCTATCTGGGTGACCAAGTCGATTATGTCATAAATAACATTTATTATCGAACTTCTGGTTCATCACAATATCATATTCGAATGGATGTATAGTCGCATAATACAATCCAGATGAGAAAATTAGGAGTTTTTCTTTAACAAGCTTCTAGCTTGAATAATTGTCTATAAAAATTTCATATTCCCCTCATTCATTGTTCAATATGAACGCCATTAGGACGTATATCTTCTAAACTCAATAGTTTTCTTTCGACTTGGTGAGAAATGATGTCATATTAACCAATATATGTGTACCACCCGTTGATGAAATGGTTCTCTTCTGGAGCCCTCAATCAATGTCGTAGTACTCGAATTGATACTAACATTTGCTTTTGCCAATTAGAACTCTTCTGGAGCCCGTTGTGTGTGTCATTCTATTGTCAGCTGAACATATGTCTTCACCATTCATCTTGGATAAATGTTTAGCATAACATATACAACTCTTATTATTTGATTCCAAGAAGAAATAGTAAAAAGAAACGGTCTAATTTATTGGAATCATTTAAAGAAAATAATAATAATCATGCAAATATAATTCAATATAATGCAACAGACTTTGTGTATAATAAGAGTCAAACATAATCTATCGTATGCAACGTTAACAGTATTATAAATGAAGAATGTTAATACAATGTTTGTATTATAAAATACACTTTATAATTGTACAATGTATGTTCATTACTTGTAACTAAAACTAGTTACAACAATATGTAGTAATAGATGTTACAGCAATAACATAATCAAATATAGGACAAAATTATACAGTGCTAACAATGTTTGTTACATATTTATATATGTTACGTATACTACATACAATCAAAGCGAAAATGACATGTCAAATTTATTTGAACTCAAAGTAGCAGAATAACACTATGTAAACAACAAGACAACACAATGTACAACAATTACAAATATAAAGATATGTTATAACCAATTAGCACATTTATCATTTTGGTAGTGTTAGTGTATGGCATATCGGATAGTGTATGTATTTATATTTATGAATTTGTATAAATGAACAAACAATAAGGGGGAATGCAATAGTTGTGATCATTATACAATAGTTACAACAAGTTGTGTATAATAATTTTATATACATATTGCAGAACAGAGATAACATACACAATGGTGTATAATTGAAAGCTACACATAATCTGATAACAATTACGATCACACGATTATGCAAGTAAAGGACATCATGCAAAATTGGAACATGAATAGTTGATGAACCATACACGAAAGAAACAAATTAATTTAATATATGCTTACATGCATATACCGGAGGCACACATATAAACTTATATATATATATATATATATATATATATATATATATATATATATATATAATCAATCATCTATGAAGGCACAAATACAAACATGAATGATCCGAGTTTGCTATGAAAATAAACTCATAATTTATGTCTAAATCATAACAAATATAGATATTATACTTACATATTACGTTCAATTTCGTGATATTAATTTGTTTCCTGAAATTTCTAGTGAAGATACCATTCAAATCAAGAAGTAATGTCTTAGGTATCTTTAGTGATGAAATTATAATTCACATGATATTTTGCTAAGAGATTATATTTTATGGTGAAATATATCAAAAATATAGGATGGTAAATGATGCGACACTCTCTCTGTCTCATTATTCCAACTGATTTACATTAATGTTATCCACACTCTTGTTCATGAAATTGATAAACTATTTGTCAATCATACGTGACACCAACTCTTGTTCATGAAATTGATAAACTATTTGTCAATCATACGTGACACCAACTCTTAAGGGAACATTTATAAGTAGTAACACAAAGGTGCTTTAGAATATGTGAAAAAGAAAATGTCCAAAAGCTGAAGCACATTACTTTATGTTTCTTCTGTTCTATGAAAGCAAACAGAAATATGGAAAATTCGCAGGTTTGCTACTAGTGTCAAGATTAACAATTTTGGGACATCCATCGCGATCTTTGTCCTGTTGTGTCGCTTGTTTATGTGTCTGAGTGTGCATAAATCAAATATATAAGAAAATGATATATCCACTCAAAGCTACAAGTTTGAGTTAAATGTTATATGCTTCAGGCATAATTAATAGATCATAATAGAATCATACTAATAAAATATAATAAATAGAAACTGTATATATTATATCAAACTAAATAAATAAATAAATTATATTTATGTAAATAGGCATAGTAAATTTCCACCAAGATTTTATTCTGATGAGAATCTGGTTTAACTCTGACCAAAAAGGCTTCTGGCCTAGTGGTCAGCATGTTGTTTCCCATCAGCAGGTCACGGGATCCATTCCTGCTCCAGCCATTCTGGAGCATTTTTAATTTTCTATAATTCTTGTTTTTATTAAAATTCAAGCTGCTCTCCTTTAAGCTTCTGGCCTAGTGGTTAAGGCGCAGCTTCTCCAGCATAAGGTCCCAGGTTCAAAACCGTTGGATGCAAAACTAGATGATTTTTGCTCCTAGATACGTAGGGCTGGATTCTCTAGAATTCCTGCGTTTTAATATAAATTCAATCTTCTCCCCCTTAAGTAACAAACAGGATTCTGGCTTAGCGGTTCGGGGGCAGGATCAGTATCAGAAGGTCCAAAGTTCGGAACTTGTGGGGTGACATTTGGAGATTTTTTTTTTCAATTGGGCCAAAGTCCTTTTCTGAAACAGCCTGGACGGGTATGCGGGCCCAATATGGCAGACCGCATGTAGCCCAAAAATAAATCTCTCCACATTTTAGTTTGGAGGTGGTCTCCAACCATAGACCTTCAGCGGAGTGAAGGGCGGCTGCTCCACTAGGCCAACTGGCTATTGGCTTTTTAATAAAGACCATTTGAATTTATATTAATCCAAAAACAATTAATGCTTCAGGCATGATAACAATTAATGATTCCGGCATGATAACTATTTAGCCATGTAATGCTTTAGGCATGACGATTACATATAACAACGACTTATGCTTCGGACATAACAACTATTCATGCTTCGGCATGTTGCTTATTTAGTCATGTCATGCTTCAGGCATGATAATTATTCCTAGTTCAGGTTTGTCAAATATAAATAGTGACATTGATGTGCTTCAGGTATATCAAATATTTGTACGTAAATAACGATAATGATATACTCCAGGTATATATATATATGTACAAAATAAACGTATTTCTCATTATAATAGGATATAAGATAGTATGTTTTAACTTATTACATCAATAATATATTGGTGTAAAGCTTACCGAAATTATTTTACAACGGCTTAAATCAACGGCCAAATAATATATTGGTGTAAAGCATACATATTGCTTGGTGTAAAGCAAACATACTGTTTGGCCAAAAAAAATCGAAACATGTTGAACAGCTTACCGAAATTTAAATTGTTGTCAACCTGAAGCTTAAATCAATGGTCGGCTATGCGTCTTGTTCTACAAACAATTGGTTCGTGCTGATAACGTGTTATAAACTCAAGCAAGTATGATAAAGAGAAAAGAGAAACAAGAGAAGTTTACATCTCAAAGGTGTGTCTTTCATATATGATATGTGTTCCTATTTATAGGACTCAATGGAGTGAAGATAAACTTGGACAAACCCTTTTGAATATCTACATCTAATCTGATATACAAAAGAGATACGTAATACTTTGGATGGTTGGATTGCCACTCCTCTTCTTCTGTGCACTTTCCTGTTGCTGGGTGTGTATCAGACCACTCTTCCAGAATTGTCTATACTGAGCAGGATGTTATAAGGCCGAGGGTTAATTTCAAAATTTTCAACATGTGGACAAAGCACCCAAACTTTTTGCAGACAGTCCAAGAAGTCTGGAATGAAAGCTTCTACGGGAAAAAAAATGTTTGTGGTTTGTAAGAAGCTGAAATTGCTTAAGGATAACTTAAAGAAGCTGAATGAAAGGGACTTCTCCCACATCTCTGAGAGAGCGAAAAGAGCCAAAGAAGATCTACATAAAATACAAAAAAGGTTCCAGGACGAGCATAACAATCTGCAGCTAATGGAGTTGATCAAAGACCAGAGCTCACTCACACGCCAGCTTCTCAAATGGGAGAAATGCTTTTACATGCAGAAAGCTAAGGGTCTTTTTATTCAACTCAGTGACAGGAGTACCAAGTTCTTTTATTCTTGGGTCAAAAGGAGCAAAGCTAGGGGGCGAATATCTTCAATAGAGAAAACTGACGGCACATTTGCAACCAGCACGCAGGAAATTGCGGGGGAATTTTTAAACTTCTACAAAAACCTACTGGGTGCTAAGAAAGGTAATATTTCAATTCAAAAGGAGGTTATCGACCTTGGGCCAGTATTAGACCAGCAGGATGCTGAGCTACTTACTCAGCCGGTACTACCCTCTGAGGTGAAGGAAGCAATCTTTTCAATTGGTAAGGATAAATCCTCATGACCAGACGGTTACAATTCATACTTTTTTATTAAGGGCTGGAATGTGGTAGGGGCTGAGATTACGGATGCAATCTTGGAGTTTTTTGAAAATGGCAAGATTCTCAAGCAAATCAACCATTCAATCATTGCTTTGATTCCAAAAAACAGACAATGCTAGGACGGTAGGGGAGTATATTCCTATTTCACTATGTAATGTATTGTATAAGACAATCTCCAAAATCATTGCGGCTCGGCTATCTAAGGTTCTGCCAAAACTGGTTGATGAGGCGCAAGCGGGGTTCGTCCATGGGCGTAAAATGGCGGAGAATGTCTTGCTGATTCAGGAGCTTCTGAGAACCTATGGAAGGAAGAAATCTGAACCTAAATGTTTGATAAAAGTATATATTAAGAAGGCTTTTGACTCGGTTTCTTGGAATTTCTTGGGGGAAGTTCTTGAGGGGCTTAAATTTCCGCCCAAGTTTGTTGGATGGATTATGGAGTGTGTTTCTTCTACCTCCTATTCCATTGCGGTTAATGGTTCCTTGGAGGGATATTTCAAGGGGGAGAAGGGACTAAGGCAAGGGGATCATATTTCTCCCTTTCTTTTTGTATTAGGAATGGAGTATCTGTCGCGTATGTTGCGAAGGGTGGGTTCATCTCCAAGTTTCAAGTATCACTCTAGATGTGGGCAGCTCAAACTCTCACATCTAGCGTTTGCGGATGATCTTTTACTTTTCTCAAGGGGGACAAAAACTCCATATGTGCCTTGACCAAAACTTTGGAGGAATTTGGTAACACTTCGGGACTGAGGAGTAATTGTGCCAAATCTAAAATCTTTCTTGCAGGTCTTACCAATGAGGAACAAGAGGAACTCAGAGCAATGACAGGCTTCAGACTGGGACAATTTCCTTTTCGCTACCTTGGTGTTCCTATAGCAGGGTTTGCACTGAAGTTTGTGCATTTTGGAAGTTACTTAAAGAAAATTTCTACTTATACATCATTGTGGAATGTCAAGACACTTTCATATGCGGGCAGACTAGAGCTGATTAGAGGAGTGCTTCAAGGGGTACATGCTTTCTGGATGGGAATCTTACCCATTCCCTCTGGCGTGCAAAAACAGTTGAACAAAATTGCGAGGAACTTCCTTTGGGAAAATAAGGAAGACCATAGGAAGAAGGCATGGGTATCTTGGAAGGATATTTGCATGTCCAAAAATGAAAGGGGTTTAGGACTGTTTGACCTTAAGGCTTGGAACAAGGCGTTGCTACTGAAACACCTTTGGAACATGCAAATGAAAAAGGACTCGCTATGGGTAAGATGGATGCACCACTACTACAAGTTTCATGAAGGAATCTGGGTACAGCAGGTTAAGCCTGCTTTTTCGGTTTTGGTTAAAAAATTGATGCTTATCAGGGATCTTTTGCTTATTCATTTCGGAAGCAGCAATGCGTGTGAAGTGGAATTGCAAAATTGGATGTCTACAAAGGCAAACTTTGTCTCAAGGGCATATGAAGTTTTTAGAAACAAGGCTCGCAGGACCCCTTGGTATAGCATTGTTTGGGCCTCAACCAACACTCCCAAACATTGCTTCATTTTTTGGCTAGCGACGAGAGACAGACTTCCTACAAGGGACAAATTGCACTTTATGATCAATGATATTTCCTGCCCAAGTTGTGGTATTGCAGTTGAGACGCAAGACCATTTGCTCTTTAATTGTCCGAAGTCTAGGAAGGTCTGGAGGATGGTTCTTAATTGGTTGTGTATATCGGCAGATTTTACATCTTTGAAGGAGTTGATTAGATGGGCTCTTAACAACACAAGAAGACGTTGTACTAGGTCCAAGCTCATCAAGTCCACCTTTGCGACTATAGTTTACTTTTTATGGAATGCTACAAACATTAAAATTTTTGAGGATCAGGTAATCAATGTACATGATGTGGTTCATAGAATTATTACTCATGTATATAGGACTATGCTGACTCGAGTAGATTTTTGGTGATTGTATGACCTGCATCCTGAGTATGCCCAGTGGAACTGCATATGTACTAATCCTATTTGATCATTGGTTAAGTGAAATTTTCACATTTTAACCCCCAAAAAAAAGTATTGTGTTGAAATCAATTATTTTGCGTTATGGTTAAACTCTGTAGATTGGACATCAAATTGAAATAGAATATCACAATACGACAAAAATAAGTTTGGAAATAGTATAGGAGATCAATTTTCAAATATGATTGTTTAGTTATTTTTATTAAAAAAAGGTATCTTCACAAAGATGGAAAATTGTTGATATTTTAAAAAGTCTAACTGAAGTGAATGTTCGTAATTTTATTTGCACTTACAGTTTAGTTTTGTTCGCGTTTTATGTGTATTTTGAAGTATCTAACATATTTTTTAGATATTATCGACTTCTAACGTGTAATTATGCATACCCTATTTCGGAATCCAGCACTATATGCAGCGAGCATTTATTAAAATATTAGAGGGAATGCTAGGTGCATTGAATCCACCACTGTGTGCGAGCATTTTTAAAGATATTAGAGAGAATGTTAAGTGTATTTATTGGAGATTATATTCACTCAATGTTTTTTCTATTTTAAGAGAGGGTATTGCTTTGTCAATTAATTGTAAGGGCAGACTACTCTCTCTCTCTCTCTCTCTTTTCCATCATGCTTCACGTATGTGGAAAAATTACCCCAAATGAATTAGTTTAAAAGAGAATGATATTTTTGCAGTTACCTCGATTATTTTGTCATTCCTAAACTTAGTTTCTCCTGTATCTTTAATGTAATTAAGTTAAGTAGTTCAAAAACTATTTACACGAACTAGAAGATTCCTTGTGATGCATCTTTAACACATTAATTTCAAAAGTTACAATCACTAAAATTAGTCATGAAGCTCATTTCTATAAGCCTCTTAATCAGTTAATCGTATCCAAGATTTAAGGTAGGAGCAAAGCAATACAAGCAGCATCCATGAGGAAATAAACCCCAATGCAAAATGTTGCCCCAATAAATTTCTCATTCCTAGCATTGGGATCCAAAAAAATAAGCAGAATATATAAAAGATTCAAAGAAAATCAAAAATAAGCTGACTATACCCCAAAATAAAAAATGGAAAAAAGAGTTTAATGTTGACTTTCTTCAGTACCTCTGCGGAAATACATTCTTACAAATACTAAGAAAATGAAGTACATCACCCAACTCCAAGTTTCTAAAAGCTGATCTCAGGACCTTTCATGATCACACATCTTTATCATGCTACGGTCTTTGTTTCTTAACAGCACCCTAACAATCCTTGTTAAAACTGAAGCTTTTAAAAGCAGTGTAACAACTGCTACTAAATGAAAAGTAGCATGCCACCATAGCTCGTGACCCACAATTTACAGTTACCAACTTTGGTTTTCCATTGTAAAAGCAAGAAGCAACAGCACGTGTCAAAAGGGGAGCATAAGCATACCCTCAACGATGGTGAGTATCGCATCTTATAATTGTCCCCTCGTATGAATAAAAATCCAGGCTTCTCACGACCGCATATTGCATGAAACCACTAAATACAACAACAAACTGAGTGACAATGCTAGCAAAGCAAAGATAAGCAGAACTGAAGAGTGTGGTGTGCAAAGACAACCACGCGGCAACTTCTGAAAACGACAACATAGGTCACTTGATGCTACCAGGTCTGCTATTTAGGCGTTTGTTTTTGGATCTAGTAACTCTCTTTGGCAGCTCGGGTACTAATGCATACATCTTCACAGCAAATAGCTCATCAGGAAAGCCCTTCTGATCCTGTATTAACAAGTTTTGATAAAACGAACAAGTAATTCACTAGACAAACATTATCTGGACAATGTAAAGATGAGAACAGTGTCTGGGTGAAACAAGCTAGGTTTAGTCAGAAACACTAACAGTTAAATCTTAGAAGGGAGGATTTTAGCAATTTGACCCCCTTTTTGCCATTGCCTTCTCCCAAGCACCATTTTCTCTCCCTTCCCCAAGAACGCCTTTTTGTTTTCTCTAGAAACCATCTTAGGCAACTCTGTCCCCTTGCACAAGTACTAGGACTTCATAACGATCAACAAGATATTATGAAACAACCTTACCTAGCTTTCATCATGTTCTTGACAATAGAAGTTGATACGAAAAGTATAAGATCCATTTCAGCAAGCCTGCATTCATGCAATGTCTCCACTTTGAACTGTTGACTTTTCTCCCAAAAAGAACAAAATTTAACCCCGATTCTTTGAAACCTTTCCCAAATCAATTCCTTCTTTTTCGATTTGATGGAAATTCGCAACATTTGTCATATCAACCATCTGGTACCTAATTCTATTCCCAACCTTTGCATTCATAATTATGACCACAAAATTCAAAAGATACGATGTCAAAAATTATAGCTTGATCTTTTATTATGCATGTAGCGTGTACTCACTGGAATGCAGTGTCCCTGGAGGTAAGAAAGTGTAGGAAAATTGCCTCGGGCCATTGTCCAAGTACCAGATGCTATGGAACTGAACTAACCCATGGCACTCATAGGAAAAGCTGGAAGGACTATACCCGAAACCGACATAGATGGGTAGGAAGAGATTACTTAGAGCCGCTTGTTATCCCTCCCCTTCCAGATCTCCCGACAAGATACAGTATAAGAAGAAACTCAGCATTCCTAACCAAAGAAACTTAGAATTCCTAATCAATATTAAAGGACAGCTGATAAATGCAATCCTAATGCAATTGACACCAGGTTTCAGGATCCTCAAATTATTAACATGTAAAAAGGCCAAATCTAGAACAAATCATTTAATGTTGGACCTCACACAAAATACTGTTGCAGCTAGAGAGATACCTGCATCTTGTAAACATACAGTCCAGACTGATTGAAAAGCTCCTTGAAGTATGAATCTGATCTTGTGACGCTTTTATCTTCATTATCCAGAACAAAACCTTTTAAAAGGCCAGATAAGTTAGTAACTATAACCTCACAAAATCTTCTTTGTACTTCAGGCAGCATGGTAGAAGTGGCAAAAACAGGACAGCATAAAGGCAATCTACATTGTTCAGATATATAACAGTTAGCTAAGATCTAAGCTCAGTTTGCTGATTTAACATATATAGATACACACACGCCATATGTGAGGGATCAGCGGTAACTTCCCTTTTTTTTTCTTGCTATCCTTTCATTCTTTTGCGAGTGTGGCAAGAGAACACAAAATTTCCTTTGCTTCATTGCTTTCTCCACACAGCAAGGACACTTACCTACAGCAAAATCTCCCCTATTTCAAAGTCTAATGGGCCAAGTGCTTCAAGTCCGCTTGTTACGAGTATCCAAAAGCAGAAATGTGCAAACTAAGAAGTACAAACTTTTCAAGGTGGTTCACGCAGTCGTGCTGCAGAACTTAAGGATTCGAAGTTTCGAACAATTGCTTAGGTTCGTAAATTGAGTGCGGCTGTAACTACATGATAGACATGTAAGATCTCATGTAGATCAATCGGCCTTCTCTAAACATTCACCTTCATGGATAATTGCTTTAGGGATTAGGGTGCAAACAAGTCATTACTCAGCTTTGCCTTGAATTATCTTGTACCAGCGCAAGCTAAATATCGAGTTCGTGTCTAACCAATAAAATTTGAGATTCAAGTTCGAATTTTATATGATTTAAACGTTTAGGAATTATGCATGATTAATCCATATGCTCAATAAAGTTAAGCTTTCCCCCATGAGTAAAGCCTTCAGAGAATGACCCACCCCTAACACACACACCCCCCCCCCAAAAAAAAAAAATATATCTAAAAGAAAAACGGCTTTCTCGCAAAGAAAACAATCCTCGTAAGAAATAAACTTATTCTCCTGGTACATCCTACTGACCTAGTACCAACCCTCACGGGATAGACGCTAAAGATACTTTTATTTTGCTCATGGAGTTAATTGCACCTGGTATCCATACTTTTCACAAAGTTTTAAGTAGCATCCATACTTTCATGAAACTCGCTTAGCAGCTATACTTATTGGGGAAATAGGCATCTGGCATCCTTGCTGACGTCATAAAGGCAATTTGCATTTATTTTTTAAAAGTTTATAGAAAAATAATTCAAAAATAAAAAAAACCCACCCCACCCTCACCCACACCATTGACCTCTCTC
The DNA here is from genome assembly GCA_036186865.1 of Eustoma russellianum. Taxonomy (NCBI): domain Eukaryota; kingdom Viridiplantae; phylum Streptophyta; class Magnoliopsida; order Gentianales; family Gentianaceae; genus Eustoma; species Eustoma russellianum. The sequence goes on from AP025056.1 coordinate 35,111,465, forward strand.
CCCTACGAATCCATCTTTCTCCATCTTCATTTTCTTCTTCCATCTTCATCTTCTTCCTCCCCATCTTCTTATACGATTTCAGAAATAAAATATGAAGATGGAGGAAAAAAAACACCCTAAGATTTCCTATACGATTTTATTTCTGAAATCTGGTCGGAAGAGGAATAGCAAAGCATCCGGAAATCATATGACTCTTAGATTTCTCGTACACATCTTCTTCTTGTCTATCAAATAAGCTCATAGATTTCTTATCCCCCGGCTATCTGCATCATCTTGAATGTAAGCCAGTTTCTATCTGATTATCCTGGGGCTTGTTTCGGTTTTTTCAGGCTGCGTACTTTCTCTACATTTCTTTTTTTGTTTTGTAAAAATAACGATTATCGTAATAGAAGAGAACATCTTATTTCTCCCGCCGGATATATTATGGGGTTTTTGGTCGGTCTGTTAGATCTGCATAGGAATTCGACTTTAATCATTCACGTTATAATTAGGAATTCTATAGCTAGCTGTCTATTGTTTCCAATAGATTTCATTATTTGTTTGTTTGGAATGGGCTGGGTAATTGGTCCAATGGTAGTATGTCAAATTAATTGGCTAGCGGTGTAGTTTTATTTCAGAAATAAAATCGTATAGGAAGATGCGAGGAAGTAGATGAAGATGAAGATGAAGATGGAGGAAGAAGATGAAGATGGAGGAAGATGGATTCGTAGGGGAGAGAGGTCGATGGTAGGGGTGGGGTGGGTTTTTTTATTTTAATTATGTTTTCTATAAACTTTTAAAAAATAAATGCAAATTGCCTTTATGACGTCATCAAGGATGCCAGATGTCTATTTTCCCAATAAGTATGCTGCTAAGCGAGTTTCATGAAAGTATGGATGCTACTTAAAATTTTGTGGAAAAGTATGGATACCATGTGCAATTAACTCTTTGCTCGTGGAAAGGGCACTTTACATCTGGCTATGAGTTATTCACCGAGTCCTATTTTAGAAAGAATCAAATATATTTCAAATTTCATTTGGGTATACATACATAGGGCTGTTTATAGCCTTTGAGTAAAGGCTCTATAGTTGTAACATCTCTTATTTATAGAAGAAATTTAAATTGGAGATCAACAGGATCTCACTAATTAAGGTAGGAAGAATCAAGAATTACTCCTAATTGATTCTAAATTCTATCTAGGATATTGTTGGACCGTGACACCTACAATAAACACCACTAAAAGGGGGGCTGGATAGTAGTTACGGAAATTACACTGTTTAAACCCTTTTCAAAAGTCCCCTTAAATCTGGTTCTATAAGCTTCAGAATCAGAGTTTGCCTTCAAAAAATTGTTTCTTTGTGTAGAACTTCAAAATCTTTGGAACTTTCCTGAAATAAACTTCAAGATGTTTCCTAACTTCTGTAAAAATTTGAGAAAAATTCAAAGTCGTTTGATCCTTCAAAATGGTAAAAACTTTTAGTCTCACAGATTCTTCACAACATGACGGAAAAGTTGTTCAACTTTGAAAAGCTAGAACTCCTTGTATACTTATCCAAAAGGTGTGATCTTTGTGTCAAAACAAAGATTAGGAAGTCTAGTTTATGTTTTCAAAAAGCATGACCAATTATCCTAGCTAAATAATACAGAATTGCAAAACTTTGAAGACATGTCAGTTCTGCTGACATATTTGTGCAACTAACTTGCAACGACTATTTTGACTAACTTTTATTTGCTCAAATCAAGTGATTGTTATTGCAAATGAAAGCTAACAGTCTGAAGTTGGTTGACACCACAAATCAAAATTTTTGAAAACGTTTTTCTATTTTTTCTGGATTTAGAAGTTCAGTGCAGAAACTGTGAAAAACGGGCAAAAAAGTAAAGAAGACAAGAACACCAAGAATTTATCCTGTTTCGGTCAATGTGACCACTCCAATCCCAATAAACATCTTTCCTTGGATTTTCACTATGGTATGAACACCTTACAACTTTCAAACTACTTGATTCTGGGGTTATACATCAACCGTAATCAAGACTTGATCACAGCACCTTACTATCTCAAGAGTATAATCATCTCACCATCTATTGATCTAGCCTTATAGAATGGCTAATCAAATACAACTTTTATGAGTACAAGAGGTGTGTATGCAGCACAATAACAATCAAAATCACCTATAACATCAGCTGCAAGAACAAGAATGGAGAATGGAAAAAAGAAAAAATAAGAGAAGAAGATAGCTTCAAGTGTTGTATCTTTCTTCTTCAACTCCACTCTTGTTTATAGATGTGAGCAACCTTTTGTGGATTAGGATGCCCACATGTCATCTTCCATTATCATCAATCTCACTTGTCTTCATTTGATTGGAAGACCACCTCACCACCTCGCTTAGTTGGCATCTTCAAGACATATGATTGGACCATTTTGAATGCTGAAATTTCTGCAGAAATTTTTAGAAAAGTTTAAGTGGTTTGGATGATCACTTCTTTCTCCACCATCTTCTCAACCTCTTCAACAACTTGGTTTGGATATAGGCTGACCAAATCTGCAGGATTTGAGCTCCAAAAACCAAAATTTACGCCACCTAGGTTGCTAAGTATGCAACTCCTTGCCAACATATCATCTAGGAGTGTTCTGGTTGGTCCATATGATGTAGTCTTGCTCATATGTAAAAATTTGATTTGTCCACCTCACATATACATATATGAACGTTTTTAATGTTCATGAACGAGTAGAAAATCAGATAATAATGGCTGGATAATAATGAAAATCAGTTGCATAGTAAATATCACCAAGGATCAAAACTACTTCCCCTTTTCTCTCCTTCAAGTGTGGCTGATTGTTTCTCAGTTTTTTGAACAATGTCCATCAAAAAATAACATGAGAAAAGTCCCAAAATATGGGTATGATAATAGCAAGATGATTATATAATGTGACAAAATAAATATCACAATGTAAGACACCCGAGAAACCCGAAAACCATAACATATATGGTTAATATAGATATGAAGCCCATGAATCACCAAGAATAACATGAAGATCATGAATATGATATAAGAGACATCCATAGGAAAACCATTTTAGCATTACACAGAAAATAAATCTGCGTAAATGACCAAAGTGCCCTTGAGCACCAAAATGACCAAAATACCCTTACGCGCCAAATATGTCAAAAAGGGTGTAAAGATACTCCAACTTTGTACTTTCATTCATATGGACATTCTCCATGTAATATGACCCTGAAAAAGCTCAAACATACTCCTTTGTCCTTGTGGTAAGTTAAAATAACTTTTTTGGCAAGTTAGTGATAAAATACATGCATATATAAACTCATACACAAACAAAATCCAAAAAATGAAACATGATAAACATATATAAAATGTTTAAAAACTCATTACATGCAAAGAAGATCATGTGTATACCAATAATGATTATTAGTTTGTCATATCTTGACATAAATTTTCAGAAATCTGTTGACGTCGATTGATTCATGTCTCAATTTTAGAGACGGATGTATACGACGACCGATCGATGTCCCTGCAGTTGAGAGATCCATGTCTCACAGTGAGGTTTGTTTTTATTCTATGTAACGTCGATCGATTCACGTGAGAGACTGACGTACGCCGATCGATCCACGTGAAGAGCTGACGTATACGTCGATCGGTCCACGTGAGGGGCTGACGTATACATCGTTCGATCTACGTGAGAGATCGACATCTCACAGTAAGATTCTAGCTTTATTCTGTCCAACATCGATCGATTGATGTTAGGGGATGATGTACATCGACTGATCCATGTGTCTCTGCCTGAGAGATCGATGTCACTTTTTCACTTGTGTCAACTTTGTTTCAACTTTTTGATACTTTTATAATATAAAGCCATATTTCTTAAGCATTTAATACTTAAAAACATGCTTTTGAAAATTATTCAAATACAACATTCACAACAGATATTTTGTATTCATGATGCAGATTCCATTCCTTCTATCCTTTGTATTCTATGCAGTTGTACTTCCATACACACCCCTCTAGCTTGGCTGTAGATATTGATACAGCCAAGCTTTGATAATAATGCTCGGAAAACCTTGATGGAGACAGGTTTGGTGCGCAGATCAGTCGTCTGTGAATTTGTAGGAATATGTTCCATGTTTCTGGTTTTGTTCTCGATCTTCTCTCGTATGAAGTGTCTATCAGTCTCCACATGCTTGAACTTGTCATGTTGAACAAGATTTTTTGCCATGTGAACAGCAGAGATATACACTTGAATTGGTTTGTATAGTTTCTGTCCAAGATCATTTGGGACTCCCTTAAGCCACAGACATTCATATAAACCCAATGCCAATGCTCTTAACTCAGATTCTGAACTGCCTTTTGCCACAACTACTTGCTTCTTATGTTGGAAACGTGTTTATAGGTGCTGCCAGTTAGTAAGTAGTTGGGTTTGAAAGTGTCAAAGCCATGTCTTACTTTTTAGGAGTTAGTTATCTTATCTTTTAGCATGTTCTCCACCTAACACTATTGTAGGAAGTTAGTTGTGTAACTTCAGTTTTTTTGCCTCTAAATTGAATTGCTAAGAGCACAACCGTATGCAACAAGTTGCTTCAGTCAAGCCCATCTTTAATGTTGTCTTTTATTCCTTCGCTACTACAAATTGAGTATTCTAAATTAGAAAATACCAAAAATTGGTATCAGAGCAGTCTTCTTAAGGGATCTGTGTGGTTAGAAAAGTGCACCAATGGAATGAGAGTCTAGTTTCTTAGCAATGACACCACAAGTCTTTGATGGTGACAATTATCAGATGTGGGCAGTACATATAGAGACCTACCTGGAAGCATTGGATCTTTGAGAAGATGTAGAAGAGGATTATGAAATTCTAACTCTTCCACAAATCCCACTTTGGCACAAATGAAACCATAGAAGGAAAAAAAGACAAAGAAATCAAAGGCTAAAGCATGTCTATTTCCAGCTGTATCTCCCATGATACTCACACGTATAATGTCCTTGAAGTTAGCAAAGGCCACCTGGGATTATCTCAGGATAGAATATGCTGGTGATGAAAGGATTCGTGGAATGCACATACTAAACCTAATCAGAGATTTTGAACGGTAGAGAAAGAGAGAGTTTGAAACAGTAAAGGAATACTCAAACAGACTTCTACACATAGCCAACAAAGTAAGGTTGCTTGGATCTGAGCTAAATGACGTGAGGATTGTTGAAAAACTGCTTGTAACAGTTTCAGAGGGGTTTGAAGCCACTATAACCACGCTGGAAAATACAACGGACTTGTCAAAGATCTAACTAGCAGAGCTCTTGAATGCCTTACAAGTACAAAAGCAAAAAGAGCCATGAGACAAGAAGAAGCAGTAAAAGGTGCCTTGCAAGCCAAGCATCACGATAGAAACAAGTATAAAAAGAAGACGAATATGAAGTTTCAGCAAGCAAGTGGTGAAAAGTCATTCAGTAACTATCAAAAGAGCAAAGGTGGGGACTTGAAGAAGTCTTACCCCTGTTGCCTACACTATGGCAAGAAGGGACATTCCCCTTTTAAATGTTAGAGAAGACCTGATGCTAAATGCACCAAGTGCAGTCAACTTAGCCATGAAGCAGTTATTCGCATGGTTAAGCCTCAACAGCAAGTTGAAGACGCAAAGTTGGTTGATCAAGAAGAGGAAGACCAACTTTTTATGGCCTCGTGTTTCACAAGTCCCAATACAAGTGAGCACTAGCTTGTTGATAGTGGTTGCACTAATCATATGACATATGATAGAGATCTCTTTAAGATGTTGAAACCCACAGAGATTAAAAGGGTGAAAATTGGAAATGGTGAACACATGGATGTAAGAGGAAAAGGCAATGTAGCTATTTCAGGTCATGAAGGTACTAAAATCATTGCTGATGTTCTTTTTGTACCAAAGATTGATCAAAACTTGTTAAGTGTTGGCCAGTTGCTAAAGAAGGGTTACAAGATGATGTTTGAAAACAAAAAATGCTTAATTAAAGATGTTGATGGCAGAGACTTGTTCAAAGTTAGGATGATAGGAAAAAGCCTTGTCGTAAACCTATTGCAGGGGGAGCACAGCTTTTCAATCAAAATAAAGTGTCACAAAACTCTGGCACAAAAGGCTTGGGCATCTCCGGTACCGTGGATTGCTTCAAATGGGAAAGCTGAGCATGGTCAAGGACTTGCCAAATTTACAAAATGATGCTCAACACTGTCAAACATGTCAATATAGAAAGCTAACCAAGAAACCATTTCCTAAAACAGCCTGGAGAGCTTCCAAGAGGCTGCAATTAGTTCACACAGATATTGCAGGTCCGCAAAGAACACCATCCTTGAATGGAAATAGGTACTATGCAATATCCATAGATGATTTTACTAGGATGTGTTGAATATTCTTTCTTAAGCACAAGTCACAAGTAGCACGGGTTTTCTGGAATTTCAAAGCTCGGGTTGAAAATGGGAGTGGTTGTAAGATACAAACTCTCATATTAGATATTGGTAAGGAGTATAAATCTGAAGTGTTCAATCAGTTTTGCAATGAAGTTGGAATTGAGTACCAGTTAACCACTCCTTATACTCCTCAACAAAATAGAGTGGTTGAGAGGAGAAAGAGGTTTATATTGGAGATGATATGTTGTATGCTTCATGAAAAGAATTTACCCAAGAAGTTCTGGGCTAAAGCAGCAAATACTGTTGTCTTCTTGCAAAACAGGCTTCCAACAAGAGCTGTAAAGGATCAAACTTCATTTTGAAGCCTGGAATGGATGCAAACCATCTCTTAATTTTGTAAAGAAATTTTGTTGCTTATGCTTTACCAAGGTTCCACAAGTTAATCAAGACAAGCTGAATAAAAAGGCAATGGCAGGAACCTTTATGGACTACAGTACTGTTATCAAAGCCTATAAAGTGTTTCAACCTCAAACTGGAAAAGTTATCATAAGTACAGATGTGTATTTTCTAGAAGAAAAAGAGCGGAATTGGGAAGACTCAAAGAAGATCAATCTATTTTCATGTGAGCCAGGGCATCCATCCACAGTTAACATGCAAATGGAGCATGATGTTGACGTATGTGAGGATGATGAAATGGATCATATACCAATGAGAAGCACAAGGTTGCTCTCTGACATATATCAGAGATGCAATGTAGCAGTTTGTGAACCAGCTGGATACTTGGAAGCAAAGTAAAATCATCACTAGATGGTTGCAATGGAGGAGCTGTCATGATTAAGAGAAACAAAACCAGAGAGTGGGTGTTCAGGACCAAGCTGAATTATGATAGATGAATCAAAAAATGCAAAGCAAGGCTATTTGTCAAAGGTTATGCTCTAGTGTTTGGAGTTGATTACTCGGACACGTTTGCACCTGTTGCCAAAATGAATACAATCATATTGCTACTTGCACTGGTAGCTCAAAGAAACTGGAAAGTGTTCCAGTTGGATGTCAAATCTGCATTTCTAAATGGATTGTTACAAGAGGAGATTTTTGTTGAGCAACCTGAAGGCTTTGTGGATGAAGAAAACAAAGATAAAATATGTTTGCTGAAAAAGGCATTGTATAGTCAAAAACAAGCTCCACGACCCTGGTACAGCAGGATAGATGACCATCTAATCACTTTGGGGTTTCAGAAAAGTCTATCTGAACTCAACAAATATGTTAAGCATGATGGAGTAGACATCCTAGTCATTTCTCTCTATGTAGATGACTTATTAGTTAATGGAAGCAATCTTGAACAGGTCAATAAGTTCATGTTGGAAACGAAGAATGTCTTTGAAATGACAGACCTTGGCCTAACGACTTACTTTCTTGGAATGGAAATTAAACAGAGTCAAGATGAAATGTTCATTTGTCAAAAGAAGTATGCAAGAGAAATATTAAAGAAGTTTCATATGCAGGAGCGTAAGACAATAAATACTCCTATGAATCAAAAGGAGAAGCTGATCAAAGATGATGGAGCTGCTAAAGTTGATGAAGTTGAATTCAGAAGCTTAATAGGATGTCTAATGTACTTGACAGCTACCAGACCAGAAGTATTTTATCCATATTTATGTATTGTCCAAATGAAACTCACATGAAAGCTGCCAAAAGAGTCATCAGATACATTAAATTTTGGTTTCGTTGATAGTGATTAGGGAGGTTCAACTGATTATATGAAGAGTACATCTGAATATTATTTTAGTCTTGGATCAAGGATGTTTTCACAGAGCTCGGAAAAACAAGAAACATTTGCTCAATCTACTGCTGAGACATAATTTATTGATGCAACAAGAGCCATTAATCAAGCTCTCTGGTTGATGAAAATTCTAACTGATTTAAGCCTAAATGAGATGCAAAGCACAAAAATTGTAGTGGACAACCAGGTACCCATTGCAATCTCTAACAATTCAGTATTTCATGACAAGATTAAGCACTTCAATATCAAGTTTTTTTTGTGAGAGAAATGCAGAAGAGTAGTGAAGTAACTCTCTGTTAATGCAAAACAGAAGATCAAATTGCTGACATTTTCACTAAATCACTGTCACCTAGCAAATTCAAATTGTCAGGGAGAAACTTGGAGCCAACAACATCTAAGCAAGGAGTGCTGGAAGACGTGTTTAGAGGTGCTGCCCGCTAGTGAGTTAGTTGGGTTTGAAAGTGTCAAAGTCGTGTCCTAGTTTTTAGGAGTTAGTTATCTTATCCTTTAGCATGTCCTCCACCTAGCACTATTGTAGAAAGTTAGTTATGTAACTTCAGTTTTTTTGCCTTTAAATTGAGTTGTTGAGAGCACAACCGTATGAAACAAGTTGCTTCAGTCAAGTCCATTTTTAAGGCTGTCTTTTCTTCCTTTGCTATATGTATTAAGCTACAAATTGAGTATTCTACATTAGAGAATACTAATACCTTACATCTCCATGTAATCAGATTACCCCATACATAAATACAGTATCCAATGGTTGGCCTCCTATCTGTTTTGGAACCAGCCTAGTCAACATCTGCATAAACAATAATGGATCTATCTTCTGTGTTTCTGAAATTTAAGCATTGGCCTAAACTCCTTCAAGTACATGAGGATTCTCATGGCAGTTTTAAGATGCTCATAAGTAAGTTCATGCATAAACTAGCTAATAAAACTTACTGTATAACAAATGTCAGGTTTAGTATGTGACAAGTAAAGCACTTTGTCCACTAAACTCTGAAACCTTAATTTGATAACGGGTGTTTTATCCTCTGTCTCCTTAGATTTATAGTCTGGTTATATAGGGGTAAGAGATGGTCTACAACCTAGCATGCTTATTTCTATTAGTAAGTCAATGACATACTTTCTTTGGGAAATGCTCATCCCTTCACTATTTCTAACTACTTTCATACTAAGAAAGTACTTTAGATGTCCAAGGTCTTTAACTTCAAACCGTTTTGACAGTAACTCCGCCTTTTTTCACCTACTAGATTATTAAATGTAATTATGACACCATCAACATAAACAATCAAAAGTGTAATTTTTTCTTCTGTGGATATGTGTGTGACATTTTAAATCTTGCCTTTTTATAACACTTAAAAACTTTTGGAACTAAGCTCTGGGGGACTGTTTCAGGCCATAGAGTACTCTACTAAGTTTACACACTATACCAGTGTCTGACTCCATCCCTAAACCCCAGGGGAATGTTCATGCAACCTCTGCCTAAAGTTCACCATTTAGGAATGCATTCTTAATGGCCAGTTGATATAAGTGCCAATCAAGATTCACAACAAAAGAAAAAATAACTCTTACTGTATTCAAATTTGCAACAAGTGCAAAAATCTCTAAGTAATCTACGCTATAGGTTCGAATAAGCCTATACCTACTAGTCTAGCCTTGTACCTATTAAGAGTTCCATCAGAGTAATACTTAACTGAAAAATCCATTCACATCGAATTGATTTTACTCCTTTGGGCAATGGAGTTTCCAGGTGTTAGTTTTAATTAGTGCACACATTTCCTTATTCATTGTCTTTTTTCAATGTGGTATTGTTAAGGGTTCAGTGACATCTCTAGGTACTGATATGGTATCCAAGTTAGTGATAAAGGCTTTGAACTAAGGTTTAAGTTTTGATTAGGTCGTAAAATCGTAAAGTGGGTGTTTGGTACACTCTTACCCCTTTTCTGAGGGTTATAGGCATGTCGTCCAAGTAAGGATTATGTTCAAGTTGTAAGTTATTTGACTCATCAGATAATTGAGTTAGTGGATGGTTCTCATTGTGTATGTGTACAGACTTAGTAACAGGAGGCCTAATAAGAGTTTTGGTTTTTGTAGCGTGTTTAGGGAGTGCTTCAGGAGGTAAACTGTCACGAGAGGAACTAAGAAGTGCTTCATGAACATTAGGAGTATGCTGATGCTATGGATACTTTGATTCTAGAACGCTATTACTTATATCTATAAGGTTCGAAGTACTTTTTTGGCTTGATAATGTATTTGGTTGTCATAGAAGAGTAGTTTTTAGAAACATCTAATGTAATGAAAGTTTTTCTGCTAGAGGAATTGTAGCACATATACCTTTTTTGTGCGCCTGAGTCGTCATTATCATCATCATCATCATCATCCATACCCAGTATATCCCAGCGACAGCAAAAGCTATCGCTAGGGTCTGGGAAGGGTAAGTGGTAGGCAAACAATACCTCTGTCCCAAGGGATAGAGAGTCTGCTTCCAGTGAGACCCCCGTCTCTATATGTACCTGCATAGATGACATAATAATAGGGATATGGTGTGGTAGTGTGTTAGTGAGGGAATTTGGAAAATACAAAAAAAAGACTTTCGATATTAAAATACACATAACGTGTATATGTACATGTAATGCAAAACAACGGTAAAAGATAAACAAACAAGTGCAAAGTCAACCTAAAGCGGAGATAGTGTCCACGTCTATCTATGTCCCTAAATATACTTTAATGTGTCCCTATATGTGACTTATACCTCGTTAACCTTAATCTTATGTCTCCATAAACTCCTATCCTGGATCATGTCCTCAGAGAGGTGCAAATTTAGTAGGTCGTGCCTAATCTGCTCATCCCAAGTCAGTTTGTGCGCTTGAGTACCCGATGAAAATACATTTTATTGATTTAGAATCAAGTTTGCTTATATATACTATTGTATATACACATATGTTGTGCATCCAAATACCTTAAGTGAGAATGCATAAAGTAGTTTGGTGCGAGTAGCTGAGAAGTAATTTAAATTTAGGTGTGTGGTTGTTTAGGACCCTTGAGAAAGGCTTCAATCTGATCCTTGGTTGGTATGTTTGTACTGATTGGTAAATCGGAGGCTGTTGTATTGACATAGCTAAGGTTATTCCAAGGATGTTTTGGAGACCTCCAGGTGGTGTTTGTCTTGGTGTCCTGTCTTGCTGCAGGCTTTCCATGTAGTTTCTAGCATTTTTTGATGGTACGTCCAGACTTCTTGCAGTTGCTATAGGAAGGTCTGTTTTGTTGAGCTCATGTATGAGATGGTCGTTCGGCACCAATGGCTGAGGCATCAGAGGTGTAAAATGGTCATTAAGCAACAAGGGCTAATCCATTAAAGGATAGTACAGGTGGAGTTTCCACAATCAACTCCCTTTTGCTTTCCTCGTGCTTAACATTAGAAAAAACAATCTTGAGGCTAGGAAGAGGTTTTGGGCTCATGATTCTGCCTCTTACTCCATCAAAGTTGGTGTTTAAGCCAATCAGAAACATGAAGATTCTTTTGGTTTCTGTAATGGATTTCTAAGGCATCAATTTGATATCATGCCTGTGTGAGTTGTGTGAAGTATTTAGTGACATTCATGTCACTTTGCTTGATATCCTAAAGATGAGCTTCAACCTCATATAACGCAGAGGTATGTCTTTTTTGGAATACATTTCTTCGGCTGCAATCCAGATTTTTTGTGGTACGGAGTAAATAATGAAGCATTCACTAATGTCAGGGTCTATGAATCCCATGAGTCAGGATACAATCATGCTATTCTCTGCCTTCTAGTCCTGAATTTAGGGTCAATGGTAGCTGGAGCGGCAATAGTACCAGTGACGTAGTCTTCTTTAACCTTTCCAGTGATAAACATCTCCATGGTTTTAGCCCAGGAGAGATAATTGCTACTAGTCAGCTTGTGACCATAACAATCATAGTAATCTCATCATAATGGAAGTTGAAGGACCATGCTCAAGTGTATTGTCTAATGTGGATGAGTGCTCAATAGCACTAGATGTAGAAGATGACTCAGTGGCCATGATACAGAAAGGAAGATGAAGCATTTTGGTGTTTTGAAGCTTTGATAGAAAGTAGAAGAATAAAATGTATTTCACATTTTATTTGTGTACATATAGAGGGCTATTTATAGCTTCGAGTAAAGGCACTACACCTATAAGATCTTCTATGTATGGAAGAATTTGAATTAGAGATCAATAGGGTCTCACTAATTAAGAAAGAAGCAATAATTACTCCTAATTGATTTTAATCTCTCTAAGATATTCTGCATTCATGATGCAAGATTCCTTTCCTTCTATCCTTTGTATTCCATTCGAACGTATTTTCCACACCTATCAAAAGAGTTCAGGCATATGAAAACCAATTAGAAACACAAGTTAATATCCTCAAGCACAAAAGGAAAACAACAAACCTTTATAAACAAAGATTATAGATCCAACACAACAACAAACATCTAGAGAAACTAATAACAAATGACGTCGTTCTCTCAACACCTATTTAACAATGGTAGACAAAACAATGGGTTTAGAACCGATAATTCTGTCTTTACTCCATCAAGGTCGGTGTTTAGGCCAATCAGAAACCTCAAGATTCTCTTGATTTCTGTAAGTTGTTTGTAACGTTGTGCATCATCGGTACAAGTCAAATTAATAGATTTAAAGGCAAATTTGTTGCCACGCCTGTGTGAGTTGTCTAAAGTATTTAGTGACAGTTATGTCACCTTGCTTGATATTCTGACGGTGAGCTTCAACTTCATGCAACTCAGAAGTATTGTCCTTGGAGTACATTTCCTGGGCTGCAATACAAATTTCTTGTACTATGGAGTAAAGAAGGAAGTCTTAATTGATGTCAGGGTCCATCGATCCTATGAGCTAGAACATGACCATGCTATTTTTAATCTTTCAGCCATTGAATTTAGGGTTAGTAGTAGTTGGAACAGTAATATTACTAATAATGTTATCTTTTTTACCATTTCCAGTGATGAACATCTCCATGGCCTTAGACCAGGAGAGATAATTGCGACCAGGCATCTCGTGACTAGTAACTACCATAGGAATCCCATTATATTGGAAGTGGGAAGACCTTGCTCCATTTGTATTGTATGGAGTGGAAGACTGCTCAATGGCATTGGATACAAAAGATGATACAGAATGGAAGATGAAGAAAGTATTTTGGCGTTTTCATCTGTGTACATATACAGAGGACTATTTATAGCCTTTAAGTAAAGGCTCTACAGTTATAACATCTTCTGTTTATGGAAGAAATTTTAATTGCGGATCAACAAGATCTCACTAATTAAAGAAAGAAAGAATCAAGAATTACTCCAAATTTATTCTAATTTCTAACTTTTATATTCATGATGCAAGATTCATTTCCTCCTTCTATCCTTTGTATTTCATTCAGGCGTACTTTCTACACCTTCAGAAGAGTTCAAGCACATGAAAACCAATCAGAAACATAAGCTAATATCCTCAAGCACAAAAGGAAAACAACAAACCTCTCCAAACAAAGATTCTAGATCTAACTCAACAACAAACGTCTAGAGACACTGATAACATATAACGATGTTCTCTCAGCACCTACTTAACAACGACAGGCAAAACAAAACAAATAAAAAAATAGGAGCCTGACATCTTTCCAAGAAATAGACAGAGATATCTTACATCGAAATAATTTAGCAAAATAAGCAAAGGAGAACCAAATGAAATTTCAAAATACTGCGGGAAATTAGTGCAACATACCAAGTTTTGACCTTTTTTTTTTGTAAGAACCAAGTTTAGACTTCAAAATGCTCTACTGCTTTATATTCATTCATTTACTATCCTAAACCTAAAAATCATAACTAAAAATTAAAATTTTAAGTACACAACTGCTATCTAGAGCATCTTCTACATCTCTATCCACCAAATAAATAAATAAATAAATAAATAAATAAATAATAAAACATTGGTAATGATGCGATCAAACATATCAAGTCCCAATTGAGGGAGTTGGCTCAGATTGCTTAAAGTTCGATCCCTGAATGATGGATAAAAGCTCGAATTCAAATTCAAGTGACTTCCTGGGTGTGTAAAGTCAAACAAGCCAAGCTCGAAAATAACAAGCTCGGACGTGAACTGCTTGTTTATGTCAGTACTCAGTTAAAAATCTAACTATTTATAATGACATTTAACTAGTAGAGATTTTTAAAAGATCAAGCAAATTATGGACTTTTTATGCAATTAATTTTTTTTTTTTTTTTTTTGAAAAAAGTCACTGAATTATATCTTAATTGAATCAATAACTTTAAAATCAAATCCTTTTTTTCCCCTTGATACAAACTTCAACTCGAGCTTGAGTGAGTACAAAGAAAATTAAACCAAATTCAAGCCCAGTAATGTTTTTTCTATACACCCCCTATTAATGTCAAGGATTTGAAACGACCAAGAATTTGAAGGACAAGTTTTTTTTTTTTATTTTTGCAAATGACTGAATGATTAAGTACTTCCTCCTCACAACACCGCTCTTTCGATCCTAAATAGGTTATTTGGTCAATGTTAAAATCACCTCTCAAGGATCTTGTGTGGTTACATATCTGACACTAGTATAAGAATAGCTGCTAGAATATAACTAGTCTAAATGTACTGAATAGGAAATAAGATGCTAGAGTACCTTTTCTCGCTATGTTCTCCTTTAATACAAAGAAACCGCCTGGTTTTAGACCTCCCTGAAAGAAAGAAAGAAAGATATGAAACAGATACTACAGCAAGACCAGGTGATAGTGACACCCGCTTATGATTTGGCATATATCATAAAATACTACAAAAAGAATTAAAAGAGAAAATAAATCCCTACAGAGCCATCCTCATATCAGTTCCATGGTTCCAGGTGGTAATCAGCAACCAAGAAATTCAGAAAAAAGAGAGCATTGGCACTTTAATTATGTTCACAAATGTACTGAAGGCACAGATATACTGATTAAAACAGATGTATCCCATTCCTTTAACCTATTCAACTAGGAAATGGCTTAACGAGTTGCACAAAACTAAACACTCTAGTTATACAGAGCATTTACTTATTTGAATGATGAAAATTCCGGATGTCACAATTTGTATTTGGGAAATAATATTTTTCCTTGATACATAGAATTACGTCCAGTCCTATACATACAAGTTGGAATAGTCAAGCTATCCATCTATGCACTATAACTAATGTAAAGTATATTGACATATTCAACAGGCATATGCTAATTAATGTATCTAGACATAAGCTAATGTATCTGGACATATCCAACTACATTTGCTAATAGCATTAGCTTTCAGGTTAAATTAGACGAGCTGAATATGTGAAATACAATATCTTTTTTTTTGTAAGTTAAATATAATATCAAAATGATAAATCAAAAGACCAGCATTTCTAGCATGAATATGCACTCACTCAAAAGGTCAGAAAATTGTTATTAGACTACAAACCTCACTTGATAATTTAACGTAGCAACAGATTATTACCTGGAAAATAATTGGAATGGTACAACAAACAAGGAATCATACACAAAAGGGACAAGAAGTGACCCGAATGATATTTCTTGAACAGAGAAGGTACGGGATAGCATTATCAGGTTTAGAAAAAAAAAGAAATGAGGGGAAAAGAGGCCAGAAAAAGTTTAAGTTTGTCTACATTATTATACCTTCGCTCGCTGAAAAAAGGACACAAGGTCATCATCTGCAAGATGGCCAATACACCACTGAATCCATATACAATCATATCTTGCTCCATTAGGAGTAAAGTCCTGAACAGGAATTGAAAGGAGCAACAATCGGATGAACATTTATTGCCAGAAACATAACAACAGAAGTTGTTCAAGGGAAATACATCAATAATTAATACATCAATATGTACATAAGAGCAAGAGAGGACAAGGATCCCCAGGTAGGTGCAGCACGAGCCGCCTAATAGCTACAAAATCCCAATAAAAACTACCGTCATGGACCAATTCTACTTTACCTTTCAAAAGAAGAGAAAAGGAAAAAAAACGCTGACCATGTGATAATAAAATTTCCTAGAACAGATTGCACAAGTGTTAACTTGAAACTTTAGAAAGAAGTCGAAGCCAAATTGCAGATCCATATTCCAACATCATCTTAAAGCAAACATATTTAGGGTATTGCATACCTCACAGCCATACTATGAGGGCAGCTGGACACCTTTTACATTGTAAAGTACCTCAAGTAACTATTATTATCCTATTAGTACCCTCCCCCTGTCGCTGAAACAGGTGATAAAGAACCAAATTTTTTTTCTTTATAGCATAAGCAAACAGAAATACTGCGACCTTAATTAATTGCAGGAAGGTCATTTCAGTCATTTTTTAAGTATTAAAAAAGGAGGTTGTCAGAAGATGACACGTAAACCAATCTTAATTCTCATTCTTCCTTATCAGCTATCCTTAGCCTTATAATGAGGGGTATGATAAGATGGGCTGTATTATTTTCATTCATCCAGGTCCGCTATCCTCTTTTTTCTTCATGCTAACATTTTTTTTTTCTATGTATTACGCCTTTAAACTGTCACCCAACCTGAGTTCAAGAACCCTGGTTATCAACACGCCAAAGGTACAGTTCCCTAAGCATGAGGACAAGTATCTCACGACTAAAAGCTTTGGATGCACTTCTCCATAAATTATAAGGGCATACTCGGAATGAAATTACAAAAACTTGCAGTACCTTGTAGAACAAATAAAAAATTTCACAATGCCTCCTCAACTCTCCCACTACTCTTCCCCCCTCCACCATTCTTGCTCTTTTTCAATGCCTCATTTGGAGGTGAGGAGTGAGATGACTCTCATTTGAGAACCTAACCCTTTATATATCACACCCCAGCCGGAACCATTCATTGCACTCCCCCACAACATACTTTTTTCTCTGCCCCCAAAAAATGCATTTTCACAATTCTGAGAGTCAATCAGAAGATAGGAGAGAAGAAATCGCTCACAAAAGCCTCACTGCAGCATGCGCCAGAATTGCTAAACTACGACATTACTACTACTGGCTCACATGAACAGCAACAACATTTAAGATAATACTGGTAGATACGGAAAAGAGCGACATTTTCACACAGCTACTACTACAAAAGTCATGTAATGTCTACTTCAAAAACTCAAAACAAAAAATTAATAGACCAGATAATTCACCTGAAGCGCAAAGCAATAAAAGTTGGCAGCCTTGTGTGCTTCAGAATCTGTCAAATTCTCTGCGGATAGATTTACACGAGCAGACTCCAGAAAATGTGAGACGGGCTCAAGGAGGTCAACCTAGATATTATACGAGGGTTTTTTATGTAGAACTCGAGGAATAAAAAATTCCCAGGACAAAACAAAACCACCATTCAATTATGTAGTATTTTTAACATACACATGTTTGTAAAAAAGGAAGAAAGGGGAACCACACACACAAGGGTAAAGATACTTAGAATGGCTAGCTTGGATTTATTATAAAATAAATTAAACCAAAAAAATAAGGACAAACGGAACGCACCAGCAACAATGACAACATAACTCAAACAAAGAAAATCAGGAGAAAAAAAAAAATTCAAGGGCAACAACAACTAGCAAATTGGTACTTTGAGTAGGATATCAGCAATCTGAGAACCAAAATATAGATATGGCACATATAAAGAGTACAGAAATTTCAATTGCTGCTTTATATACTCAACTAAAGCACTCCTCTCCCCTCGTGGAAGTTTTAAAAGGACATCTTCTTGAACTAACTGTTGTAAATGTATAAGGAATTAAAGATTTGAGCAAGTTTAAGCATAGAATCATTATGAACATAAATGAGATGTTATAGAAACTGTATCACATATAAAGGAAATTATATACAACAACAACAATAACATTACCCACTGCCTTAGAGGCTCTAGCCTATGGCGGGGTATAGGGGGTCGGATGTACACAACCATACTCATGTGTTAGAAACACACAGAGGTTCTTTCCCGATGACACATAATAAAAATTGTGTCAAGTTGTGCCGATCAACTGCTATTTCATAGTATAAGAAGCGCAACCAATTTAGTGAGTCATTTTGTTTTATTCCATCATATAAAGAAAATTATATGTGTAACAAAAATGCTTACATACTTATCGCATATTAGAGAAATCATTTCAAATTATACTGACATCAATCAATCTATATCTCAGATTTAGAGACTGATGTATGCATCGGTCGATCCATCTTGCTCTGTTTGAGAGATCGATGTCCTCATAATATAGTTTCAGTTTTAATCAGTCTGTTATGGATCAATCGATGTAAGGTATGATGTACATTTCGATCGATCTATGTAGGATACGATGTTATTTCGATCAATCTATGTGTTTCAGGTTGAGAGATCGATATCTTACAGTAGGTTTTCAGTTGTAAACTCTATACATATTAATCGATCTGTCTCTTTTGAGAGACTGATGTACACATCGATCGATCGATGTGTTTCAGATTGAGAAATCGATGTTACTTCGTTATTTGTTTAAAACTTTTGGTATTTTCATAACATAAAATAACTTTTTAACATCTTTTTATACTTCATCAACATTTTATCACTCAATAAAATCATGCTTTTAAAATCATTCGAACTTATACATAACATAGGCTGCTCATTTTAGTGTATAACTTGCCCTCAAAGAGGTTGGGGTTCCAAGCCAGCCAAATCTTGGAGACAGTATTTGGTAGGATTTTATGCAAAACCTACCAACGTCCGAACATGTTTTTCGAGATACTCTCAAATTTCCTTTCCCTTACCCTGACTTCCACAAATCCTATTAGTCCAATGTTCTTTTCTCTTATATAATCTTCACCTTCCTTTTATCCTGTTGGAGAGCTTAATCCTCTGAAATTCCAACATGCTAGCTTGATCATCTAAAAGATTTAGAGCCTCTTGGCCTCCCCCTACTACCTACCTTGCTATATTGGCTCAGAAAAGGAGCTTTATCTATTCTGCCAACGTCCTTGTTGTCCAGCAAACTTGTTTGATCCTCCCTTAATGGTGTCTTTGAAATTCGCGAACCGGTCGGATAGATGAGAAGAAGCTTTTTCTTATCATTCCTTCAAGTATAGCATCAATATAAATACACGCCTCTAGTCAATTATCCTAGCTATCAAATCCCATGATTGTAGGGATTGGATATCAATCATCTTAACCTCTTTGATTCTATCTTATCCTAGTGAATCTTAGGATAACCCCCTAATCAATATATAGCCCAACCGTATCCTATGATATATTACAACCGTATAACATAATTTTGACATATATTCCAACATCCCTCAAGTTGGAGTATAGATGTTGGTCGTTCCCAGCTTGGTGACAAATTCATCAAACGTTGGCTTGTGAAGTCCTTTTGTTGAAATGTCAGTTGTTTGCTGCTTGTTAAAATGCAGAAGCTCTCATCATCAATTTTTTCACGAATGAAATGGCGATCCACCTCTACATGCTTCGTCCTATCATGATGGACTAGGTTGAACGCAATATTGGTGGCTGCCTTATTATCACAATAGAGCTTCATAGGAGTTCCACTGGATATCTTCAATAGTAACCTTTTAAGCCAAATATCTTCACACACTCCATGTGCAAAGGGACGAAATTCTGCCTCAGCACTACTCCTAGCAACCACTGACTGCTTTTTACCTCGCTAGGTAAATAGATTGCCCCAAACATAGGTGCAATACCCTGAGATTGACCTTTTGTCTACAGGTGAGCCAGCGCAATCTGCATCTGTATAGACTTCTAATTCACTCAGCTTTGTCTTCTGGAAGAACAACCCTCTGCTTGGTGTCTTCTTAAGATACCATAGAATTCTGTATACATGAAGGAATAGAAGGTAGAGAATGTTGTTATTATGTTGTAAAATGTTTGTACACTACGGCTATTAATAGCCTTGAGTAGAGGCTAAGTAAATGCACTATATCTACAAGATTTTCTATCAAAGGTAATAATTCAAAATGTAATATGCATGATCGGAAGGAATAGTCCCTTATCTAATCATGATTCTTTCCTTCTTTTTACCCGTATATTCCTACATCCCCCCACAAGCTTGACTGTAGATGTTTATACAACCGAGCTTGGATAACGACTGAAATATTTTGATGGAGACTGGCTTGGTAAGAAGATCTGCTAGCTGAGCCTTTGTAGGGATATGCTCTAGGCTGATGGTCCTGTCTTCTGTCTTTTTTGGCATAAAGTGCCTATCAATTTCCAAATGCTTTGACTTGCTGTGTTGAACTGAATTTTCAGCCATATGAACTACTGGCAGCTTGTCATTGAATACTCGTATAGGCTTGTCCAGTAATTGCCTGAGTTCACTTAGTACCCTTTTTAGCCATAGTCCTTCACAGACTCCTAATGCCACCGCTCGTAGTTTTGCTTCTGAGCTGCTTCTTGCAACCACTGCTTGTTTCTTGCTCCTCCATGTGATCAAGTTTTTCCGCACATAAGAGCAATATCATGTGGTTGATCTTTTATCTGTCTTCGAGCATGCCCAATCAGCATCAGTAAAAACAGTGATAGTCCTATCTTCCGACTTCTTGAAGTGTAAACACTATCCTGGTGACCCCTTTAAGTACCTGAGGATTCTCATAACAGCTCTGTAATGTTCGTTAGTGGGTGCATGCATGAACTGACTTATAAAGCTTACTGCATAACCAATATCTGCCCTAGTATATGATAAGTATATAAATTTTCCAACTTATCTCTGGAACCTTAATTTGTTCGTAGGTGTTTCTTCAGTTACCTTTGTAATCTTATACCCTGGTTCAATGGGAGTTGGTGCAAGTTTGCACCCGCAGCATCCCAGTTTCAGTTAGTAAATCAATTACATATTTTCTTCGTGAGATACTCATTCCATTCCTATTTCTGGCTACTTCCATTCCTAGGAAGTATTTTAGCTGTCCAAGATCTTTTATTTCAAACTTCTGTGACAACAGTCCTTTGGTTCTTTTTATACCGTCTATATCATTTCCTGTGACTATTCATCTACATACACAATTAAGACTGTAATTTTTCCTTCTACGTTTACATGTGTAAATAGTGTGTGATCATTATGACATTAGTTGAAAACTCGCCCTTTCGTTACACGTGAATTTCTGAACCACATCATAGGTGACTGTTTTAGGCCATAAAGTGATCTGTTAAGTTTACAGACTATCCCACTCTTTGTTTTACTTTCAAAGTCTACTGGAATGTTCATGTATACTTCTTCCTGAAGTTCTCCATTTAAGAATGCATTCTTAATGTCGAGTTGATATAGGTCCTAATCAAGATTTACAGCTAATGAGAATATTAATTTTACTGTATTTAGTTTGGCTACAAGGGCAAATGTTTCTAAGTAATATATTCCATAGGTTTGTGTAAAACCTCTAGCTACTAGTCTGGCCTTATACCTGTTTATGGTGCCATCAGAGTTGTACTTGATTCTGAATATCCATTTACACCCAATTGGTTTTAGCCCCTTTAATAGTGGTGTGAGTTTTCAGGTCTTAGCATCTAATAGGGCATCCATTTCTTGATTTGTAGCTTCTTTTCAGTGTGGGACTGCTATGCTTTGTGGATGTTTTTAGGTATCGAAGTAGAATCCAGGTGGGTAGTGAATGACTTAACCTGTGGTTGTAGTATAAAGTGGATGCTTAGTACATTTTCCTACCCCCTTAGGGCTATGGGTTTGTTGTCTATGTCAAGCATGTCAGGGTGTGAGATATTCTGTTCATTTGAGGTTTCAGGTTCTAGTTGTCTGTCAGTATGTCTCCTTGTATAAACTTTAGTGATGGGTGGTTGAGTAGGACAACTTGTGGGGTGACCAGATCCTGTGATAAATTTCTCATAAATGAGGAGAGACTGACGAATTCTCATCTTTCTGCATTCATTGACTTCTTGAGGAGAGGTTGTGACGAATTTCTCATCTTTATCTACTTTGAAACTGTAATATTTGAGAGCGGATGACTTCTCAGGTTTGAAATCAGACTTGAGCAGGCTTGCCCAAGCCGATTTTGCACGTACGAGGTTCTACATGTTAGTTTGGCCTAGATTGTAAGAATCTGGCCATTTTTAAGCAGGATGTGATGATAAATTACTTCGACCAAGGCCCGCGATGATAGGGGATTGAACTTCAGATGACTTTAAGACGAAGGAAGAAGATTTGAGGCTAAGAAAAGGTAGCAATGTATCTGTTACAGGTGGAGAGATAAAAAGAAAAGAGCCGTTTGCAGTGGAGAGAGGCGAGGAAAAAAGAGAGAAAATATTTTGTGGCGGTTTTTTATCCTTGATGGGGAATAAAGTAGAGGAGAGGGAGAGAATAATATTAGAGAGAGAATTCCTTGATTTCTCTTCACTCATATTTACATTGATATTCTTCTATCAAACTTAATTGACTCATATGATTGTCTTTTTATTTTGTTCTGTCTATTTTAATATCGGAAGCTTCCTATTTGTATTTACTAAATTCCTTCATTAACACATTATCACATCATATCCCTATTATTGTGTCATCTATGCAGGTACATATAGAGACGAGGGTCTCACTGGAAGAAAACTCTCTATCCTTCGCGATGGAGGTATTGTTTTTTGGGATATACTGAGTATGTGTTGTTGTTGTATCGTTGGGATACACTGAGTATGTGTTGTTGTTTTGACAAAATTTTATATAATGAGCCAAATTATGCGGTATTACAATGGTAATTGCTTTGTGATAGCAACATCAAGTCTACCAAGCTCAATATACCTTGGCAAAACAGTTTCTTTACATATCCTAGAAAAATGCAAGTGTCCAAAAAACCCCAACCTACATTTATATAAGAGTCAAACTAAAAACAGCCCTAGTAATACAAACCAGGGCGACAAAAACAGCATGGATATAAGTAGCACCATCGCAAACAATAATTATAACAATCCAAAATATACAGGGCTTTAGCTAGTAACCATTCTATTCAACAATGCCCTGCCCCAAAAGTCCAATGTAGGCCATCTTTCCAAAAAAGCACAGCCGAGAATCAACACTACCATTATGCACAAAATTTCCATCCCAACAGACAAAAGGTGGCAATACTTGAAAACTAACTGTTGTGAAGGATCCAGAGATGAAGTTGCAAACGATCCAGTGGGACAACAATACCAAGACTTGGAGAATGCAAATTATGGCTCCAAAGCGGTACCGGCTTCATAGAGCTTTCCACGTTTGGAGCAAGAAGTCTACATTCTCTAAGTGGATTGAGTGCATCATTAAGACAATCACCGTGACATACCTCTGATTAGTTGGCCATAACCTTGTTGAGACGCAAAGAAGAAAGAGAGTATAATATGAAGCAGGAGCAGAAGGCTTTGAGGAGATGAAGATTGGACCACATCATATTCAGTATGAAGTGGAGAATCCACTTTGGTGCAGAGGAGGAGAAGAGCCTATGTCAATGAGTTTGGCATTAGTGGAAATGATCAAGGTCCTGCGGAAGTACCCTGTTTGGTGTAGATCATTAACAATCCAATGCTCACGGCTATTTTCCAGTTGAACCTGTTGCACTTGTAACCTCTCTATGAAATTGCAGCATACCAAAGGCTATCTAGGATTTCCTTTAGGATACTTTGTGATCTTTAGCAGCTTGTCGGTAGATTATTCTGTTTCTATCACGCTAGATATGGAAAACTGCTGAGGAGAAACCAAAAAGAGCGATATCTTTGTGTAATCTTGTGCTCCATGCTGTAGTTGAATTGAGCCAATCAAGTGCGTTCTGTCATCCATATGTTCTGCAATTGCTTTTTATTTGCTTCAGCATAGAATTCCAAACTTGAGCGGAGTATTGGCACTGAAAGAATAAGTGTTCATAGTCTTTAATGAACCTGCCACACGAGACACATTAGTTTGAATCATACCTCATTCAAATAACTTATCCAGTGCATTCATTCTCTTCCAACATGCAAGCCATAGAATGATTGCATAGAGTGGAAGAGAATGATTACATTAGGCCAAATTTCTCAAATTTACTTGAGATAGAGGGCATTGAAGGGCTTTAATGGCTTCTTTGATTGAGAACTTGTTGATGGGTTCTATCTCCAGCAATCCTCTCCCTGTTTTCTGTTGATATTCCCACAGGCAATGATAAATTGGATGACTTGGTCGTCCTATCCTGTACTATATGGTAGTCTCCATTCATGGCCTTCCAAGACTGATTAAACCCTTGCCTCATCAGCAACGCTCAGCTTCTTTCTTAATTCTGGGTGATTAGTTTTCAAAATGCCCCATAGATGCCAGGAATTATTCTAAAAGAAAGTGTCTTCACCATTTACAATCAATATAGTCCAAATCAATACAGTCCAAACATAATTAAGTCAGATGATTCGAAATCAGAATTATAATTGACTACCAAATGACCAAAGTCTATAAAAAGAGATAATTATTCACAAAAGAGAAGTCTTTAAATAATCTTTTTTTCTTGCTTTTCTTCTTCCATTGTGCCTCTTATAATTGTCTACGAAACAGACCAAAGACTATAAAAAAGATAATAATTCACAAAAGAAAAGTCTTTAAATAATCTTTTTTTTCGTGCTATTCTTATTTCCATTGTGCCTCTACCTCATTCATGCATTCTCCCTCCAGGTCTGCCTATCCTCTAATACCAACATAGTGCATCAACAAGCTTACGAGAAAGCATTGTGCCTGTCGCTCAGACCATACAAATCTCTTTGATCTTTTCTACTTGTGAAGAAGATCTAGGCAACTCAGTGTCCTTTGCTTGCTAGTGAAAATATCCATTTCCACAAGTTACTAAGAAGTACTATCTAACTCTTGCCTGGTTTATCCCAGTATTCTTCACTAATGCCCTTTGACAATCTGGACATATAAGAATAACGTTAAACTCATTAAGCCTGAAAGTAGTGAAGATTGAGGACCTGCTATTCTTACCTATACAATTAAATTACCAATATAAAAACCCACAATGTTGCGTGTATGGAACTTTTCTTCGAGGGTTTCTTACCCTTCGGTCGGAAATTGCCTCCCAGCTATAATTGAATTTTAACTCAAAAAAAAAAGAACTCAAGTCCCATGCTCATCTTGCACCACTGCATCACCAGCAAGTTACAGCCAACCACGGAACCATGTAGGAAACCACGTCAAATTAAAATTCCCCCCGTCTATAATTTCTAGAGGAAATTATGAAAAATGTTTCTAATAGCTTTAAACTTTGAATTTCTACAAAGACTAATAAAATAAACTGAGTTTGTAACCCAATGGAAAAACACACAGGAAGTCAGATCCACTTAGTAGGCAAGTATATAATCAAACAGTATACTTGAGACACCTCAATGACATACAAGAATATGAAGAGAAGCATTATTTATCCCGCCAGATTAATATGAAAAAAGAAAACCTGGAATTTACACATCTAAGTCAGCTAGCAGACTTGAGGTCCTTCAACAATGATCAATATGGCTACATAACAGTAAAACATGTGAACACATAACGTCTTCTCCATGACCTAATGATCAACATGACTAAATAATTGTAAAATACAGTGAGAGATACCTCATTAAAATATCTTACAAGAAGGCTCTTCGTAACCCTCCCAATACCTGAACCGCAATCTGCAAAAGTTCATATCATAGCTTAAAGTCATACCGAGTAAGGCAATATGTCAATAAGATATTTTTCTGTAAGTTAAAATTTCATATATATGCCAAATTAGGTTGATTTATAAGGGTGGTTGTCAGTAGCAGATAACATCAAGCATAACTCGCTCAAAATACAAGTGGATCAAAGCTTGTCTATCCATATTCTAGTGTCAGCCATTTAAATTTTCCACATTCAAAAGCAAAAGACCCACAGATTTGAGCAGGTTGATACTACTAATAATAATACTAGAGTTATATGAGTGAGGCTAGGTAGAAAATATCTTCAAGGGCAGGCCAATGTTGATTGCCAGCTTCAAGTTTGTTTTGTTTTCCCTTATATTTCTCCAGGGAGAGGCGATTAGCCTAATGGACTACAAGATTTCTGTTGTTGTATTTTGTCAATTTGATGACGAAATCCCAGATTTCTTTGTTCCTGGAGACTATATACAGCAGCAGAGAACACAAAAATACAAGTTGCTTGTGGAACTTTGATTTCCATGTGTTTTCATTCAACCAATCTAACATCCCCTGCCAATAGTAAATCATGTCTTGCATTGCAACTGCTTTAGAACTACTTTCTAGACCTCAACTGAGTATTGGGTATTCAAAGACAGATGGTTATGATCTTCAAAGTCCCTGCCATATAAAACATGAGTGTTAGTTTGAATCAATCTCCAGTTTAAAAGTTTGTCATGCGTACTCAACCTCTTCCACTATGCAAGCTACAGTATGAACACATATCTTGGAAGATTATAAGTGCACCAGAGAATATCCCAAGATATTGTAAGGGTAGGTTGTTCTAAAACTTGAGCCGCACTAATGACTGAGAAACTACTTGTTGGCAACCACTTCCAACAATCTTGTCTCAGACCTAGCTTGATCTTACAACAGGCTCGATAGAAATTGATGATCTGATTGTCCCAGCCTCTGTCATAAGACAGTCTCTATTGATTGCCATTCACAACCTGGGATGCCTTTCATCCATGCTGATATTCAATCTCCTTCTCAGTTCTGAATAGTTTGCTTCCAGTATCCTCCAAGGATGTCAGGGGTCTTTCTAGAAAGATGTCGTCTCCCTATTGGCAATTATCCTTCTCACGTGTTAAGTGTATTTATCCTTCACCCAAAGAATTGTCTTCCACATCCATGAGTCATTTTGCTTTGGATGCACTTCTCAAATTGATTTTCTTTTTACGATGACTAAATGCATCCACCTAACTCATAGGCTTTCCTTGTTCCCACAAATGCCCCAAATATCTTCATTATGTAAGCATTGTTCATCAGCTTGAGGTATGTTATCCCAAGGCAACCTTTTTCTTTTAACATGCAAATTGAAATCAGTTGACCTTGGCATTCCTAGAGTTGTCCCAAAAGAATCTTCTTCTTTGTTTCTATGATAATGTCTTGGCAAGAAATAAGACGATGTCTAGTACCTATAAATTGCGATCAAAACAGAATTTATCAGTTGTACCCTACCAGCATAGGATTGTTTAGAAGCTACCCAACTCTTAATCCTGTTATTCAGCTTATCCAACATATGAGTACAGTCCATGTACGTTAGCTGACCAATAGCAAAGGGAACGTCAAAATACTTGATCGGGAGAGTACCAAGATGCATGCCCATAATGTTGGAGAGTTCCTTTTTCCTTGCTTCAGTAACCCAGCAACAAAGATTTCAGACTTTTGCACGTTTGGCCTCAACGCTTAACAAACTTGAAACTCTACCAATGAGTCCTTTATAAGTTTAGCACAAGGTACATCGGCATTTGCAAGAATGAAAAGATCTGCAAATGCCAATGATGTTAACTTCAAGATACCATATTATAAATATATCTCATTTATTTCATAGCCACAGATCAACAAAATACACCAATATGTCAATGGCCAATAAACCCGTCCTCAGTTCGGATTGCAAAGCCCTGCCTTCGGCATCCCCCTCTTTGCGGTTAAGGTAACGACTCATGTTATGATCTTATGCATCATAGGTCTTCCCGTTCGAGACCTTTTATTTTTTTTCATCATGTGGGAGTTAGCTCAATAGTTACACATAGACTGATCAATCAATTGAACCAAAAAATCATTTAATATTATATTAATTCAATTCAGTGATTTAACATCCATCTAAAGTTCCACACATGACCATAGTTTTCATAAGAAAACTAATCCAATCAACCACCATGATACAAAAGTTAGCTACACGTAACTCAAAAAGACCTTTTTTTTTGTAAAATTACATATATATATATATATATTATATATATATATGTATAAGCCTAATTAGGCAAATTTACAAGACTGTTGTCATGAATAGACAACAACAAGACTAACTTACACAAAATACAAGTGGCTAACTTTGTCCACTGAACTAGTTGTGTCAACCATTGAAACTACCACTTTCAAAACTAAAAACCATCAGAATGGTTGTTGCTTGCATAAGACAACAGCAAGGTAACCTTGCTCAAAAGAGAAATGACTTAGTAATTCTCCAGGGATTCCATACTAGTCATATGAATGGCGAAAATATTAATCTAGAAAGGAGACATCAGAAAATACAAATGATGGCATGCCTAAATTGGTGGCTAACTCCAAATTGGTCTTATTCTTCCTTATGTTTCTCCAGGATGATACAGCAAGTCTGATCAAATGTAGAATTTCTATCGTTTTACTGCTACTGTCCTTGCCAATTTGTTAGTGCAATCTCATATTCCTCCGACTACAAATGCCCTAGCATAAAAGGCAAAGTCTTTGAGCCAATCCAACGCTCTTTGCCAGTGCAAGACCTCATTTCTACAATCCACTTGCTTTAGCATCGCTTCCAAACTGTGGAGGAGAATAGACATTCCAAAAACACGTGAATCTTCCTCGAGCCCCTTATCACAGAAAACACAAGAATTAGTAGTTATCATACCTCAATTTAAAATTTTGTCATGTGTACTTAGCCTCTTATAGCATGCTAGAAATAAAAGATGAAAGCATATCTAAGAAGATGAGTACATCAGACAATTTTGTTACATGTTCTATTAGGTGTGGCCTGCTCTAAAACTTGAGAAGCACTCTTGATTGAGAAGGCTGTGTTTGGCAACCATTTTCAGTGATCTTGCCCTGCTATGAATTAATGCTGCAGCATGCTTGCAATAAGTTGTTGACATAACTGTCCCAGCCTCTTCCAAAAGGAATTTGCCACTAATCACCACACAGTACTTAGGACACATAAGCATCTTGGTAGATATTCAGTTTCCTTTGCAATTCCAGATGATTAGCTTCAAGAATACCTCATGGGTGCCTTAGGTCTTTCCAAAATGATGTCTCACGGCTGCCAATGATCCTCTTTATATGCTAAGTATATAGGTCCCTAACCCACAAAATCTTCTTCCACGTCTAAGAATCCGTAGGCTATGACAGGACTTCCCATAAGAAATTTCTCTTTAAGATGACCGAGTGTATTCATATGACCTAGCGACTTTCTTTGTTTTCACAAATACCCCAAATGATCTTCATTATATAGGCATTCTTCATGGTTATATGTTATGAAATCTTAAGTCCTCTTTGCTCTTTAGGTTAACATATTGTGGACCAGTCGACTTTAGCCCTCTTGATTTCTCTTGGTAGAAAGTAAGAAAAAGTCTAATATCTGCAGACTGCAATAAGGACTGAGTTGATTAGCTGAATACAATTGGCATGCGATAGTTTAGAAGCTACCCAGCTCTTGATCCTATTGTTTAATCTGTCCAAAAGAGAAGAACAATCCCTGAATATTAAACCTCAAGAAACGAGGGAAACTCCCAGGTATTTGATTGGTAATGTATCAACAGGCATGCCAATGATTTCAGTCAGCCCCTCTCCTTATCTTCAAAGACTCCAGCAATAAAAATCTTAGACTTGTTCAGGTTGGGCTTCAAACTTGATATAGCATGAAACTCCATTGGAGTTTTTTTTTTTTTTTTTT
>AP025056.1:35141202-35166750 GCA_036186865.1 Eustoma russellianum
TTTTTTTTTTTTTTTTTTTGTAATTAGCTCCATTGGAGCTTCCTTTATGAGCTTAACAGAAGATTCATTTGCATTTGCAAGAATGAAGCATCCGCAAATGCCAATGATGTTAGACCCATATTCTCACATCAAGGGTCAAAACTTAAGTCTTCATCCTCTGTTATAGACTTCAGCATCTGTGTGACGCCTTCCATAACCAATATAAAGAGACAGGGAGATAGGGGGTCACCTTACCTTAAACCCCTAAAAGATTTAAAGTGACCAACCAATGACGCATTAAGGTTGACTGAGAAAGAAGCAGTAGATATACAAAGATGTACCCAAATCTTATATCTCTCTCGGAAGTTCATGTTTTTGAGGATCTCCATTAGATAACTCTTTTGCCAGTGCCGAATGCTTTCATGATGTCACAACCTTTAGGTCCCGAATCATTACTGTAGTTTTAACTATCTCATGCATCAGAAGAATATTGCCTTGGATGTTTCTTCCTTGTACAAAAGCTGATTGATTCTCATTAACCAATGAAGGCAATACTTGCTTCATTCTACTTGCCAATATTTTGGAGATGACCTTGCAGGGTATATTGCAACGCAAGATGAGCCTGAAATCCTTCATTTGGACACAAGCATCCACCTTAAACACAACAAGCTGGAAACATAATCTAGAAAAGAACACATCAAGTCCTTACCTATGTACTATGACTTTTGATGAAGCAGAAAAAACCAGCAAGTAAAAGAGCAGATGGGGCACAAAAGTGGATTATGACTTTTTTTGTAAGTTAAATTTTATAAATAAGCCAGAAAAGGCGAATTTACAAAGGCAGTTGCGAACTAAGGCAACAAGTAGCTTGACTGTAACCAAAAACCAAAAAGGAAGGTGGCTTACAATTTGCTATCAATTTCTAATGCCAACCTTCACAAAACTTGCCCTGGACGGACAATTTGAGGCAAGCTTACTGATGCTACTATTTATAATTACAAAACAACCAAAAGGTGGTTTACTGATTGGAACTTCTAACAAAATATAAATAAGAGAGTCCCATGTTTGGTCCCCATAGGTAGAGCTTAAGAGCGACAATCAACAGGACCATAAGAACCAGATACCACTTCATAAGACCCATCCTTCCAGCACTCAGTTTAGCAATTTCTACTTCTAGAGACTTCTGATATAGTTGAAGAAAGCGCTCAAGTAGCAAGGGGTACCGCCATTTGTGATCCTGCAGAAGAATTAGCAAATAAGCACAGTAGACTGGAAAGCAAAATTTCATTTCTAACTGAATTTAAGATTTGGCAAGCCAAAAGTTTATGAGGCAAAAATATGCATTGGGAGGCCAAGGTTGACTGCAATATTCCAGTTGGTATGGGTTTTCCTAATTTTGTTCCAGGAGGAGACACTAAACCTGAGGCTTTGTAGTATCTCATTGGTTATGGTTTTGGAGTTTTTCTTAATATTGTTGTGGATTCTATTATCACGCTCCCTCCATAATCAGTAAACTGCAATGGCCAGAACATGGAAGATCATCTCTTTTTGAAAATTGGAGCTCCACTGTGTTGTTAACAATCAATCCTGGATAAGATCCCAGGAATAAGTGATAGAGTGGCAATTCAGTTTTGAAAGGGTGGAGGTCCAAGTAGACTGTTAGAAAGAGCAACTGAAGAACAAGTGATCAATGTTTTCAGGGTACAGTCTACAAAGCAGACAGTGGTTGGTGTCCGCAATTCCCCATTGGGCGAATTTTTCTAGAGTAGGCAGCCTCTCCCGGAATGCCATCCAAAGGATCACAGCGAATCTGGGGAGATGACGCCTACTCCAAACAATGTTTGTCCAGGGAATAGTTACATGGGATAGTGTATTAACCTTTGTGGCACTAGAGATGGTAAATTGTTGTGAGGGGGACCATTGCCAATGGTCCTCCCTATCCGTCAGTGCGACCCCCCAACAGGCACGATTGAACTCAATGACTTGGGAGGCCCATCCCCTATCAAAGGGGAGATTCCAATGACCTCTATTAATTACCTCAGAAACCTTGGCCTTCAGACTAATGTTTAATTTTTGTCTGAGCTCAGAGAAGTTCTTCATTAACTTACCCCATGCGCGGGGTCGAACCAAAATGAAGTGGTTGTCCTATTACCTATAATTTTCTTAGTGGATTGTTCATATTGGTCCCTAATCAAAAGAAGTCTCTTCCACAACCAGTCATCTTGAGCCTAGAGCCGAACCTCCCAAAGAGATTTACCTTTGAGGATTACAGAGTGCACCCATTTTACCCAAAGGGATTCCTTATTCTCATATATGTGCCACACTTGTTACATAAGATATGCATTATTTACCAGTGAAAGGTTTGGGAGGTCCAGCCCCCTGCCTCTATTGGCATACATATATCTGTCCATTTAACATTTGCCTTTCTTGGTCCTCCCCATAGGAAAGTTCTTCGAATTCTTTCTATTTCTCTTAGGGTTCTCCTAGGTAGAAAGAATGATGTCGTCCAGTACCTGACAATAGCCACTGGGACAGATTTACTGAGTTGGAGTCTGCCACCATAGGATAGCTTGGAGGCAGTCCAGCTGCTGACTCTGGCATTTAGTTTATCTAACAGAGGGAAGCAGCCAGTGGAAGAAAGTTTCCTATTCATAAGAGGTAGACCTAGATATTTAATGGGGAGACTACCTAGAGGCATGCCTAGGATATCTGCAATGACGAGCTTCTTTGACTAGGAGACCCCAGAAACAAAAATTTCACATTTTTGTAGGTTAGGTCTCAGACCAGAGAGGTCCCTAAATTTGCTAAGAGGTCATCTGCAAAGACCAAAGAACTGAGTTTAATGGGTTAACATATAGGGTCGAAATTAAAGGGATGGTTTCAAATGCTGGTATGGAAAGCTGTGTGAAGCCTTTCATGACAAGGATGAAAAGTGCTGGTGACAATGGATCTCCCTGTTTAAGGCCATTGAAGCCTTGAAATTTCCAGTGATGGAGTCATTGAGATTAATTGAGAAGGAAGCAGTAGGTATGCAAAGGTATATCCAGTGCTTGAATTGTTGGGGAAAGTTCATGTTTGTTAGGATGGACATTAGATAGCTCCATTTGAGAGCATCAAATGCTTTCATGATGTCCACTTTGATTGCACAGCAAGAAGGGCCAGCATTTCTCTGATAGTGCCTAACAAGGTTATGCATAAGCAGGATATTATCCTGAATGCACCTACCTTGTACAAAAACAGATTGGTTGGGATCCACTAGCAGGGGTAGCAGAGGTTTAATACAGTTTGCAATGATTTTAGATATGACTTTGTTAGTAACATTACTTTTTCTGTAATTTAAATTTTATAAATGGGCCAAATAGCCGAATATACGGGATCTACAAAATGTTGCAATCGATGGCAACAATCGCTTGAGAAGAGCCAAAAACCAAAAGATAGGTGGCTTATAAGATGCTAATCATCGACTAGTGCCAATCTTTACAAAATTTGCCTTCAAGGGTCAAGCATTTCTATTTACAGTTAGACAAACCAAAACAAGTTGCTTTTTAAAACAAAACATCAACGGAGGGAAGACAACATTTTGGTGCAAACAGTATAGACTCTTCTTCGTGGATAGGCACCAAGGAAGCGAAATGTAACGATTAGATATCAATAGCCCTGGATTCCTCATATCAAAATCAACAGCCATGGATCTTTCATCCTCTGTATGGGACTTTGGACAAAAACATCCTTGTGCTTGGCAACAGAAATGTGAGAAGGTAGCTTTCTGATCATGGAAAAGATGCGAAACATATCGTCTATCAGCTGGCAATTCTTGCCTGTGATTCTATGGACAAACTTCCTCATTTTGGTCATCCTGTTCCTTGCTTCCTCGCCTTTTGCTCCCTTTGCTCCTTGGTGGACCTGTCTATGGCCAGGAACGGTTGCTCCAGCATAAATGGCACACTTCCTGGTGGCCTTCTCAAAGTGTATGCATCAATAGACATGAACGGTTGCTCCAGCATAAATGGCACACTTCCTGGTAGCCTTCTCAAAGTGTATGCATCAACCATCAGGACCTATCAAGCTCTTTCATGACAAACTCCAAAATGTCCTGGCGATATACCACTTCTTTAGCCACCACTTCAGTCACCTGCAATCCAAAAAGGACAAGACACAGTACCACTTCAAAATATAACAAATTATATGAATTTGAGCACATTATTATAGAGCTTAGTGAGCTAGACTTGAAAAGAAAGAAATTCAAGCAAAGGAGGTTGAACCGCCTAAGTAAAAAGTGTTTATTTGAATATTTTCATAGGCAGTCCCAATGTAAGAGCTAACTTCCAATTTCCTTTTTTTCTTTCAATTCCTTGCCAAGACATAACATTGTACCTAACATTTTGGAGAGTGAGTTTCATTGATTGTTGCTTGTTGGTTCTTCCCAATCTTCTGGTAAATCCGTTGATTCCTTTCCCTCCAGATGCCATGGACTGTCGCGGAGAGGCCAAAGTACAGGAGATCCTTGTGGAACCTCGATCCCAGTACCTTCCAGATGTATCTGTGAACCATCCGAGGATGTCTGCCCAATTGTTGGTCCATTTCCTAGCTGACAGTTGTTTTAGAATACTCATCTAGACCTCAGTGAAATAGCTACTCTTCCAACAGGTCATCCAAAGAATGATGGCAAATCGAGGGAGATTAAGTCTACACCAGACAATTTTGTGCCAGCTAACCACAGGGGCTGGGGGCTGATGTACTTTGGCAGCGCTAGCAACCGAGAAGGTGGCATCAGGAATCCAAATCCATATGTCGGCGCATGGGGAAAGTTTGATTGATATGCATGCTTGGTAGAATCCTAAGGACTTGCTGGTCCCAACCTCTGCCAAATGGAATGCTCCACTCGTTTCCTTGTAGAACTTGACTGATTTTTGCATCCAGATCAATGTTTAGTTTCTTTCTCGTTTCAGGGACTTCCTGGATCAAAATCCCCCAAGGATGCCATGAATCCTTCCAAAAGAAAGTCTCACTACCATATCCCAGTTGTCTTCTGGTATGGGTTGAGAACTGATTCCTAGTCCACATTAAGCGTTTCCACATCCAAGAGTCTGTTGGTTTGGGTTTCACTTCCCATAAGGTGCGTCCCTTTAGGATCACAGAGTGTACCCAATCCATAAACTCTCTTTACCTTCCAGTATATTCCAGATTCCCTTCATTAGGTAAGAAGAGTTTACAAGAGTTAGGTCCACAAAATTAAGGCCACCTTTTTCCTTAGGTTGACAAATGGCTTTCCAACTGGTTTTTGCCTTTCTAGAGTTTCCCCACAAAAATGATTTCAGAAGCCTTTCGATGGATCTGATAACCCTTCTAGCAGAAAGTAGGCAGCGGTCCAGAATCTGCAAATGGCATATAGGACTGACCTTATAAGCTGGACCCTTCCACCATAGGAAAGATTCCTAGTAGCCCAACCTTCAACTCTACTTTTTAACCTGGCCATTAAGGGAAGACAATCATTGTGGAATAATCTCCCAGATAACAAAGGAACTCCAAGGTACCTAGTGGGGAGCTTACCAAGAGGGACACCAAGGATCGTGGAAATATCATTTTTCATACTATGTGGTACGGCAGAGATGAAAACCTCAGATTTTTGGAGGTTTGGCTTGACTCCGGAGAGGGATTGGAACTCTTCTAGGGTATCTCTAATGACTTTGATGGACTGGAGGTTTGCTTTGGACAGAATGAATAAATCATCAGTAAATGCTAAGGATGATATTCCTAAGGATTTGCATTTGTCATGGAATTGAAATGAAGGAGAATTGGATTTGTCTTTCAAGAGCTGTGTGAACCCCTCTATGGCTAAGATGAACAAGTATGGTGAGAGAGGATCCCCTTGTCTAAGCCCTCTCGTGGATCTGAAGTTTCCGGTCAGTGACCCATTAAGGTTGATTGAGAACGAGGCAGTAGAAATACATAAGTAGATCCACTTCCTACATTGGGGAGGAAAATCCATGCACTCTAAAATTTGCATGAGATATTCCCAGTTGATCGTGTCAAAAGCTTTCATTATGTCTACTTTGATAGCACATCTTGCAGGACCATCAGCCTTTTGGTAGTTTTTAACTATTTCATGCATGAGGAGAATATTGTCCTGGATATTCCTACCTTTTACAAAAGCTGATTGGTTCTCATTCAGTAGTGTTGGGAGTATAGGCTTTTTTCTGGATGCTAGGATCTTTGAGATAACTTTGTATGTAACATTGGAGCATGAGATTGGCCTAAAGTCCTTTATTTTTGTGGGTCTTTCAGTTTTTGGTATTAGAGTAAGGGCAGTACAGTTCATGGGGTAATAGATGAAATTTGAGGTAAAGAAGAAGTTTACAGCCGCCGTGAAATCTTCTCCCACCACATTCCAATTATCTTGGAAGAATTCAACTGTATAACCATCCGGCCCAGCGGCACTGTCCCTTTTCATAAAAAAAAAGGGAATCCTTTATCTCTTTGTTGGAGATAGGAGATTCCAACTTCATTTTTTGTTCTACACCAAGTTTGCCTCCGTTCCAGGGGTTCCAAGTCCTGGGAGGCTTTGGATTGTGGGTTGGTTCTTTGAAAAGGCCTTCAAAGAAATCTACCACAATACGTTTTATTTCTTCATAGTCTTCCACTATGATGTTTTGGTCATTCATAAGCTTAAGAATTTTGTTCCTATCTCGGTGAGTTTATTCAGTCCTATGAAAGAAATGAGAGTTCTTATCACCCTCTTTCATCCACCTTACTCTAGCCTTTTCTTTTAGGAAGGATTCCTCAAAGCTTAAGAGGCTAGCATATAGCTTGGCCAGGTTTCTTTCTGACCTTTGCAGTTCATTATTTTGGTTATCTTTTGCCAGCTCCTCTTGGGCAATCTCAAGTGTTTTCCTTGCTTCAGCTACTCTACTCGATATATTCCAGAAGTGTTCTTTGTTTAGCTCCCTGAGTGGTATCTTTAGGTTCTTTAGTTTCTTTGTGAGGTTAACCTGAAGGTTTCCTAGGTGGTTAAGGCTCCACGCTTGATGGAGTAAGTTTTTGAAATATGGGTACCTCATCCACCCTTTCATGAACTTGAAGCGTTTCGGACCAAAGATGTTCTCGTGTTGGATTAAGAGGATGTCAGGTGAGTGATCTGAAGAGATGGGAGGCTCGTAATTTAGTTGAAAATGAGGTACTTGATCCTTTCAAGGATCATTGGAAAACATGTGGTCAATTTTGGAGGCAACTCTTTGGTCCCCGACCCTCATATTTGACCACGTGAATTCAGAGCCCTTGGATGGGATATTGACCATATCCATGTCATGGATCCATTGAGTAAAATCTCTTATGGCTTGTCTATCCGCTTTTCCGGCACCTAATATCCCTCTTTCATCCAGAACAGTGTTAAAGTCTCTCATCACAAGCCAAGACTGATTTCCGTATAGTTGGTATTGATACCTAAGTTCAGACCAAGTTCTCTCCTACGGGTTCTGTCATTGTATCCATACACTACTGTGAGTAAGAATTCATTTTCTTTAGGGGTGAGTAATTTGAGCTTACATGTAAGGGATTATTCAGTGATATGCAAAATCTGAGTATCAAATAGTGTAGGGTTCCAAGCAACCAATACCCTACAGACAGAATTTGTGAGACCATTGTGGGTAGTCTCCCAATTCCTATATAAGTTTTGTCTGATAGCAGGTAAACTAGAGGTTCTGACCGTTGTTTCAACCAGGCCAATGAGACTTATGTTGTTTTCTCTACTGACTTTCTTAATCTCAAGCTGCCTAAGAGGGGAGTTTAGGCCCCTAAAGTTCCAGCATGCGATTTTAATCATTTAGAGCGTTTATTCCCTCGGCCTCTAGGCCTTCCTCTACTTGCACCTCTACTATATTGGCTATCTTGTGTAATATCCTTATCTGCTAGACTAAGATTCTCAAAGTTTGCTTGCTCTATTTGCGGCTCAGCTTGAGGCTCAACTAGGGAAGGCCTACCACTGATCTGAGATTGGATGAAAGAAGTATCTGGGCTGACTGGTTCTTTAAGAGAAGAGGGTATGTCCATTACGTTGCGGTTGCGGTTGGCAACAGGGTTGAGGCTTTGGGCGGTACCAACCTCATTGTCCGAGTCTATTTCCCCTTGGTTGGGCATGGTTTTAACATTGATAAGACTTAAGTTAGTGGCCTTCAATTGTGGTTGGGTTAGGGTTTCCATTTGGTTATGGAAAGTTTCTAGTTTCTTGGCTTAATATTACTATTAATTATGAGTCCTAGGGGCATTAGGCTGTGTAGGGAGTCTTCATCATCTCCTCGGATCTCCCTATCCTTGGGTGTATTTACTGAGGTGGAAGAATTGTGTTCCTCATCCTCAATACAAACCTTCTTTAAGACCTTTTCACTTACCTGCCGTTTTTCATCAGGACCAACCACAGGATCATCTTCTAAACCTGCAAGGGACTAAATCTATTAGTTGAGGATTGAGATAGAATAGGAGAAAAAAGCTTAATGTCATTCGCATCGTTTGCAGCTGTCTTTAGTGCCAGCGGACCATCTCTTGGGGCCGGAGATAAAGTCTCACTAAGAGCTTTGGTTGCAATAGTCTCCATTAACTGCATTTGTCCTTGAGTTAGTCTTGTTTCATTCAAAACATCCTCACGATCAGTCCCTTCATCAGACCAGGCTGGATTTGTTGTAAGTTTCACCGCCATGGTCTCAAGTGATTTCCCCTTCAGTGTCACAGTGCTAGGCATATTTTGCGTTTGCCTTGATTGGTTCCTACGAGGGAGCTTCACAGTTTCTGCAGGCTGTCTTTGCAAGGCCTGACTTCTAGCATTTTTGACCTAACAATTATGTCCAAAGGTTTTGCAGTTTTTGCAGTGGGATGATAGCCATTCGTAAATTACCTCTTGAGTGCAATTTTTCCCTTTCATCTGTGAAGTGTATAGTAGACGGTAGGTTTTCACCTGCTGGATCTCAATGCATATTCTCGCATACGCTACCCTGGACTGAGAAGCAGTTAGTTTATCCATGAACATTGGTTTACCAATTCGTGTACCTAACCCGCTAAGTACAGTTGAAGTAATGTGGGCAAAGTCTGGGGAATTGAACGCAAACCGGTACTACATTTAGTTTGAGACGTTGAATAGGCTGTTCAGGGGACCAAGGTCGTAGGAAAAGTACACAATTACCAAATGGAAGGGGGGATAGCTCTATGATCTCCTGCATGCTGTCATCCGACTGGAATCTAAAGACAAAGAGATCTTCTACCTTCTGCCCTTCCAGCATGCCTTTTGAGTTCCATCTCTGTTCAGCAAACTTCTTCATGTTTAGACAGGAGGCCATATTACCCATAACCTGCCCCACTATAGCAGTTTTCCATTTTCTTTTATCGACTTCAACCTCAGATGGATTATTTTGAAGGATCAGATTCCACCTTCAATGGAGATCTATGCAGAAGTGAGAGTTGATGGAGTATCCGGACGAAAATCCGGTTTGAGCAGAGATGCCCAAACGGATTTGGCACGAACCCCAGGTTGCATGTCTCGTGAGTTTAGGCTAGTGTTATACAAGCCATTTTAGAGAAAGAAAAGGAGATTAAGGTAGATCCGACCGCTAACAACAGCGGTCAGGCAGGCCTTAAGGCCCGTAGGCGAAAGCCTTCCACAAGACCGAGCAGTAGTGAAGAAGAGGAAAATTTTGGTGTTAAAGATTTACAGGATTTTTGAAGAATCAGCGAAGAGAGGAAGAGAAGGGTGGAGAGAGAAGTGGAAAAATAGATGTTGTGGTGGATTTTTGTCCGTTAACAATGGAGATAAGGCTTTGTGTGGCTGTGAGGAGGAGAGAGAATGAGTGTTGATGTGTTTGGTGTGATGGATGTTTAGATATTTTCTAGAGAGTGGCGAGAGCAACTTCTTGAGATAGAGAGCGTTGTTTTTTGCTGTGAACTTCACAACTGATTTGACCTTGTTACTAACATTACAACAGGAAATGGGTCTAAATCCTTCATTTTTAACAGGACTTTCTACCTTTGGGATTAAGGAAATGGTTGTGGTGTTAAGGAGAAAATAAAGGTAACTTTGTGTGAAAAAGTAATCTATGGCATCCATAAATTCCTTTCCCAATAG
This sequence comes from Eustoma russellianum, assembly GCA_036186865.1. NCBI lineage: Eukaryota > Viridiplantae > Streptophyta > Magnoliopsida > Gentianales > Gentianaceae > Eustoma > Eustoma russellianum. Next base: position 35,151,287 of record AP025056.1, read on the forward strand.
ATCCCAGTTGTGTTTATAAAATTCCACTGTGTACACATCCGGACCTGGGCCACTATCATTCTTCATGGAAAATAATGTGTCTCTTATCTCTTTACGTGTTACTTTTGCTAACGAAGAATCTGCTTGATCCTGACTAAGGAATTTACCTTCCCAGGGTTGTGAAGGAACTGGTTGAGGGTTTGGCTCTGAGAAAAGGTTTTTAAAGAAATTGACAGTTAAGTTTTTTACCTCCTCATAGTCTTTGGTCCAAGTTCCTTCTTTATTCTGCAACCTTAAAATCTTATTTCTAGTTGTATGTGCTTTAACTGTTCTATGGAAAAATTTGGGTGTTTTTGTCCTCTTTCATCCATTTAATTCTAGATTTCTCCCTAAAGAATGTTTCCTCAAAAGAGGAGAGTTTTATGTATTCCTCCAGGGCATGTTCCTCCATTCGGAAGGACAGTGGGTTTGAGCTATCTTTCATAGCATTAAATTGGGTCAGTTCCAGGTCCTGTCTAGCCTTTTGAACCCTCACAGAGTTGGCATAAACCTTTGTGTTGAGTTTCCTAAGTGGGCTTTTTAATCTCTTAAGTTTTTTAGCTAGGCGGATTTGGAGATTACCCTGGAGGGGAATATTCCAATCTTCCTCAAGGATTGATTTGAATTTGGGATGTTTCATCTAACCTTTTATAAATTTAAATGGTTTGGGACCTAAGTTTTGGTCCAGCTTAACTGAGAGCACCCCTGGGGAGTAGTCTGAGAGAACAGGAGAATTCAAACCCTCTAGATGGGATGTGAAGCACACCCACATCCTTAATCCAGTCTTGGAACTCCTGGATAGCATATTTATCTATTCTTTTATGCCCCTTCTTTCCCCTACTATCAAGGATGGAGTTAAAGTCACCCATGATGAGCCAGGGTCGTGGCCATGAGTGTCATGTTGGTACCTAAGGGATCTCCATAGGTCCCTCCTTAGGCTTCTTTCATTGAAGACATAGACCGCAGACAATAAGAAACTTACTGGGTCAGGTGTTGTGGTGGTCATTCGACATGTGATACATTGTTCTTCTACATTTAGGGTCTGGGCATAGAAGAGATTTAGGTTCCAACCCACCCAGATCCTAGTCACTGAGTTAGGAGAGTATTGTGTACCACTTCCCAATTTCTAAAGATTTTCTTTGAGAAATTTTGTTGCATAACCTTTACTTCCAAAAGTCCTATGATATTTATTTCCTTGTTTAATATGTATTGTTTAACTTCTTTTTGTTTTAAGGGGAAATTTAAGCCCCTTATATTCTAACTCGCTAACTTAATCATTTCTTTGTTCTAGTCCCCCTTGGCCTGACCCAGCTTTTGCTCTTACCAAACCTAGTGGGGAAGGGGCTTGAATATTTTCTGTGATGTGGGCTATTCTGGTTTATCTTACACTTTCTCTTTGAGCTTTTCCTTTCAGAGGAATTCCGTTTAGTGATTATGGTTCTCATTCTAGCCTGCTTGGGCCTGATTCGTTATCGGTTTCTTCCTCAGCACTTGTAGTGTTGTACCAGCTTGAATCATTCTGTAGCCTATCCAGCGTAGAATTAATATTCCTAATATGTTTTGCAAGTGTTCTGTTGTATTCAAGTCCTCCCTCAGTTTCCTCTTCAGAGTTATAGCTTGATTAGGAACCCTCTTTGTTGGTGTTGGGATGTGTTTGAATTTGTGACCCTAGATTTCCTTTAGGAGCCCAGACAGTTTGGGACATTGAGCTCCTATACTATCCTCACTATCAAGTGACTGAAGGAGAGCAATGGGATGAAGGTGTTGTGGTCTTTGCGTGACTCTTAATCTTGAATGGGAGATCATTCTGGGCTTCCATTTGCATTTCGATTGTTTTAGCTCTATGTTTTTGGGGTATGGGACTTCTAGTCCTCTGGGGCCTTTTACTGGTGTTTTTGGTGGGAATAGGCTGGGATTTTAGGGAGGCCTTTGAATTTGAGGGACGGGGCCTTTTGGTTGGTTTACTGTTGGTTACACTAGAGCTAGGCAATTATGTCCAAAGGTTTTGGACTTTGAGCATTTGTTTCGTAACCACTCATATATAACCTCTTGTGCATGTCTTGTACCCTCTTCGTCTATGAAACTTATGGTTTTAGGAAGGGGGTTATCAGCTTTGATTTCAACACAAATTCTAGCATAGGTAACACAGCTTTGAGAAGTAGTGAGTTTGTCCATGAAGATAGGCTTCCCTATTAAGGATCCAAGCCCACTGAGAACATGTGGGTTATAGTAGTGAAGTCGAAGGTTTGGGAATTTTATCCAAACAGGGACCGAATCAAGGTTCAGTCTTTGGATGGGTTTGTTTGGAGTCCATAACCACAGAAATAGCACTTTGTTGCCAAAAGGAAGAAGAATTAGACATATGGTACATGGGGTTGAACCAAAGACCTTTGCATTTTAGGACCTTTGTTCTAACCACTTGAGCTCCATAGATACTTCTCTTTCACTGTTATTTGATGTTTGCAAAATTATCTAGTTCTAGGACACAAATCTAGATGTTTGCTTACTTCTTATGGAAGACAATATTTTTTTCTTTTTTTTTTAACTAAAATGCATACAAGGGCAATTGCTTAATGTACATTCAGTCCACCAGTAGGCAACACCTACTTGTAGAGAACAATTCAAAATCCTATCTAGAGAAAGTCCATTAGCCATTACTTTGACCCTCTTCTTCTATTCTTACCACTAGTACATTGTTTAATTGACTTGGCACCAGTGCCCCCACTCAAGTTGACCACTGATTCAGGCCGTTAGATTTGTGCCTCTTACCCTAGTCTCCCTAGCAATGTGAGGAGGAACTAACTTAGAAGATTCCTTAACAGCATGAACATGCTGTTCATGATCATTTTCCTCAACTCAATATCATCATCATTCTCGGTTTCAGTATCATGAGAGTGTTTTTTGCCTTACCTTTTTGATCCTTTTTTTTACTTGCCTTCAGAGAATTGTTTTTCTTCTACTTGCTTTCTGTGCGCATTCCTTTTTTGTTATCCTCTGCGATGTGTTTTTCTTACCTGCTTTTTCAATCTCAAGTTCTAAGGGTAAAATCAGAATAGACCACTTCCTTATGTGAGCTAGAACCTGGAATCTAGCTATCAGAATTGTTCTTCACATCACTAACCACAAACCTTATGGAGGACAATATCAAAGTGTATTTAATGAAAGTAACCAGCTAAAGAAGGCATCTGCAATAGTCTAATGCACGGATCACTTCCAGTGACAAGTGACGAAAACCTTTGAAGGTTATTCTTTCTCTAAAAATTTTCCTCTAACCTCTCTCTTAAAATTTTTGTTGAAATATATCCCATATATGACTGTTAGGAATTAATTATTATTCTTAGCCTTAGTCTTTAGAATTTTTTAAAACCTCTCTCTCTTCTCTCAGAAATATTACCGTTGCTCCTTTGTATATAAAAGGAGCACCAGTGATCATTGTAATAAGCAATGTAGAATACTGAAATATGAGATTTGTTCTTTCTTAATTCTTATTTGTCTATATGGTATCAGAGCCAACTTGGCAAGAAATTTGAGAAACTGCATTTTATGCAGTAAATCTCTCACTGCTCAAATTGCAGTATTTAAATTCAAAAGAGAATTGCAGAATCAGATATCTGTAAAGAAGAGAAGTTCTTTATTGAAAGAGCACTTCTGGAAAAAAGGAGTGAAAAGTGCAGGGTGTAAAAGTGCAGAATGCACCGAAGAAGAAGAACGAATTTTGGAGAAAAAGAAGAACGCAAAACAGGAGTGAAAAGGGAAGTTTTTTATTTTTTTAAAAAAATATATTATTTAAAATTTGTGGAAAATTGTACAAAACGTGTATTTGCATGCATTTCTACACGTACTCATCTTTCCCAGAGGTACAACACGTTTCATCTCAGTTTTTTCAAAGTGGAGTAGCCCACTATTGAATTTTTTACCAAGGCTTCTTCGAGAAGTCTCGTTTCCTTCGAGAAACTTTTAGATGCAAGTTGTACAACTTGCATTTCTTCTCACATCTGAAAGACTCACATCTGAAAGTCTCTACTTTTTCCTCTCTGCGTTTCTTCTTCTTAAGCTCTCTTTCTTCAAGCTTTCTTCTTCCATTCTGATAATCATCAAAGTTTCATACGTCTTCTACTAGCACTCCTATATCTGCTACTCGAAGAAGCGAAGCTTCTTCATCTGTTACTGCTGCAGCACCTGCTGCTTCGTTACCAACAGGTACCCTTGATGGTAGCTCTGTAATGGTCACTAATCTGAAATTAACCAGTCACAACTACCTTGCATGGAGCAAGACAGTTGAGATATTCATTATGGGAAGGGGAAAAGATGATTACCTCTACGGTAACATGCAAGTTCCTTTACCTACTGATCCGTTATGTAGACAATGAAAAACTGAAAATGTCATGATAATGTCATGGTTGATCAGTTCCATGACTCCTGAAATAGGGAATAACTTTATTCTCTGTTCTACTGCGGATGAGATCTGGAAAGCAGCCAAAGAACTCTACTCACAGACTGACAATGTTGCAAAAATATATGAGCTGGAGACTCAGGTTAATGAACTTAGACAAGGTGATTTACCTGTTAGTTCTTATTACTCTCAGCTTACACTGTTATGGCAACAAATAGACACATATGAGACTCATAAGTGGGGTTTACCTGCTGATGCCATGGCCTTTAAGAAATTCATTGAAACAAAGAGAGTATTTAGATTTTTGCAAGGTTTACATAAGGACTTTGATTCTGTGCGTAGTAGATTGTTGGGTACCAAACCATTCCCTACCTTAAATTCTGTTTTTTCTGAAGTTAGACTTGAGGAGTCTCGTATTCGGGTTATGATGAGTCATACATCACACAATACTGAAAGTTCTGCTCTCTCTGTTCAAACTTATACTGAGGATACTAAACCAGTTTCTAATCCTTCTGCTAACACTAATCCCTCTGCCTTAGCTGTCTAAAGAGGTCCTAGTCAAGGAGGAAAACCTTATTGCAAATATTGCAAAAGCTCTGGTCACTCATATGATAATTGTTACATTAGACCAGATGCTAAAGTACAAAGACCTACAAAGTTCTCTGGGAATAACTGGAGAAATAATAGGTGGAAACCTTCCAATAATGATCATTGGAGAAATAATGGGTCTCAAGGAACAATGGCTCAGTTGGCAACTCAGATGCAGAGTGAGATGCAAGAGACTAATCCACCTCTTCAGCAACAAATAGACACTATATTGAAGATACTGGAGCAACAACAACTTGAGAAGACATCTACTAACTCAGTTGCCACGATGGCACATACAGGTAATCTAGGTATGTCTGAACACATAAATTGGATAGTAGACTCAGGTGCGTCTGACCACATGACTCATGATAAGAAAATACTTACTAATTATGTTCACTTCACTGCTCCTAAGTATGTAGAAGTTGCAACTGGATTCAAAACATACATATTTGGAAAAAGGGATATTATTCTTAACAATGGGATAAAATTATTAAATGTACTCCATATTCCTAATTTACATTTTCATTTAATTTCTGTTAAGAGATTTACTATGGACAATAAGTGTTTTGCATCCTTCTCACCATCTGAAGTTCTATTTCAGGGAACTACTCAGAGGGAGAAGATTGGAAGTGCTAGTATCCACAAAGGACTCTATCTTTTCGGGACAGTTTTAGGTTCAAGAAACATTTGCTGTGTTGCTAAGTACAGGGTGGATGCTGGCTGTTCCACTAGTTCTAGCAACTATCTTTTGCTATGGCATAGAAGACTAGGACATCCTAGTTTTGGGTATCTGAAGAAAATTATGCCTAATTTATTTTTGAATGTAGACTTGTCATGTATTACTTGTGAGGTCTGCGAGTTAGCTAAGCAGACTAAAGCTACATATCCAGCAAAATAGTATGTTTCCTCACAAGCCTTTGATTTAATACATTCTGACATTTGGGGTCCATCCAGAGTGAGCAATATAAATGGATCAAGATGGTTTATTTCATTTGTTGATGATCATACTAGAATTATATGGGTTTTTCTTATGAAACACAAATCTGATGCAAGCAGGGTAATTCAGAACTTTATCACATTTATTCTTTTTTTTTGTAATTATTCACATTTATTCAAACTCAGTTTAACACTATTATTGAAACTATAAGAACTGATAATGGCCAAGAGTATTTAGATAAAGACATCCAGAATTTTCTGACTAAACTGGGTATTCATCATCAAACAGCCTGCACATATACCCCTCAACAAAATAGGGTGGCTGAAAGAAAAAATAGGCACTTACTTGAAGTTACTAGGATTATTATGTTTACTCACAAAGTCCCTAAGTTTTATTGGGGTGAGGCAGTTTTAACTGCCAAATACCTTATCAACAGACTACCATCCAGGGTTCTGTCTTTTCCGATTGAGTTACTGAAAATGAGTTATTCAAATTCTCATCTGATTTCCACTTTGCCCATCAAAGTATTTGGAAGCTGCTCTTATGTATTTTTACCTTCTCATATATGGAGTAAACTAGATAATAGGGTTGTCAAATACATCTTTATTGGTTATTCCAATACTCAAAAAGATTACAAATGTTATGATCTCTCTAAAAAGATTTATGTAACTTTGAAGTTAAAATTGACGAAACTAATGCTTTTTATAACAAGGATTATGTTTCTTCTTCTTCACATATGCTTTTTATAACAAGGATTATGTTTCTTCTTCTTCACCTGATTACCAAAACTTCTGGAGTATAGTTGATATTGCTAATGATGCTAACTCCTCTGTTGAATGTTCTCCTGTTAGCAATCCAATTCCTTCTGATACTTTAGGTACCAAGGAAGACAGTCAGTTCAGAGGGAGTATCTCGGGTGACAAAAAGCCTATAATCAAAGTATATCAGAGTAAGATCCACAAACTTTCTGATTTGCCTTCTATAGATGAGGTACAGGAACATGAATCTCCCAAAAAGGTACCATCTGCATCTAGGGATTCATTTCCTTTGGATATACAAGATTCAGATGTATCACAATCTAACCTACCAACTGAAGTCTCAGGTGATGATTTCTGTTACTCAGAACCTATTCCTGATGATAGGCCAGTAGCTATTCGTAAAGGTGTAAGAGAATGCACTAAGCATCCCTTAAGAAAATTTGTGTCCTATGCAGCATTATCTCCTACATTCTATGTCTTCACATCTGCATTAGATTCTGATCAAGTACCAAGAAATGTTCATAAAGCTCTAAATAATCCATTATGGTGTTCAGCTGTTAAGGATGAAATGCATGCACTTATTGTTAGTGTATATGCCCTAGGCCATTATTTGGATATTTATGTTATACATTTATTATTAATAAAAGAGGTTTTATCATTATTATTGTTGGTTAGTATGTTACACAATTTTGATATATGTCCCTGATTTATTATTGTTATAGAGATAAAATAATTTATAATCAGTATGAGCATTGATTTGATAATCATGAGATGATTATGTGTATGGTGATACAAATCAATTTCATAGATACTTGTTAGAGAACAATGTATTGGATAGATCCATCATGAGATTACTACATGGATTAGCGTCATAAGTAAATCTCATGATAGTCATGTTTCCTTTGACTTGAGATTGTCATAGTTTCCAACATAAGGACTATTATATTTTGACATGATCAAACGTTATCCATAACTGGATAATAATGAAGGCCATGATTGAATGTGATAGAAATTATGTAGAGGATATTAAACAATCAAGATAGAATTTGTCCCTCTTTTGAGAGAGATATCTTTGGGCCCCTCGATTAGTGAGACTGTGAAATGCATGGCCATGCTCAAATGAATTGATAGTGTGATCAGTATCATTTGTTTTATCAGTCTACTAAGAGATCGAGTAATCATATGTTTGAACAATATAAGTATGACGCTGACCATGACTTATGTTCAAACTAGATATCATGTGACAAAGGGATTAATGCATGTACTATTATTAGGCTAGTTGGACTTTACTCGTATTAATTGGGTAGTCGTAATGCCTTGCTAGAGGCCAATTACGACTTGTTGGTTTAATAGAGATTTAATCAACTGCCAATTAATATGGGCCTATCGGGTCACACACAAGAATGCGTATGGCTGAGATTAATAATATTAATAATATTAATATTGGATATTAATTATTATTATTATTATTTTCGTTTTTATGGTTATATGTATATATATATATATTATCGAATAATAATGACAGAATCCATATCTGATATGGATTTTGAATATCCTGATAGAATCCATATCTGATATGGATTTTTGATTGGCATTGACTAATCCGATTAGGACTCGGATTTTGACGTCAATATATGTGTATATATATTGTGTATCTCGTATTGAGAACACACACGAAAATAACAGAAAACCCTAGAGCCGTTTTTGGAGAAAAGCGAGTTCTCTCAGCCGCGCCGATCAAGAGCTAGCACTCCGGGCAGAAGCATTCGTGTGGATACCGACAGAGGGTGTTCGTGATTTCGCACCTCTTCCACCTGCGGATTTCGAATCTTTGGAGGTATTTTTTTACGTTTCTTTCATCGATTAAACGAACAACATGGATCCTTGGTAGGAAATCGGAGATCAAGTTTTGTTTTTCCGCTGCGCGTTTTGCAGTGATCTTGTCGGATTTCCTAACACTTATCAAAAATATAACATGGGATTTAATTAAGAATGATCATTCTATGAAAACAGTTGGATGCAAATGGGTTTTTTCTATTAAGTATAATTCGGATGGGTCAGTCAATAGACATAAAGCAAGATTGGTTGCCAAAGACTTTACACATACTCATGGTATTGATTATTTAGATACTTTTGCTCCAATGGCAAAGCTTAATACTGTTAGGATTATTTTTTCTATTGCTGTAAATCTAGACTGGAATATGATTTAACTTGATGTCAAGAATGCTTTTTTGAATGGTGATCTTCATGAAGATGCCTTTATGGATGTTCCTCCAGGCTTTGTAAATCAAGAAAACTGTAACAAAGTTTGCAAACTAAGAAAGACTTTGTATGGATTAAAACAATCACCTAGAGAATGGTTTAAAAAGTTCACAAATGTAATAATTAGTATGGTTTTGTTCAGACTCACAGTGATCATACTCTTTTTATTAAAGGTCTTGGTACTGGTAAGCTAACTGTGTTACTTGTATATGTTGATGATATAATTTTAACAGAGAATGACAATCAAGGTATCAATGGTATTAAAAAGCAGCTGGATACTGTTTTTGAACTGAAAGATTTAGGTTCCATTTAATATTTTTTGGGTATGGAAATAGGGATTGTAAGTATATCACAAAGAAAATATGTACTTGATCTGTTGTCTGAAACAGGTATGCTTGGTTGTAAACCTGTGTACACACCAGTTGATGCTTGTGCTAAAAATAAACCGGAGAGCAATGAATTATCTAATTAATTGAGTTATCAAAGACTTCTTGATAAACTGATTTACTTATCCCATGCTAGATCAGACATTTGTTATGCAGTCAGTTATGTTAGTCAATTCATGCATAATCCCAAAATTCATCTTAAGTGTGCTATGAGGATTCTTAGATATCTCAAAAATGCTCCTGGACAAGGCTTATATTTCAGGAAGAATGCAGATAGAGGATTAACCGTGTTTACTGATGCGGATTGGGGATCACTACCTTATATGCGGTCAACAATAGGTTATGGAACTTTTTTGTGGGGTAATCTTGTCACTTGGCGTAGCAAGAAACAATCAGTTGTTTCTCGAAGCAGTGCTGAGGCTGAATTACGGGCACTGACTCTAGGATTGTGTGAAGGCTTATGGATTAATCGCGTTTTAAAAGATCTAGGCCAGACTATCACGTTACCTATCAAAATATATTGTGACAATGCCCCTGCAATCCACATGATTGAAAATCCAATCCAACATGACAAGTTCAAGCACATTGAAATTGATCGACACTTCATTCGAGAAAAAATTGATGATCATATTGTAAATATTCAACATATTGCTTCCAAGTATCAAATTGCTGATATTTGGACTAAACCTGTAAGAGTTAGAATATTTCATGATTTATTTAGCAAGTTTGGTTGTATTAATATATACACCAAGCTTGAGGGGAAATGTTGAAATATCTCCCATATATGACCATTAGGAATTAATTATTATTCTTAGCCTTAGTCTTTAAAATGTTTTGGTCCTCTCTCTCTTCTCTCAAAAATATTACCGTTGCTCCTTTGTATATAAAAGGAGCACCAGTGATCATTGTAATAAGCAATGTAGATTACTGAAATATGAGATTTGTTCTTTCTTAATTCTTATTTGTCTATAATTTCCCTTCCCAACAAACAGAAAAAACTCAACCATCCCTTCTCCTCTCTCCTTCTCCACCATACACCACCGCTAGCAGTAGCTTCCTTTTACCTCTTTCCACCGTTAATGGTCATCTACCACCTATTTCTCCTTCAATTTCCTTCTTCTCTCTCCTCATTAATCCCTAGAGCTCTCACTCCGTCGTCTTCGCAAGCCATCTAGGCTACTCCAGCCACCGTTGCAAACGGTCAGAGATCTGTCTACAGTAATCATCCGTTCAGTTATGAATGGGCTTTTATATTCCATCCCATAACTCAAACATGCAACAACTTGTAAAGGCGAAATCGGCATGGGCTTCACTGCTCAAGTTTGATTTTGTGCTAAAAGCTTCGTCCAGCCATATGCAGGCTCAGATTAACAATGATAATGGTAAGAGATCCTTTGACATCAATCCTGAAAAGGTTGCGATTCAAAACAAAAATAGAGCTCCGGTATCATAGGCCAGGTAATGGGTAATGCTACATCTTTCTTCAACATGAAGACATTTATGAATGAACGATGGACTTCGAAACATCTCCTCGCAGTTGAAATGAAGGATGAGGATCTATTTATGTTTTGTTTCTAGTCCGAGGATTCGAAACAGAGTATCCTAGACCGCTTTCCTATTCCTTTCAAGAATAGAGCAGTTTTTCTTTGGAAGAATGAGGATCTATTTGTGTTTTGTTAAAGGTATTCTGAGCTCCTTGTCTTATATCCCTAGGTTGAGTAGCAACATTATGGCTACTGGTTTCCATTTGACCTACCTGCTTATTCTGAGTAGATTTCTCAACTCCTCAATGTCTTTTATACAGGCTGGGTAGCAGTGTTAGGGCCAGTTGGTTTAATCGCATTTTTCTCCTCATAATTATGACCAAAGGTTCTACACTTGATACATTGGGTAGGTAACAATTTATAAACTACCTCCTGCATACACTTTTAGCCATCTTCGTCAAAGAGGTAACAAAGTTTGGTGGATACTAACAGCCTTGATTTCCACACAGATTATAGCAAAGGTCATTCTATATTGTGAAATGGTCATTCTATCAATGAAAAGGGCTTTTCTATTCGATCCTGAGCCACTGAGCAAATGTGAGTTGAAGTAGTGTAGACGAAGGTTATGGAACTGGACCCAAAGTGGAATTGTTTCTAGTTTCAGTCTTTGAATAGATTTATTATGGGTCCACGACCAAAGAAAAAACACTTTGTTGCCAAAGGGCATAGGGGAAAGATCAAGTGTACTTTGCTTCGAATCCTTCGACTAGAAGCGAAACCCCAAACATATCTTCTCCTGTCCTTTGGGCTTCAAGTAATCCTTCCAAGGACCATTGAGTTTTTGCAAAGTGTTTCATATTAAGAAAGGAGGAAGTGTTACTCATCACATGTCCTACTATAGCTAACCCTTATTTTTTCATGTGGTATGCTACCTCCGCGGGGTCTATAAAAAAGGTCTTACCCTTGTCATTGTCGATTGGAACCAGTGCTAAAGTATATGTTTTTTTCTAGCATGAACTCGAGCTTGAGCAGCGAAGACTAAGCCGATTTCGCTCTAACCAGTGCTTGCATGTTGATATCTAAGCTAAATCAGTGAAGTCCAGACATATTGTGTTAGATTGTGGAGTTTTCTCTCCGATCATTTGTTCGGACGGCTAGAGTGGCCAAAAGGCCGACCGAGAGGAGTTGAGTTGTTTGTTCAGAGGGATTCGAGGTATATGAGGTTGGAAGTAGAGTTAGAAAAGGGAGGAGATGTAGTTGAGGAAGGAGGAGAGAAGGAGATGTGATGGCAGAAGGTGGAGAGATGATAGAAAAAGAGACGTTATAAGCTGAAATGTGAACGTTAAAGGCGGAGGGGAGGAGAGTGAAGGGTGGGTGGGTGTTTCTAGAGAGGAGGAGAAAAGTTTCTAGAGAGAGACATTAGCTTTAATTCTATAGATTCATATTCCATAGAGGCTTTAACCAAGTTATATCCCACAATGTTGACACCAATAAATAATCAATATTCATCATATAAACATCTCAGGACACACCTTTAATAACACACCTTTAATAGTGTTTCAAGACCATAAAATCCATATGCTCTTAAATGAGATTCTTTCAAGAGATATTCCGTCTTGTATATGAAGAGAGACCACAGTAAAGGAGAACTTTTAGTTTGTTAAAATATATATATATGTATATATATATATATATATATATATGTATATATATATATATGCTCCCCATCTGTTATTTCTTTCTTTCTCCTTTTCTTGAGTATAAAATTCTTGCCACATAGAGATGATGGTTTTCCATAATTCAGCAATATGCAGCTAACCTGGTTTCCTAAGGCCACAGAGTCCGAAATCACATTCAAAATGATTTGAACTTCATGTGAAGGATAATCATCTATTTCATACACTGGTTATTGATATGAACTCTTCGGGTTTCATCATCACTGAATATAAAAAGTGAAGGCATGAAATTAGGATACCCAGATAAATATTCCATGCCTAACTTCAGCATAAAAATAAGACTTCATTTCTTCACAACTTCGTATGAAATCTCATTCAATTCAAATCAGATTTCATTAAGATGTTCAACTAACATATATCCTAAGATTCACGATAACTACTGTACATCCAACAAAATTGAATATATTTGAAGATTTTCACTGTGGTAGAGAAAAAACAATTGAACTTTATGATTAAAACATTTTTAACAGTTGAAGTAAGTATTCATGCGTTAATACTTTACGTCAGTCAGTTATTCTTTTGGTGCTTATTTAATGCGCAAATTGATTAGATTCTTGCGAGAAGTCAAATTATATTGTCAGTACTTGAAAAGCAATTCTTGCGCAAAAGATGAACTCTTATTGCCTACAGTATTACCTATAAATCTAGAATACTCATTACTGGATTAGACATTAGCCCGATCAAAAACATTGCTTTAAGCAGGTATTCTAACCAGAGAGAATAGTGGGATCAACCAGAAGGGAAAAGAAAAGCGCAAGCAGTTAGCCCGGCCTTGTTAATCCAAGAAGAAAATTTCAGATGAGAGATTTAATTCTTAAAAAGTGTATGTTACTGATTATGTTATTTCCGAAAATCAAAGACTTCGCAGCACATCTCAAAACATGCCAAAAGTGACGTAAAAAATGCTTGATAAATGCGGAATTATACATCAAAACCGCAACAAGTAGCCTTATTTAAGGAGAAGTACATGTGCATATATTTAGGTGCTGCACAAATAGTGTATAGGTATGCTGGCAAAATTATGCATAATCTTCAGCACAATAACCAATTGAATAAGAATATGATGGGATGAGCATACCATACCAAGAGCAACAAGTTGGCGATCTCTGCCCACATTGGGAAACCTCTCACTCAAAAGGGCACGAAGGAATGCTTCACTCGCCTTTATGTCTGCATGGCTTACATGAGCATATCCACCAAGCACACCATCCACTGTTGCTTCCACACCCTTCGCTTCAGAGGCGAACATAACGCAGCATGTATCAAGAAGGGAACGAATAGGAGGGAGGGGGTGGCAGTGATGTTGGGGAGTGCTGAAGCACTAAAATTCAACAAGCACGTGGAAACAGCTCAGCCACATCTACACAATTCGAGTTATTCCAGAACTTTGGGTCGTTTGGTGAATATACAATCAACCCCACAATTCCCTTTTATGTTTCAGCGCTGTATCATCGTGGCTCTCAGTTTCTCTCAATTTCAAAATCAATATTAGATGGTTTTGGGGGAAAAAATCTGATTCAAACAGCTACTGATTAAAGCCGAAGACGCATTCCATTTCAACTTCAAGTATCATAATTTTTTTGGTAGATAGTGCCTGAAGTTCATGGAATCCAACTATAAAAAAGTAGAAATTTAGGAGGGAAAGAAGAAGTTCATCTTGCCTGCCAATAGCTGACACCTTTCCGGTACCAGTCGGACTTCTTGAATTCGTCTCCAACTTCTTCCCGCCACATCTCGGACGCACTTTTAAATTCACGGCCTTCGGAGTCAACACCAGGAACTTCCATTTTGTTTACTACTGCAAACGGTACTTTTCTTTTGCCTCCTTAGATGCAATTGGAGAAGAAGTTGCACTGAATTGCACAAAAGAGAAGAAAACCAGACTTTGCGGTCATGAGCACCACTTTGTTCAACTAAGGTGCTCCGGATCCCCTTCCTTCACTGTTTGCCTTTTTTACCCTTTCTCAATAACCTTTTTTTTTACCAAGCATAACTCAGCTAATAAGGTTAGGTAATTCGAGCCCAAGATTATCGTCTTCAATTATAATCTATCACACATCTAAACAAAATTTAGGTAAATTAGGTCCAACTATACATAGAGGAGGCGATATTGTTTGGAGGACACTTTTTTTTTTTTTTGAGTTTAACGCCGTATATTAAATGCTCTTTTTTCAAGTTTGCTTTAATGTAGTTGATAAATCCAGAACCTAGCTGTTGAATACGACAAAGGGGCATCCCTGTTAGTCACCAACAGTCAACGTAAGTCTAGCACGGCCAATTGAAGCCCTACTCCGTCAGGTCTGCCCAGAGGATATATCCTTCAGCAGGCCTTGACCAGTCAATCTCGGCCAACTCAGCCTCATCTGGAAAGTCCTGAGATAGAATCTCAAGGCCAAAATCCACAAGGAGTTGAGCAGCACTATCTTCAAATCAGCTCGACCAAAGGGCAGAGATCACGATCAGTGCAGCCCACACCCAGGTCAATTCAGAAATCGGACTATAGGACCTCTAGATGAGTCGGCCAGTCCGGGTCAACTCAGAAGAACATTCTGGGCTCACTTCAAACAGGTTACCTCGACTTCATTTCCCTAGCAGAACTCCTCAAGTGGCATCTCAGCTCGGCCGCATCATGCTTAAGCGGACTCCTACCACTCAGCAATCTTGGCCTCCCGGCCTGATGCGTGGCAACACTTGGCCTCCATACAGCCTAGGACTGCCAGTAGCGCAGTTATTTATCTCCGCAAGTCAACCATGAAGAGGAGAATGGCCAGCATCGCAGCCACTTGTCGTCACGTGACAACCATGCAAACAAGAGCTGCCACCAGGGCAGCCAGGTGTCGTCACCATCTTTCCCATGGCCATGCAGCCTTCACATTCAACAGCTATAAAGGGGTGCTTCCAC
>AP025056.1:35166760-35188754 GCA_036186865.1 Eustoma russellianum
TAAAGCCCACCAGGTCCAATTGAAGTCCACCTTTCAGCTCATAAGCTCATTCACTCAAAACAGTCACCCTCTCTAAAAGAGAACCCTTAACAGGTTGATTCTACCTCTATTTCCAATATTCTCACAAACAAATATGCACATAGCTGACTTGAGCATCGGAGGGTTTTCTCTGGGGCATTAACCCCAGGCCTCTAATGTTGTCTTTCCTTCTCAGGTTGCAGAAACGGACCTTGACGAGGCTCTAACAATATACCACAAGGATCACCTTTGATCCACCTGGTGAGGATCTGACCTCATCATTTTGGCGCTAGAAGGAGGGCCCTGAACATCCGACTCTTTCTAAAATTATGCCTTAAAAGGCCTTCTAAGAAACCAGCCTATTGTCCATCATAGGAAAGATGGATAAAAGTGATCAGAAATGGGCAAGAGGATTGACACCCCTCGAAGACACCTCGCGCTCCACTCGACCTCAGCCGGAGTAGGGCTCCCCAGGTCCAGCAGAATCATACACTCCCATTGCTAAATTCACATATGAGGAGCGCATGAGGGCTATTCAATATGTGGCCCAAAATCCAAAACATGTTCCAGGTGGTAGAGAGAAATGAAAGGAAAAGCTCCAGCTACTGGACCCAGTGAGGTCCATCCTGGTGACTCTCCTCAGTGAAGAGAGTGCATGGAGTACTCCTCATCTCGCCCCCAATACTATCCTGAACCTCGGGGTAAGTTCAGGCGCTCAGGTCAGCGACATAGTCGCCAGCAATACGTCTGAGCCTTTAGAAGCCCTAGCGTACCACCTGAAACGCGCACGGAAAGTGTTGCTGCCACTCAGACGTGGCAGAGAAGTTGACAAGGAGGCCAGAGCCCAATCGCAAGAAAGGCATGCAGCTCATATGCAATTGGGAGGCCGAGTTAAGGAAAGGGTGCCTCTGTTGGCCTCCAAGGCTCACATCTTATCAGTCATGAGGAAGGAAGGCTTAGCAAGAGATCCCAAGCCCCTTTCGGGCCCAATTCACAAAAGGGATCCACAGCTGTACTGCCTTTTTACCATGACATCGGACATGATATAGAAGACCACAGGTAGCTCACCCTTGAAATTGAGCGCCTAATTGAGCTAGGATACTTGCAGTGTTACTACAACCTGAGGTCAAGGTTGTCTAACAGGCTGGTTTTCACTCAGCCCTCTCCTGACAAAAGGTACCGAGCTGATCATCGACGCAGGTCGGCCAAGGAAAAAGACCCATATATGGATAGGCAGATGCACCGTGGCTCCGAAAAGATAAGAATGACTTAGACAGAACGGCCTTAAGGGAGCCAAAGAAAGCTGCCAAGATCACCTCAGCTGACCATTGTATAGAAGTTATTGTGATTGCCGACCTGTAGGCTAGGACTGCTGACATGAAGGCAACTAGTTCGAATAATCGGGATATATCCAAATCTTTTGTATTTTGTACCTTTATATCTTTCAATGGAACAAGAAAGTACTTATTCGATACTTGTTTCATATTTGCTATTGCAAACAAGCTGTTCAGATATAAAGCGGGTCCATTCTAAGCAGACCTAATATTCGGGGCATGAAGTCCCCCAACCATTACGTTTATCTCATTCAACTCGGACTCCAAGCCCAGCTCAGCTCGGTATAATATTCTACTCGGCACTCCCCAACCCTCTTTAATATGCCTGACTTCTCATGTTGGAGGCTTAATTATTGATCCTTTATCTTATGGTTCATAAGGAGATTCATCTAGACTGTGAACAGTTTCGTGCCTACCTGACGTACACTTTATGGTTCGTAACAAAATTAGTGCCCGACAAGATTCGCGCTTAGCCGATCTCTGTCTTATGACTCATGAAAGGACTTGGGACATGCACTTTCCCGTCTACCTTGACTTTTCTCTTGTGGCTCATAAGATTAAGGATACGATACATTTCGTACCTAACAACAGTAAAGGTTTACCTCGGTCTTACGGCTTATCAGGGGTCCACCCTGGCACAATCATCCGCCTTAGGGGGAACCTCGGCTTTAAGGCTTATTAGGGGTTCACCTTGATTCTTTAGTGCTCCGCCTTATGGTTTTAAGGGGGGAACACATTAGCCGTTACAAGAAAAACCTGGGCCTTAAGACCTAACTGGTCACCTCTGTTCTCTGTCTTATGGTTTTAAGGGAACCCCGGACGCGACAGGTTTCGCACTTCCGGAAAAATGTCTTAAGTGGTCACATTTATCCTCCTCTTTATGGTTTTAAGGGGACCTCGAATGCAATAGGTTTCACGTCCCCAAAAGGATGACCTAAGTGGTCACCCCATAAAAATGACCTAAGTGGTCATTTCAGTCTTCTACCTTATGGTGTTAAAGGGACCTAGTTTTGCAAAATAACCTAAAGGGTCATCTCTGACCTCTGCCTTATGGTTTTAAGGGGATCCACAACGGCTGTTACCGGGGCAACCTAGGCCTTGTACCTTCATTTCTGTCTCAACCTAATAAGGTTAGCTCAGCCTAATAATTCCTGAATTCGTCTCAGAAGAGTGACTTTGAGCTCTAAAAACTCAAAGACAAGACAACCGCTAAAACAAAGACGTAACACGTTCTACTTATATTCAACATTAACTAAGTGGATTTATCTCGGCTGGCCTAGAGTAATCTCTTTACTTTAAATATTTCTCAGCCGATCTCTTATTCATAAGCTAGCTCAGCCTAGCAGGATGACAGGTTTATTCTAACTCATGTCTTTGTGCTTAGCACATTTTTTGTCAATCTTTATATACAATATGAACGGGTTACTAAGTGCAGAGCACATTTATGACCTCGACAATGCCGAGATTAATGACTTGTGATTTTAAGAGTACTACTTAGAGAAAGGTTATTAGAACAAGAGCAGGAAACACTTTGTCGATAAAAAGCTGAAGCACAAAAATTGCCAAGAGCCGAAGAGCTGGGATTTTCCATTAAAAATAAAGTCGGAAAATACAAAGTTTCCTATCAGATATTTAGTCTACTGAGAGCTCCCTAAGATCAGCTCCCCCTTGAATTGATCTAGCTGCTGCTTGAATTCTTCGAAAGCGACAGAATTGTAAAGCTCTGCTATCCGTGGGTGCTGCTTGTCCAGGGTAAGGACAATCTCTGAGCAGACGTCAATTACCTTCGTCTGCCTGGCCTTCATCACTGAATTTTGCATAATCAGAAGGTTGTCTATAAAGAGCTCGGACTGCTTGAATCTTGCAATTGCTTCTACTTGAGCTCTTGTGAGACAATCTTCGAATTGCAGAATTAGGGCATCCTTATCCCTCTTTTCTACCACTAACTCATGCTGCAAAAACTCCACCCATGAACGAGCCTGAGTAGAGGTCAGCTCCAAATCTGCAACCTTGTTCGTCAGCTCGTCCACTTGTGAATTAGCGGTAGCTAGTCGAGTGTCAGACTCTTCCTTTCCTTCTCTAGGCGTGGAGTTCTCAGAATTCAGTGTGGAATTTTCAAACCACAGTGTTGTGACTTCAACTTCGAGCTCCGCCAGCCTAGACTTCAAGGGATTCACCTCTTGAGTCAACCCATCATAAAGCCTTCGGACCTCAGTATGCTTCTGACTCTCGCTAACTGCAATCTTCCGCAGCTCTTCAGCCCTTACAAGATAATTAAGCTCTTGGGCTTGGATCTGCACAATTTATACCAAGTTAGCCAATACATGATAGTTGCCAACCCTGAGAAAGTAAAGATATTTACCAGAGCTAAGTTGCTTTGATAACTTCGGTGCATCTTCTTACAGTCCATGCACTCAAATCTCTCTCAGTCATTTGGAAGGACTGAGACCTTAATCATCTTCCTTGCCACCTTAGGATCCAGAGCAGTTTCATAATTGTAGAAATCTACAAATCTTCGGGTCAACCGGGGTGCTCCAGCAGACGAGGTCCCAGCTTCAGGAGCCTTATCTTTGGCTCCTTGTTGGCTTGACATGTTGGCACCCCCACCTGCTTCAGATGCTACTTCAGTTCTAGAACCAGTGGGGGGCAGAGCTTGAGGTCTGGCAACAGGTTCCTCCTAGATCGGCCTGGACTGGAGCGGAAGGAACATAAGGTATTGCTGAAAGTTCAAAACAAAGTGACCACGTAGAAGAAAAATGTACAGGATGAATTCAGCCTTGCATAATAAAAAAGTACCTGGTTCAGCCTCCATTGGATGGTCCAGGTCAGCAGGATCAATCCCAGAAACTGGAACCGGATCTGTCGAAGGCTGACATCCCTGTTTTATGGCTATCTTCCTAGAAGCAAATGCCTTCATCTGAGCTTCATATCCTGTAGTGCTGGATGTCATTGCTCATGCAGTTTCCCTATCCGAAGTGTCAGAATTCGACAAAGAAGAACAAAGGAGGAAAAAATGACCAAAACACCTACCTTCAACGACCTCTAAATTCGCCTGGCCGAGTGCTTGGAAACAAAGACCATACACTAAATGGTCCAGGTCGGCAGCCTTCAGAACCGACTTGTCCACTTTCTGCCAGTCAATAGCTGCTTGCAAGCTCAAAAGTCTGGATGCTTTATTGCATAATTCCCTGCTCGGCCTCAGATTATTGGCCTTGCCAACCTTCCAGACTTTAGACTCAGGCAGACCTACTCTCTTGACAAAGAAAAAACAACCTTTCCAATTCTTGGTAAAGATTGGAATGTTGGTCGCAAGACTATATTCTTTATTTGTGAATCTCTTATTAAAATAAAACCAACTCTCAATAGATTGACAAAAGAACATACTCGCAACGTCCCAAGGTCGAATTTTGCTCCAACTACTCTCAGATAGAGAAGAAAGCAGATGACAACCTTCAGACCATTGGGCATGATATGATGCAACCTAAGTTTATAAAACTGAAGAATTTGATAGAGGGGCTCAGGAACAGGAAGAAGAAAACCAGACATAAATTACTCTTCATAAACTGCCTCATACTCCAGAGGGGGATCATAAGTAGATTGAGCGGGAAGAATGGGGCTAAATAAGTCACTGTTTATCCTATAAACTTTACACAAACGTGAAAGTTCAGCAGCATTCAAAGTACACGTTGAACCTTGCACTAGGCAGAAGTAGGACCCCTGTAAAAAGGAACCAGAAGGTGGCTCTGTCACCACCGGAGCTACCCCACTATCTAACCTACCAGAAGGGGCAGCGGCTAAATGCAATCTTCGTAAAGGGCGGTTGTCCTCACTGGAGCTCGTCCTCCCTGACAAGGGCGATGCACCACCATCCCTCCCAAAACCCACAGAAAATGAAGCTGCCTCCGAGATATTCTGAGAATCAGCAGAAGAAGAAAGAATTGCCATGGTAACGAGAAGGAAAACTTACGAGAGAACGGAAGACTGACAAGGACAGGGTCATCGGAGAAGAAGGGAAAAATATTTGATGGAAGCGAAAACGGACGATGAAAAAACTGTTTGAAAAGATAAGTTCTTTAAAGAAAAATTTGAATTGACACAACGCTTCGAATTCTCCGCCAAAAATCTCAACCGCCAAAAGAGTAATGATTGCCGCTTCGCAGTCTACATCAGCATTAAATGCTTATGACAGTCCAAGTAAAAACAGACACGTCAGTAACACATCAGAGCAGAGCATTAAAATCTCAGAGCAGATTAGCCTACCCTTGTTGGTCTGCTCGACTAAACTAATCTGGGGGCAAAGTGATAAACTCAGAACTCAGCTACTGAATACGACAAAGGGCATCCTCGTTAGTCACCAACAGTCAACGTAAGTCTAGCACAGCCAATTGAAGCCCTACTTCGTCAGGTCTGCCCAGAGGATATATCCCCCAGCAGGCCTTGACCAGTCAACCTCGGCCAACCCAGTCTCATCTGGAAAGTCCTGAGATAGAATCTCAAGGCCAAAATCCACAAGGAGTTAAGCTCATCACTATCTTCAAATTTGCTCGGCCAAAGGGCAGAGATCACGATCAGTGCAGCCCACACCCAGGTCAATTCAGAGATCAGACTATAGGACCTTCGGATGGGTTAGCCAGTCTGGTTAGCTCGGAAGAACATTTTGGGCTCACTTCAAGCAGGTTACCCAGACTTCATTTCTCTAGAAGAACTGCTCAAGTGGCATCTCAGCTCGGCCGCAGCATGCTTAGGCAGACTCCTACCACTCAACAATCTTGGTCTCCCGACCCAACGCGTGGCAACACTTGGTCTCTATGTAGTCTAGGACTACCAGCAATGCAGTTATTTATCTCCACATGTCAATCATGTAGAGGAGAATGGTTAGCACCGCAGCCACCTGTCCCCGTGTGGCAACCATGCAAACAAGAGCTGCCACCAGGGCAGCCAGGTGTCGTCACCATCTTTCCCATGGCCATGCAACCTTCACCTTCAACAGCTATAAAGGGGTGCTTCCACATCTGCAGCCAACCAGGTCCAATTGAAGTCCACCTCTCAGCTCATAAGCTCATTCACTCAAAACAGCCACCCTCTCAAAAAGAGAACCCTTAACAGGTTGATTCTACCTCTATTTCCAATATTCTCACAAACGAATATGCCCATAACTGACTTGAGCGTCGGAGGATTTTCTCTGGGACATTAACCCTGGATCTCTAACGTTGTCTTTCCCTCTTAGGTTGCAGAAACGGACCTTGACGAGGCTCTACGATATACCATAAGGATCACCTCTGATCCACCTGGTAAGGATCCGACCTCATCAGTAGTGGTTGACTGGACTGTTTAACGCTTTTTAGTGGTTAAATTTAGTTGACTTTTTGGATGCCAACAACGTGTTTTGGTGTATCATAATTTTAGGAATGATATATTGATGTTTTATTTATTTATGCCCTACTTTTAGTGTAGCACATTAAATTGTGTTTTTTTAGTTTGTTCTTAATGTATTTGTTGACGACACCTTTTTGCGCTTTTTTAGTGGCTAAAGTTACTTGACCTTTTTGACATAGATATAGTTTTTCGATGTATCACAATACTAAAACTGATATACTGATTTTTTTCGTTTATTTACATCGTAATGCAGTGTAGACTACACCGTATAATACGGTGTTGAAAACACTGTAAATAAAGTGCTTTACCTTATGAACCAAGGTTACAAACTAGCAAACGTGGAAGATTCATTGGTCCGCTGCTGAAAGAATTTGACGACAGCGTAATGACGTGTCAATGATGCTGTAATTACGATATTTGTGCCATAGCGATTACTAATAAATAAAGTTACATATTGTATGTGAGAAAAAGGAAATGTATATATATATACACACACATATGTGTGTGTGTATATATATATATGTATATGTATATGTATATGTGTGTATGTGTTTATGTAAGTATATGTTTAATTTAAAAAATAAAAGGCTAAGAAATACTTTTTTGTGAGGATCTTAAAGGGAAGATCATGGTATCAGTTTTGTTCTCGGTTGACTTTATAGTCTTTTTTTTTCCCCCAAAAGGATCGATTGTATTAATAACTGATTCAAAATTACACCGGCAAAAACTATCCGCGTAGTAGTCACATATTATTTACATCAAAACTAGCGTCCTCAATCCCTGAGGCTAAAAGGACTAACTTTGTACGTTTCAAGATATGTGACGCAAAAAGCCAAGGTGGCAGCCTCTTTCGTTCTCGGCAGTGCGTAACATCATTCCAACTCCTCCAAATACTACATACAGCCTCTCGGAAAATATAGTTCCACCGTGTACGGCCCAGTCTATGCCCCACAGTACAATCCAGGTTCATATCCACCCACATCTTAGTCGACGGGCAATCAAAAAAATCCTGCCATCTGTTCGGATGCAGGAGCTTCCGCCAAACATCATTGGACCAAGGGCAATCCCTAACCTCGTGTAGATCCCCACAGTTAGGAAGACGGCACAGCACACAACTGCTATCTTGTGATATTCCCCTCTATCTTAAAAAAGCAACTGTCGGAAGAACCCCATGTCTAAGTCTCCACAACGTAAGATTGAACCTCCCTGGACCCTTGAGATTCCATATCCGATGCCATGCCTGAGCAGCTCTATCCTCTGAAGCCGCGGTCATCAAATCGTAAGCGCTCGACACGCTAAACTTCCCAGAACTGTTAGGAAGCCAACGATGTCTTAAACCACCCTCATCAGTCCCATCCGACTGGACTCCCCTACTAAACAACGGAATGCATTTCCGTATACTGCGCCAAACAAAAGAAGTGTTTTGCTTACAAAAGTCGTCAAAAGGTGATCCGTACTTGGCTCTCAAGATTTTCGCCCATAAGAAGTTCTCGCCAGAAATTAACGCCCAGCAGAGTTTCATTAGCAAGGCCAGGTTCATCGCCTCCAACCGTCTTATGCCAAGGCCGCCCGCATCCTTGGGCTTGCAAATGGTATCCCAAGACACCGAGTGCAAATGTCTCGCACCATCATACTCATTCCAGAAAAAACAACGGGTAATGCGCTCCATTTCTGGCAAAGTACTAGAAGAAATTTTGGTCGTCTGCATTGCATATGATGGTAATGCAGACAAAACCGATTTAATGAGCATCATTCTCGAGGCCTGCGATAACATACGTGCTTTCCACTTTGCCAATTTGGATCTCACATTTTCAACCAGAAAATTGTAGGTGTGGGTGGTCACCCTACGGTGCAAAAGGGCATCCCCAAATAACAGCCCAGATCACCAGTAGTTTTCATATTAAGAGATCGCTTAAGTGCCTCAACAACGTCGCTTGACGTGTTTTTGGAAACAAAGAACTGTGATTTTTTAAAGCTAATCACCTGACCTGAGACTGCACAGAAATTAGAAAGGATACTTTCCATAGTCCGAGCTTGTTTCTCCGATGCTTCCCCGAACAGAATAAGATCATCAGCAAAAAATATATGTGACACCTTAGGGCCCCCCCTCGAGCATTCAGAATAGGGGTCCAAATACGCCTTTGTACCGCCTTGTGAATCTCCCTACTCAAAACATCCATACATAATAAAAACAGATAAGGTGCTAATGGGTCGCCCTGTCTAATGCCGTGAGTGGGCTGAAAACCAGCAAGTCGTTCCCCATTCCAAATTATCGATAAGGACATAGACCTTACCGTGAACATAATTAGCGCAACCATATCCGTAGAGAAGCCGATTGCCCCAAGAATCTCTCAAGAAATTGCCAATCGACACGATCATACGCTTTCTCAAGGTCGATCTTAACCACCATAGATCCCTTCCTCCCGGTTTTATTTCGGATAATGTGAAGGACTTCCTGTGCGATAATAATATTCTCAGCAGTATTTCTTCCGGGTGTAAATGCCGATTGTTCCGGGGAAATCAGATTGGGTATTACGAGCTTCAATCGGTTGGCCACAATCTTGGAAATAATTTTGGTCAAGACATTAGCCAGGGCGATGGGTCGAAATTGGCTAATGTCTTCCGGATGTGCAATCTTCGGGATCAGCACAACAAGCGTCTCATTCATAGATGGTGGAAAATTCTTCGTTCTGAAGGTCTCCAACACGAAATTGATAACAGAGTTCTTACAAACATCCCAATTCTATTGAAAAAATCCCGGTGTAAATCCATCCGGCCCGGGGGTCTTGTCAGGTCCCATTTGAAACAGCGCAATCTCAATTTCCTTGGTGGACACCGGACGATTAAGAAAATTCCGTTCGGAATGTGAAAGTTCCGGAAACGAAAACTCCTGAGTTGGACGCATCATAGATACTTGTTCACAAAACAAATTCTGGAAATAAGATCTCACCCCTTTTTAAGTGATTCAGGTTCCTCAATCCAGATGGCTGAACCACATTTCAGAGCTAACACCCGTTTATTTCGCCGACGACTCGCGACCATATTATGGAAAAACTGGGTATTCTGTGCACCTTCCCCCAGCCAATCCAACCTTGCTTTCTCTTTCCAAAATTGTTCATCTGCCGCCGCCAACTCATGAAACTCCTTTATTAGACTGTCCTCCAGTTTAGAAAGGAAACGGGAAGGACGCGTGGACAACGCCTGTTGAATGCCACACAGCCTCGCAATACACCTTTTCTTTTGAGAAATAATGCTGCCAAAATTTTCGCTCCTCCAGCGCTGTACGCGGGCCGTAAAATTCATTAAGGTCGCCGTAATATTACCCGGAAACTCCACCCATTCTTGCTTCACAAACTCTCTGAAGCTGTGGTGCCTCAACCATAAACTTTGTATTCGGAATGGAGGGGACACCGTCCTCTGAAATGAAAGATTATCCAACGCTAACAAAATAGGGGAGTGATCAGAATGAACCCGAGGTAGATGTCGTACAAAGGCCCGAGGAAAGGTATTCAGCCACTGACTGTTGGCCCAACATTGATCCAACCTCTGTTGGATTCTGGACTGGCCTTGTTGACAATTAGTCCATGTAAATTTAGGACCAACAAATGTCACCTCCGACAACTCGCACTTCTCAAACATTGTTCGCATGCGAGACGCCGCATACCCACGTAGTGGTCTGCCGCCATACTTATCCTCCGGATGGATGACCTGATTGAAATAACCAATCAAACACCAGGGGATCTTCACAACGTCATTCATTTTCTCAACATATTGGCAAAACGTATCACGGATAGCTGTAACAGGGGAAGCATACACCGTGGATAAGAGCCACACACCCTCCGACGTAGTAATCCGAACACTTATCATTTGAGCAGTGTACCCCATGACCTTCACACGCACCAAATCATCATCCCACAAACACCATAAGCCTCCTGCGAATCCCCGAGCCTCGACAGCCACAAACTGTGAGAATCCACAAGACTTAAGGATCCATCCGGCATCACAACTTTGCATCCTAGTCTCGCACAAGAATAAAAAATCTGGTCTATTATCTTTGATCAATTCGCGCAACCCATTTCGGAAATTAGGTGACGCTGCCCCTCGGCAATTCCATGCCATGACCTTCATTAGATACCAATCAAGAAATTAGCTGGGGGTCTCCATCCAAACCCACCATAGGATCACTCACACCAACATTCGACATTTCCTCAACAACCCCCTTGGCCACGGCAGTAGAGTCTTGTGGACCCGAACCACCCATAATCACGTCCGTTATATCCGGGGGATGTTGTTTAATCGACACCGCCACCTCCTGTCTAAGCGATCGCTTGACGCTATTCTCTAATCTCGGCCACTCCTCCGCACTAGCCACCTCAAAGGGGACACTCCTATTAGGGCGTTGAGAAGCATTTGTAATGTCCCTGAGGGAACGAGAACCGAAAGACGCTCCCCTGCCGCGACTACTTGAGCCTCGGCCACGACCCCCACCTCCTCTAACAGACATTCTACCAGTTTCATCCTCCACAAAATGGTCCCCAAAAGTATGCACTTCCCATGGTTTCTGATGTTTTGGAGTCATCTTAACCTTGCTCGTTTGTTTCACAGCCACTCCTTTTTTCTTCCTTGGTGCCTGGACCTCCTTCCCCCCCCCTTCGCTACTGATGCTTGAAAGGTAACTGGAGGACCGTTGTCCACTATACTTCTCAGCTCTGCCTCCAACCCGTCCTCTTCAGGGCCATCCTCATTATCCTCATCCGGGCCACCAAGCACATCAAACCTATTTATTCCCGAATCACCTTTCCCCCTCGCCGATTGGGCAACCTGGGTTTCGATTTCGTTTGGGACTGTCACTGCTTGAATTCTTCTATGCCTATTATTGGTGGCGATCATCCATGGACCAAATGGTGCGGACTTATCCATGCCTTTCGATCGAAGAGCAGTATCAGGTTTCTCAACAGGGTTGGTCATGCCCTGCCCATAGGAATCAGCCACATGACCGTATAGCCCGCACTTAAAACAAATTTGGGGAAGACCTTCATACTCAATAGGAAAGACTCTGCCATTCACCTTGATACGAGATGCAAGAGTCTTCCTCAGATCTAACTCGACGCAAATCCTAGCATACTTCCCTCTCCCAACCAAATCAGTCGTATGATCAACCTTAACTGGTTTGCCCAGAAGACTCCCAACACGCAAAAGCATTTCTTCTTTGAAAAATTCTAGCGGAACATCAGGAATACGAATCCATACTAAAGTATTCGTCACAGTGTTTCGTGTAGCAGAAAAAACGGCTTCCATTTCATAACTGTGATATAACATCCTTGCACCATCCACGGACCACTTTCTAACGCATGAAGATATTGACTACATGAATAGAATCTAACAACATAATAACCCTCAGGTAGGTCCACAATATCAATCCTACTCCCCAAGCCCCAAAGATCATACAAACGTTTTTCAAGGACCCGAAATGATACTTGTTTCCCCAAAACCTTCATAATGAGCGCCCGTTTCCAAGGTCTCCATAGCTCCCTGCACTCCTCAATCGAAATATCCAAAGCCATTTGCCCCACATCAATATCATCCAATCCAGACAGGACCGCTTCATCATATTGTTCGAGCATCTCATCGATAGAGTCATCTTCCTCCTCATCGCCAGTGTAAATCCCGGTCTGCATATCTTTCGGCTGAAACAAGTCAGCCCATCCTTCCGCTGCCGCCTCCGATTGGCCATCCTGAGACCCATCTTCTTCCATTAGATGGCGTTTCATCTTTTTTGTGCTTCTTCGCAGCAGATCTGCTTCCTCTGGGTTTAGTTCCTGTGGATTAGGGTCCATGCAGGTTGATTTTCGGCCAGTGTCCAGACTTGCCGGCAAAACTTCCGGTTTAGCGTGGTGACGGGCACACACAGTAGGGCACACTCAATCGCCCCTAGTTCTTTTTTGAGACATCGAGAGAGAGGCTTTTACATAAAAGAAACATCACTTGTGTAAATTGACTTTATAGTCTTCGTGGCTAGATTAATTCATGAATTCTGTCTCAAACACCAGATTTCCATCTCAGCTTGATGGTACTTCTTCTCTAATTCTTCACTGGCGTTGATCTTATAAGATGCACGATCTGTTAGTATCTTACACCAGTCTCTTCTCAATCATCTATCTATTGGCCATTCTTCTCCTTGCTAGCTCTTTTTTGGCCTTCGGCTAGTGTTGTAACCGTTCAAATCGATATTTAAGATGTCTGAGTTTAAAGTTATGACACTATTGCATTATGATCATTTCACAACAACATTAAAACATGGCAATGTCGAGTGTTACGACCCGCATTTCCGGATCGGTAGAAAAAGAAATAAAAAATAATAGAAAAGAAAATTTAAGTCGATATCGACAGAATTTCAGTGGAATAAACAGACTTGAATAGAAATTTAATAGGACATCTATCGTATATAACGGGATCACCTCATTAGGTTACATCCCAATCGTATTATCATTCGATAATATAAAATAGGCTAAGATAGAATATCGGGGATAGAAACGCTAGGAAAATAATCGAACGATATGTTAATCAATAAAGCACTATACGACGAAACTAGGTAACGAATTGTTACAAGTTCATGATAAAACTTAAATAAATTTAGTCGTAACGACTTAAGTCATTGGCTAAATTAAATCAAATGAAAATACGTGACACAATAATTTCACCACTTAAACTAAAAAGAAAACAAAATAAGATATAACAAATGTCTTGGAAAGAAGAAAAGGTGTATATATATATTCGAAAGAAATTTTATTGGAAATCTGCAATAGAGTATAGCGAAAGCAAAAATTTGATGATTATCAACCTCCAAATCATATATGATATGCCGCATTAAAACCTTGTCAAGTAAAACCACCCTTGTGGATAAAACCTTGGCGAAGGAAAAAACGTACATATTTATATGAGTGGAGTGGTGATATGCGTTACAGTACATTGTGGAAGAAAATACAAGCCAAATGGACAAAAAAGAAAGCCGTCAAGGGCCTGCCAGTGAAATATCCAGCGTTGAGGGTTGATGCGTAGGCCTCACAGCATAGATTGCGTCGTCCGCATCGAAGATGTAGTTCACCATGACATGTTGCCCTGTCCATGCACATATGAAATAAAATGCTAAGTAAAACAGGTATACGAGGCATAACGAAAAGAAAAAAACCAACAGAATGCAAAGCATATCGAGTCTGCCTGCAACCCCCAGGGTACAGGCAGAAGAAAGAAATGAATGCCAATCCATATGGAAGACCGAGAAAGCTCAAGGAAAGTGCAAATTCACGGATGAGAGGTCCAATGTTATGGAGCCACGAACTAAAGACAGAAGATTGTGGCGAGAGTAGTATTTTGTCTGAGGCACCAGCATTGCATGCTGAGCAAGGTAGTGAGCAGCCATGTTTGCCTCTCTATAAGTATGTGCGAAATCCAGCTGGTGTAGATGAAGTAGTGTCTGCAATAACCACAGATGATAGTTCACAAAAACCGACTGTGGTTGCCTTAAACGTGATATCATCTGAGCACAATCCGATTCTAGAATGATGAAACGATAAAGTGGGAGGAAATATAACAAACCAAACACTGCTACCTGTATCTCTGCAATAAGTGGCGTACTTGGAGGTAAGTGAAAAGAAATCGCTCCCACACAGGTACCAGTATGATCACGCAAAATAGCCTCCCCTGCTGCATATTGCCTGCCAACCACCGCATCTATATTTAACTTTAATCTACCGGAAGGAGGAGTGCGCCAACGAACCACTCGCGGTCGTGGAGACCGAAGAGTGGGAATCCATGAAAGCTGTGATGGTATTCCTATCACAAGTTTGGAGCCATGAATTATCTTACTCCACATCACAATGTCATAATGGATGGAAGCCCGAATGGAGGACTGAGTAAACGAGCTCAACTCACCATATACTAGTGACGCATAGGTGCGCCATATGTTGGACACAATAATAGCCGGAACAACAATTTTTAACACCCCAAAGAGAGACAAAAATGTAGATCGATACCACCAAGATAACAGATATTGGCGAAGATACAGTGACATGGGGGACAAACAATGTAACTCAGATGCAAAGAAATCCCATATGGGACGAATGCCAACGCATGATAAAAAAGACGTGATCCACCGTGGCCGAAGCTTGCTTACAAAAAGGACATTGTGTTGGACGAGCGGTAGAGTACTTACCAATGTAGTCCTCAAATGGCATAGCAGAATTAAAAAGTCGCCATAATAATAGCTAAGTGGCAGGCGAATGATGCTTGAACCAAATGAATTTTACAGAAAGCAGTGTTGGCTAGGGCGCCCGGCAAATATCATATACAGATCATAAAGAAAATTCCCCTGAAGCCGAGGGCGTCCAGCTGAGATGCGAGTCCTGTCCTTCAGTCTAAGCAAGGCAGGTAGCATGAATTTTACAGATAAGCTTCCAAAATGGCGAATCCGGCAGCCGAGGTAGATAATCTCCATGATTTCCTTATTTTATATGCATATATTTACTCCAAAGTGTATCATGTTGCTGATATGACCACCAAATACGACAGTGATAAGCCTTTTGTAACATGCTGAGATTACGAAGCCCCAAACCACCTTCCTTAGTAGGTGTAAAAATAGTAGACCAAGCAACCCAATGATGCCGATGTCCCCAATAAAATGCTGCCAGTTTCCTTTCTATGATTTTGATCAGTGACTTTGGCAAACCTCCAGCTGCAAGAACATGTAACGGAAGAGCCGAAATCACAGAACGAAGTAAGACAAGGCGACCTGTTGAAGAAAGTAATCGAGAATTCCATCCATGCAGTCGATCATCAATGTGCTGTAGCAAGGAAGTACAGTATCTAGAACAATTGATACCCTTATGTAAATAGGACCCATGGTATCGAAACGGTAAGCCAATGCACCGCATACGTAATATGGTATCAAATGTATGCCGCTGATGATTTGATGTGCTGGCCGATGGAATAAAACTGCTCTTCTGAAAGTTTACCTTATGTCCAGAAGCAGTTTCATACAAAGATAAGAATGAATGAAACCATTGTAAATTGCGTTTTGTGCCACGCAAAAACACAAGAAGGTCATCCGCATAAGCCAAATGCGTGATAGAAAAAGGAACCCTGCCCAGGCGAAAAGGTTGCAACTCGCCAGAGGCAACCAATGATTTTAAGCCTCTGCTGAAACCCTCAGAAGAAAGAATAAAGAGCAAAGGGGATAACGGGTCACCTTGTTTAACACCTCTGTAAGGCCAAAATGACACAGAGGGTTGGCCATTAATCAAAACTGCCAAGGAAGTGGCGCGTAAATGATTAAGTATTATCCGAATGAAAAAATTTGAGAAGCCAAACTGCCATAGCAGCAAATCCAGATATTCCCAGCTTACTCAATCAAAAGCCTTCATCATGTCCAGCTTCAAACATAATTGAGAACCACCCTTATCAAGCATGTGAACCATCTCCCGTGCCATTAAAACTTACGTGGAAATATCATGTCCGGGAAAAAATCCTGTCTGTTCCTAAGATATTAATTTGTGAAGCAGTTTACTCAAGCGGGTGGCAATTATTCGCGTACAAACTTTACTCAGAAAGTTTATGAGACAGATAGGCTGAAAATCACTAAATGTTTGTGGAGATGATGTCTTGGGAATCAAAGTGATTAAAGCACTAGCCATCACTGAGGGCTGTGGAATGCCAAGAAAAAAAATTCCTGCACTGCCTTAACCACATCTGCATGAATAATTGGCCAACACGATCGATAAAACTTACCATTGAATCCATCTGGTCCTGCTGCACTCTGGGGGACTAGATGCCACATTGCCTCCTTGACCTCTGTTTCCATTGGCAACTGCGTGAGCATGGCATTGTCTTCCTCCGAGATCAGACGAGGGATGTAAGAAAGAATTGCATCATGATTATGTGTTGCTTCCCGAGCAAATAAAGAGGTATAAAAAAAACAGCTTCTGCCATAATGTCCAGGGGCGAGGTGCATTGTGCACCAGTGGAAGTGCGGATTTGCTGTATACGTAATTGTGACCGTCGCCCTTTGACAATAGAGTGAAAATAGCGCGTGTTGGCATCACCTTGCTTTAGCCATCTTACCCGCGCTTTTTGTTTCCAGAAATGCAGCTCATATATGGAGGCACGAAGATATTCTGCCTTGGCTCGATGATATGCCTCTCGCGTCGCGTCATTGGGGTCAGCATCCCAGACGCTCTCAGCACTATTGAGATTAGCTTCGGCATGCATAAGATTTGTGAAGATATTTCCAGAGATTTCTTTATTCTACCGCTGAATGTCCCTCTTCAAAGAAAATAATTTTGAATAAAAGCCATACATACCTCCAGTAGTGGGATACGACGACCAAGCATTCTGCGTATAGGAGTGAAAATCGGGATGAAGCAACCATGTGTCCAGAAAACAAAAAGAGCGACAACCTCCAACTGTGCTTAATCGACACACGAACAATAAGGGCGTGTGGTCCGAAGTAACTCTCAGAAGATGTGTTAGTTGCATGTCCTCAAACGCATCTTGAAAAGAAGAGTTGATAAATAACCAATCC
This sequence comes from Eustoma russellianum, assembly GCA_036186865.1. NCBI lineage: Eukaryota > Viridiplantae > Streptophyta > Magnoliopsida > Gentianales > Gentianaceae > Eustoma > Eustoma russellianum. Next base: position 35,184,065 of record AP025056.1, read on the forward strand.
AACCGGCGACGAACATGTCCTAAACCCCTGCCATCAATCCAAGTAAATCTGGGCCCATGAAAGTGCGGATCCATAAGAGAGCAAGATTCAATACAGTCATTAAAGTCTTGTAATACTGCAAGGGAGGGATGTGAACGCCCACTATGATCATCAAGAGTCCGAAAAGTATTGAAATCCCCTCCTACCATCCATGGCAACGTGGAAGCCCTAGAAAAGGCACATAAGGATTGCCATAGAGAATGACGTAAAGAGGATGTGTGCTTGGCATATACTATCGATAAAACAAAGGTTAACTGCAGCGGACGAAATAGCAAAGTGAAATGAACCACTTGATCTTGATCCTACGCAGCAAGCAAATGAAACTCTGAATCACGCCAGAAAAACCAAATACGTTCCGACTGAGAAGAATAATAATATGAAAAACCAAGGTCCAAACCAGAACCATCAATACGTGAGGGAGGATGTTTTGGTTCTAGAAGTGCAAGTAAATGTAAACGATGTTCACGTATCAAATGATGCAATCTAGGTAGAGAGGCACGCATGCCTCTTATATTCCATATTAATGCATTCATTGAGAAAGAGTAGTGTCACTTCCCTATAAGACGTGCGAAGCACTACACGTCAATATAGTAGATAGTGGTAAAGGCGGTAGATCTTTTCTGGCCTGGCGTTTCCGACGAGGAACTACAGGTATAAATTCGGCATCCTCAGTAGGTTCCTGCAATTGCGAGATCAAGACCTCCATATCTGGTGATGTAGGGATTAACTGCATTCGCCGGACTACATCATCTGGGACATTGTGCAAGTCTACGGTCGAATCATCTGCAGGAAATCCAGTATCTGAAGAATGTCCCAATTTGCAATGATCTGAATTATTATGTAGTGGAGGTTCCACAGCATCACAAAATTCGTCAGCCTGCAGGTCACTGTCATTGTCAGGCGGCATGGTATGATCAAAAGTTGGAGGATTAACCGCTGGGGGTTCAAGCTGATCTTGGGTTGGAACCACAGGTGAAGGAATATTCGTTGGTGGATCCACCACATGCTTTTTCTTTATCGGAGTCCATCGCTTGGCTGGCGGGCGAGGTGGTGGAGGCGGCGGCGGTGGTGGCACAGATGTAGAAGCTTTTATGGGACATAAGCCCGTTGCATGTCCTAGTCGGCGACATGAGGTACAAAACAGCGAAAGATCTTCGTAAACCACTGATTGCAGGATAAATATGTTCTTAGCCTGCAAATAAATTTTCTGCGGTAATTCTTGGGAAAGATCTACCTCAACACACACTCTTGCAACAGATGGCCGCAGTCCATCAGTTGTAGCAATATCCAGCTTTATGGGAGAACCGATTGGACGTACAATCTCAAATAATGCTTCACGACGATGACGGTGAATTGGGAGCCCTGGTAATGCAATCCATACCGGGACAATTAGGACATCAGCGTGGGATCAAAATCAACAATCTATTTTGTTATTCGCATATGGCAGCCAGAAATATGCCATGAGCATCGATAAAAGCAACGCAAGTAGTCCGCTTCATTACGAAAGTTCAAAAGAATATGCGTTTGATCGATAAGAGTGATTCGCAGATCATGATGAAAGTCTATCTTCTCAAAAACATTACGTATGACTTTCAAAGGAGGGCGGCCATACCAGAATGTACCTACCAATGAATATCTGAATGGCGCAGCAAGGGCATTAATCTCGGAATCCAGAAATGATATCATTGGGATGCCTTTGTATCGCGAAACTGTCTTAGGCGAAATTGAGATGCTGCATGATGATGATGACCCAGAAACCACTGCCGCAAAAGATGGCGGCGGGGCAGTCGTCATTGAATTAAGGATGGAAAAAGCGGCGGCTTGCGATGAATGGCAGTGGACGGAGGACAGAAAATGCCAGAAGGTACAGCCTGAGGAGGGGCAACGGAGATCAAGGGGGAAAACGTAGGCGGCGGCGGCTATCGCCGCGATGACGTCAGCGATCGCCAGAGAGCGGGTATCGTTTTATATATATATATTTATATATTTTTTTTGAAAAGGAAATTTTATTAAAAGCCTCACTTACGGCGGAGGAAAACCTTATTACAAGCATCCTTTACAAACATCATCGTATGAGAATAAATGAAATAGCGAGCGTATAATGGTGTATCTCCAGTTATATATGATATGCCGCATTAAGACCTTGCCAAGTAAAACCACCCTTGTGGATAAAACCTTGGCGAAGGAAAAAGTGTACATATTTATACGACTGTCATTGATACAAAAATTATATAAACATGAATGCCTCGACTCTATGACGACATAATAGAAGACGCTAATGGCCCGAAGGAGTCGGTTGTCACTTGATGTTGGTGATGGATATTGACTTGAGCTAGATGGATCCACTTCGACATGTACCTCGTGAAAGAGAAAAGTAGCAGTTATGACAATGGCAATGAAACATGAAATGATAACATGTGTAATGGCCAGACGCATACCCAAGTCGCCCTGGCTCAATTCAAGCCAAGGCGACGACATCTTCTTTTTGCCCTGGCATGTGACTGTAGTTCCTCCGAATTTCCTCGCCAATGATCCAAAAATATACCAGGAAATCGTCGCCGTAAGGTGAAGGAGGAGGGCTGTCTCAGCCGTTGCATACTCATAGCCCATCAGGTGAAAATAACCAAAGCATGCACGTATGAGGGAAAAAACAACGTTAATAAGTATAAGAGAGCATAACAATAAGCGGATGACCAATGGAGTACAAACCATACCGAGTCTGCCTGTACCCCGCAGGATACAGGCAAAATGTTGAAAAGAGTGCCAATCCATGTGGAAGACTTGATTAGGGAACGCGCAAATGAACTATGGAAAGATCCAATGCAATGGAGCTCCGCACTAATGGAGGAAGAGTATGCGAATTATAAACTTGCGTACTAGGCTTTAGCATTGCATGCTGAGCAAGGTAATGAGCCGCCATATTTTCCTCCCTATGAATATGCAAAAACTCCAATCGATGGAGGTGTGTTAATGTATGAAGCATGCGAAGATAATAATTCCCATGAATCAGATGTGGTCGCGCAAGGCAGGATATTAGCTGCTCACAATCCGTCTCCAGAATAAGTGAACGATATAGTGGAAGAAAGTACAATAACCCAAAAATCGCTGACTTTAGCTCTGCATTAAGAGGTGTACTTGGTGGGAGTCGGAAGGAGATTGCACACACACATAAACCATCGTGATCACGCAAAATTACACCCCCTGAACTATAGTGTGTGCCTACTGCCGCATCTGTATTTAATTTTAATTTACCCAAAGGAGGAGTACGCCAACGCACCAAAGGAGGATGCGATGGCTGAGGCGAAGAAAACCAAGCAAATTTCGGTATAGTCCCAGCTGCTAGATTTGAATCAACCATTGTTTTACTCCACATAGTTATGTCATAATGAACCGAACCCCGGAGAGATACCATAGAGAAAGTGTGCTTATCACCATATATTAATGATGCATAAGAACGCCATATATTGTACACAATAATCGACGGAATGACTATTTTTAAAACCCCCGAGAGAGAAGAGAAAGAAGACCTGTACCGCCATGAGAGAAGATATTGGCGAAGATACAACGATGATGGAGGGGGGCAATGCAACTCACAAGCAAAATAATGCCAAAGAGAACTTATCTGCGGGCAGTAGATAAAGATGTGATCAACCGTGGCCGATGATGCCTTGCAAAAAGGACATTGCGTAGGTTGCGAAGCATTATATTTGCCAATATAATCTTCAAATGGTAGAGCCGAATGGAAAATACGCCACAGAAAAATTTGAGTGACAGGTGAATGATGTTTGAACCAAATAAATTTCGCCGAGAGCAGCGTTGGGCTGGATATGCGACAGACATCATACGCCGAACTCAAGGAAAACTCTCCTAATGTCGTGTGAAGCCAGCTGAGATGGACATCCTGGCCCTCAGTCTGGGCAAGGCAGAGGGGGTGAATGCGACAAATTATCTTCCAAATGGGTGAGTCAGGCAGTCAAGGAGTATAATCTCCGCACCTACCATATTTTGCATGCATGTACTTGCTCCAAAGGGTAGAATGCTGCTGATATGACCACCATATACGACAATGATAGGCGTGTTGCAGAGCACTAAGATCACGTAGTCCCAGTCCTCCCTCCTCTCGAGGTTTGGTGATAGCGTCCCAGGCAACCCAGTGATGCCGTCGTCCCCAAAAAAATGACGCCATCTTTCTATTTATGGTTTTGATCACAGACTTAGATAGGGTACCAGCAGCTAGAATATGTAAAGGGAGGGCCGAAACGACTGAGCGAAGCAAGACCAGACGTCCAGCGGAAGAAAGTAATCGGGAATGCCAGCCCTGGAGCCGGTCGTCTACATGCTGTAATAATGTAGCGGAAGAAAGTAATCGGGAATGCCGTCCAGGTGTTATATTAATAAAATAACTGTCACTTGTAGCGGAGGAATATCGTGGTTACTATAGTTATGCTAAGCTAGGGTGGGAGACTCTCCCAAACTAAACAAAAAAGCAAAGTAAAAATGTACATGAAGAGCAAAAAAGAAGCTAACAAGAAAATATAATTTTGAGATACGGAATAAATTACAATGATGTGTATGTAAATATATATATATATATATGTGTGTGTGTGTGTGTGTGTGTGTGTGTGTATTTTTAAGAAAGAGATTTTATTAA
>AP025056.1:35188764-35202890 GCA_036186865.1 Eustoma russellianum
AATATATATATATATATATATGTGTGTGTGTGTGTGTGTGTGTGTGTGTGTGTATTTTTAAGAAAGAGATTTTATTAAAGAGAAGCCCTCACTTATGGCGGAGGAATACCGTAGTACATGAAATGAAATGCGAAAAACATAGCATTTGAGGATTATCAACGATCAAGCTATATATGATATGCCGCATTAAAACCTTGCCAAGTAAAACCACCCTTGTGGATAAAACCATGGCGAAGAAAAAAGCGTACATATTTATATAGATGATATGTTGATATGCGTTAGTGTATAATGAGTTACATAAAAACATCTGAAGACAACCGAAATCGAAAAAGGTATAGTGCCGTATGAACAGCCGCCCATGTATGTCAAGACATTGGAGTGTGGTGCTGATGTCTGTCCTTGTATTCCAAATTGTGGCAGTGCAGCTAAGGGGTTGATGGAGTGCCTCCCCCCATGAAGAGACTATGAGGACCCAGATGATGTAGGCATAGCATACGTGTAGAACTAGTATGACCCAGGCTCGCATCCAATCACAAGAAACATGAATGTCTAAGTAAGTTATCAGTTGAGGATATAATAAACGGTACAAGATAAACTGAGGATATATATACACATATATATATATATATATATGTATATATATATATATATGTGTGTGTGTGTATATATATATAAGTGGCGCCATAATGAGCGAAAAACCTTTAGGTCTAGCGGTTGAGTAGCATTTATCCCAACCCTGGGTCTCGAGTTCGATTCCCCTCCCCAATTTTTTTTTTAAAAAAAAGTGGCGCCATAATGAAGAAAAAAAAGAAAAATTGTGGTTAGAAAAATACCCCAACAATACACTAAGTGTAAAAAAAATGTGTAGAAATCAAATGATTGTATTTGTCCTATTCTACCCACTTAACACTATTGCTGGCCGATTTTCCTCCATGCAAGTGGGAAGAAAGTTTTCTTCTCTTTTGTCTTCAACTACACAACAAAACCTTACACTCTTTTATCGCAACCATCACATTTTCTTCCATTTTATCCTATATGGCAACAAGACAAGCCACTCTCTTCCTTCTTTCCCTCCATAGGTCGACCACCCCTACTCCCAAGGAAGACAAAGTCTTCCCATCCTCACGCTCCATGTCATACAATCATGACCTACACCCTAATGCCACCTTATGCACTCATTAAACAAGAAAAGAAAAATCTCCTTAGCCCCCCTCCCCTCACTACCCTCGGCTGAAAGTTCAAGAAAAGGGGGAACCCCTCTCTCTTTTCTTCACTTCACATTTCAAGCGATTCTCACATTTCATCCAAACTCCCTCTCCTCTCTCTTCCAAGCCACAAAGTCTTTCAATACCCCTCTTTTTCCTATCTTGGCCAAGAGCAACCACAAGAGCAAATGGGAGAAATTTCTTCTCTTTTTCACACACAAGTATCATCCAAACCAAGCTTCAAAAACCCTCCATCATCCAAGTGTGCTTCAAGAAGGGTGTAGATCTTAGAATCAAGGAAGAACAAGGTAAGAACTTCATGTAGATTAAGTTAAATTCTTCCATTTATCTATGTTCATAAGTTGCTCACTAACCCTACCATTTTTGGCTTCAAAACCGTTGACTCCAAGGAAGAAGGAGAAGTAGTTTTTCTTCTAGAACAAGTGAAGAATCTTCATTTTAAGTTGGTAAATAAGTGAGAAAGGCAAATATTATTCCTAGAACCTTCATGGATTTTCAAAGGTTAAGTAAATATGTTTATATCAAATTTGGATCATCTATGTAGTACGTTTAAGTTTTAACCATAAGAATATGCAAAATACATGTTTCTAAGTGATGTGTGTGTGTATATATATCTATATCTATATATATATATATATATATATATATATATATATTATCATATACACTTATATAAAATCGGCCATAACACATAAATATGGACTTTTAAGTATAAATGAAATGAAAAAAATTCTTAGGTGATATTTGTAGAAAATAGAGAAAGAAAGTGAAGTTATGTAATATTAAGAAAAGTGTACTAAGGATATCATTTTGATGTATTTGTTCATGTATGTTTCCATGATGATCATCAAGTATGTGTCCTATATGATATTTTGGTTGTCATATGTTTTAATGACTTTGTTTTAGCATGTTTATGTATGCATCATAAGCATGACTAATGTAGCGCCCTGCCCAGAACTAAGGTTTTGGCACAGTGCACTCGTCTTACTCTGCTACGAACAATACAAGGCGTCGATACTATACATATGCATATCGTCATGAATCGTAAATCGAGATAGCGGAAGCAAAATAAAGATAAAAGTACACCATGCATAAGAACACAAATCGTGAGAGTGCGTATAATCCTAATGTACAATGTCTCAAAATAATCGAAGTAAATCATGATCAAAATCCAAAATATCCGGTACATAACTCCGGCCTACATCTCAGCTCACGGATACTCTAGTCGGGGTACGTCCTCTAGGAGTAGTGGATCAATAACCCTGTTATCTGCAATGTGATAAGGCAAATATGAGCGATAAACGTAATCGTCCAGCAAGTAATCCGTCTAGATACGTCATATGGATCATGCATGGGAGACGGGGTAATAAAATAATGATAATTATAACAATGAACATAATAAAGTGCTTCTCCATCAATAACAAATAAAGTGCATCACATAAATATAATTAAATACAAGTAACAACTATCATTACTAAAGTAACCATGCTATGCTATAAGTCTCTATACTAGTCATGGAAATACGATATTCCTACGATGCGATGTCATAAATGATGCCATGAAAATTCTATAACGACAAATGATAAAACAAACCGATTTCATAAACTGCTCACACACAGTAACATCACAACGATGCCATGAAATGTCCATACACAGTAAAATCACACCTATGAACTGTCCATATACAGTAAAATCAAACCGATGTCATAAATTTTCCATACACAGTAAAGTCACACCGATGCCGTGAATTGTCCATAAACGGTAAGACCAAACCGATGTCCTAAACTGTCCGTACACAGTAAAATCACGACGATGCCATGAATTGTTAAAAATATTTTGTTTAATGTAACATGTATGCAACGCCTCTATTCAACATATATAAGTACTCAAATAATCTATATATCATAATATACTAACAATTTACTACCTATGCGCTTAACTTATATTTTAAATCATGAACATCCTTTTTCTTTCCGATATTTCAACTCTCGACCCAACAACCCCTTTATCACACAAAATTATACCTCAACATTTCATAAAAGATACATCTTATACATATCCAAAGTGGTCAAAAACCCTAATTTAATATTCCTTTACAATGACTTCATATTTCCTAATAATATACATTATATAATCATATTTTATGTCATACCTTATTTTATACATATTTATATCCATAAAATGTCCAAAATTATTTATTCTACCCCCAACAAATATCTAAGCCGAATATATAAATATATATATATATATATATATATATATATATATAATTGGTTTCCCCAAACAATATTCTACGGCAACGTTCTTTGCAACCGATTTCAATTATTGGGATTACCAGCAGGCATGGTTCAATACTTTTTATATCCAGAACTCAAGATGTTCCCATACATGGTTAATATATTTTGATACAAAACAGAACTAATTCCAGCCAGTAAGAACATAAAATAAAAGGGAGATGGGAATAGGATTAGGCGGAACTAATTCCAGCCAGTAAGAACATAAAGTAAAAGGGAGAAGGGAATAGGATTAGGCGGTGTATAACCGTCCATGATATAAGTATATATTTAAAAAATTGAAACACTTTGAAGAACATAAATTTAAAAGAATCAAATCATACCATATATTTCTTGAAAAGTATTGGAGATACAAATATTGAAGGACTGCTGGGATTCTTGGGAGGAATCTGTGATTATAGGAGTTCTCTAGGAAGAGGAGTGTACAAGGAGATCTAAGATAAGATCTGAGAGGTGTTGGATGTGAGAGAGTTTTCTGTCTGAGGGAGTGAAAACTTGTGTCTCTCTCCGTCCGTTGCCCTCTCTTTTATAGAGTTTTTTTTTAAGTATGGGAAAATACAAAAAGTAACTATTACAAATTTTCTTCATCTTCATCTTGTGTCTTCGTCTTGCTATTCCCTGAATATGAATATTACATGCTTTTTTTCTGAATATTGCGTCGTCTTCTTCGGTCCTGGTATCTTGATGTCATCGTTATTGTTCAAGATGATTGAAAGTCTTCATTGATGATATCTGTAATCTTCATTTTGTAGATCTTCACTATTTGTTTATGTATCTGATGATATTGTCCTTTTATTGCTGAAACAATGCTGTCATTGGTATTGTTGTCCTTCCTTTGTGATATTGTCCTTCATTATCAAATATTGTCCTTCATTTGATGAATGTATCATGTATTTGCTGAATGTATATGATGTGATTTGATTCTTTTTTTTTTCAAATTGTTAATAAGTCAATTTCTTCTTCAATCTCAGGAGTATCCGATGCCGTGGAGGATTTTGATAATTGCATATATGGAGCAAAATGCTCTATTATTTGTTCAATTTCCTCTTGATTTTTAGCGGATGCCAATTGAGCCTGCATCCTCTACTTCATTATTAAGAAATTTTCATCTCCTTGTCTGAGTAATGGTACAGGAGTCTTCGTTTTGGCGTTCCAAAAAGTGATCTGTTCCATTGCCTTGGAGGGACTGAGGCTATTTGGTATATTGAATGCCGTCCACCATAGAATTCTCTCTTTATTAGCGGAATCATATTTTGAGTATACTCGGCCCGCCATTGCATAACCCATGGTAGATAGAACTTCATGTGAAATACAAGAAGCTTTGAGAAATATTTTTCTTCATCAGTGGGGTTATAGTGCTTTGAGAAAATATCAAATGATGTCTTCACTGTATCTTGCCCGATGAAATATTCTGCACATGATCCAAAATGTTCCCACCAACTATTGAACCACAACGGGATGTGTTTCGTTGTGATCTGTTTTGTATCAAAATATATTAACCATGTATGGGAACATCTTGAGTTCTGGATATAAAAAGTATTGAACCATGCCTGCTGGTAATCCCAATAATTGAAATCGGTTGCAAAGAACGTTGTCGTAGAATATTGTTTGGGGAAACCAATTTTTTCTGTCAAGGACCCATATTCTTTGATCCACTCATTAGGTGAAATAATATATAATATTCTGAAGCTTGAATAAGCAATTTCATTTTGATTTTCTTTTGAAAAACTGTGTTTTATTTCAACAGATTTAGTCATAAGTAATGTAGTTTGATAATAATCTGTTGTTTTTGTAGAATCCCATGATAAAAATTTTTACCAAAATAATTTTGCAAAGCAATCATAGGATCCTTGTGAAAAAAAGAATGTTCTATCGTAGTAATATATTGAAAAAATGATTTTTTAATGAAATTATTTTTGTGTACTACTTTCTTATAAGTAGGGAAAGTAGTAGTTTGTATATGACTAGTATTAGGAGAAAATATTTTTTATGAAACAGGTTTTTTGTCTACTACCGTAGATGTCTGTTTTTGAAAAATATTGAGTTGATATTTCTCGAACCAATCCTGGAATTCTGCACTTTGAGACAAGTTTACAAGTATTGATAGGGTATTTGGGGTATTTGGGTTATTTTGGGAAGGAGATATTTCTGCCTTTGGACTTATTTGGGTTATAGGGGTAGCTGGTATTGGATGTTGGAGACTGGAAGTTTCTTCTTCCTCGACCTTGTCGGCCCATGTTTTGCGCGGTTGTGTAGTAGCTGGAAGTTTCCCTTTATCCTTGGTTTTTCTGGGCATCATGTCTGTTTTTGGAGAAATTCTCGTGTCAGAAAATCTGGGACAGAATTTGTATCTCCTTTAATAAATTCAATATCAAAATCATATATACTTAATAATGCTTGCCATCTGGCAAAAATCTGTTTTGAAGCTAGGTTTTTTACATCTTTTTGCAAAACTTCTTTTGCAGACTTGTAGTCTATACGTAAAAGAAATTTTTGATTTCGCAAATCACTTTGAAATTTCTGAATGCATAACACAATGCTCAAAATTTCTTTCTTAATCGTAGAATATGATTTTTGTGTGTCATTCCAATGACCAGAAGTATACTGAACTATTGACTCCTTTCCATTATATAATTGTTTTAAAATTCCTCCATAGCCTATATCAGAAGCGTCAGTTTCGACTATTTTTGGTAGGTTAGGATCTGCTATGTATAAACAAGGTATTTCTGATACAAGTTCCTTGATTTTCTTAACTACTGTAGTATGTTCTTCAGTCCATTGTGGAGGATGTTTTTTAAGTCTATTATGCAAGGGTTTGGACAGTTTCATTATATTGGGGATAAAATCAACAACGTAATTTAGTGATCCAAGAAATCTTTGTAATTGATTTTTATCTAATATTTTATCTGGAAATTTGGAAGCAAATATTAAAGATCGTTCTATTGGTGAAATTGTCCCTTGCTGTAGATAGTGACCTAGAAATCTTATTTTTGTTTGGAATAAGGACATTTTTGTTTTTGATAATACAAGACCATTTTTCTTGACTATGTAGAAAAATGTTTTTATATTTTTAAAGTGTTCTTCTATGGATTTTGAAAATATCAATACGTCATCTATATAGACGATACAAAAATTCGAATAATCCATAAAGATGTTATTCATTATTCTTTGGTATTCTGATGGAGCATTTTTTAGACCAAATGGCATTACTTTCCATTCATATTGGCCAAATGGAACTGTAAATGCTGTTTTGTATCGGTCTTTCTCCGATATCTGTATTTGCCAGAACCCAGATTTCATATCAAATTTTGAATATATAAATGCAGAATGTAGTTTTGATAGTAGGTCTTTTTTATTTGGTATAAGATATCTTATCCATTTTAAAGCTTTATTTAAAGGTTTATAGTTAATTACCAATCTTGGTGATCCTCTTTCTATTTCAGAGTTTTTATTTACATAAAATGCTGCACAACTCCATGGGGACCTAGACTTTTGGATGAGACCTTTCTTTTCTAATTCATGTATTTCTTTTCTACAATGTTGCTCTAATTCTGCATTCATTTGAATTGGTCTAGCCTTTGTTGGTATATTTTCTTCCTTAAATTCTGGTGTATATGGTAAATCAACAATATGTTGTTTTCTTGACCAGAATGCATTTGGTAATTCTGAGCAAAGTTCTAATTCAAGTAATTTTTGTAGGTCATGTATTTTATTTTTTATGATTGGATTTTCTAATGATTTTTGTATCTTAGCTGTAGATACTGTATCTTTAAGATTTTGTAAATGAAAATTTTTACTTTGAATAATCGTACTAATTTGTTCATTATGTATTGAACATGCCTTAATTAAATCTAGATTTTTTGTTTTAGGTTTTTCTAAAAATTCAAATTTAAGTCTTTTATTTTGTATTTTGAAAGTAATAAACTTATTGTCTACATTGTATGGTGTTATTAGATTCATAAACGGAGTTCCTAAAATAACGCCATGATGAATATCATCAACTACCAAAAATTGTGTTTTGATAGAGGTATTTGAATTTATAACAAATGCTTCAGTTTTATATTTGACTTTAAGTTTAGAATTATTTGCTGCTGAAAGTCTAGTTGTTGTGGGTTCTCTATAGCAACTAGGAACTAGGTCTGTTTTTATGCAATTTAGATCGGCTCCTGTATCAAACAGAGCAATTGTATCTATATCATAAGCATTTGAGAATTTAATTTTGATTCTTATCAGATATTTTCTAGAAGTTATTTCTCTTAGTGCAAATAAAAAATCAGATGGTATATTTGTAAGATTTTCTATTATGTTTGTTTCTTCGATTTGAATATCTGGATTTACTTCTGTATCTGATTCTTCAGTTATCTTTTGTAGAAGAATTTTTATAACTTCCGAGTCTTGTTTTTGTTTTTCTTTGAGTTCTTTTAACTCAATCTTGACTTCTTTTATTTCCTTTTGAAGGTCTGGTATAGATACATTTTGATTTTTTGTTTTCTTATGTTTATGTAATATTTTTGTGAGATCATAATGGCTTGAAGCCACATTTGGTAGTAAATGATGTTTTTGTACATCTTTTTCTTTAGAATTTTTATCTATAAATTTGTCAAGAAGATCTTTTTGTATTATAGGATCCTCTATATATTTCAAAATATCTAAAATTGTTTCTTGATCTTTTGTTAAAACAGATATTATTTTATCAGAAGTTTCGGATTCAGAAGAGGTGTTAATTTCATCAACTTGCAGAGCTTCTTCAGATTCAAATGATGATTGAGATGTATCGGATTCAGATGAATCTATTAGAAGATTAGAAATTTTATTAAGAATTGATTCATCTAGATCTAGTTCCTGTAATTTTGCATTAAACCTACAATAATTTGCAGTATGCCCCTTTTTATGACATTTGTAACATTCAATATTTTTGAAATCTTTTGTATTGGTATTTTTCTTATAGTTGTTCATTTTCCTATAAGGCTTTTTTGTATAGTTTTTGTTTTTATCTTTATAATATGTAGGTGTTTGAAATTTTCTAAAATTCCTATTGTATGTATTCTTTCTGTATCTATTTTGATATGGAGATTGCTTATTATATTTTTTAGAACAATGTCCATTACATTCTTTTTATAAAATTGATCAGGGTCATTGTCAAATTGCTTACAAAAAGTACCTAACTCGGACTTGCTTTGTCTTAATTCTTTTTTAAGACTACTTTGTAATTTTATATCTTGGCATATTCTTAAACATTCCTTTTGTATTATACTTATCAGTTCTCCATAAGTATAGGCTGAATATGGAATTATTTGTTGTCCTGATATATCTCTTATTTTATTTCTAACTTTTTCTCCTAATAAATTAGGGAGGCCTGCAAGGAATTTTTCTTTCCAAAATGGTTGGTTTGAATCTTCCCTAAACATTACTCTAGTTAGGAAAGTGTTTTTATACCATTGGAAATCACTTAATTTTCTACATTTTAGATTTGATAATAATTCAGCATTTTTATCTTTGATATGTGAAGGATCTCCTATAAAATGTAAAGATATACATAGTATAAGTGTAGCTACTGCATCAGGAATTGTTTCTCCATCATTTGTATATATAGGATTATCTTCTTGATCAATTTTTATTGCATCTAAAATTTCTTGTCTCTGTAATGAAGTCAAATAATGATCCCACCAACCTTTAAGTTGTCCAGAGAATCCGGAAATGAGATGCTCTGCTATTGCTTTATCATCTGTTGTTAGCTGTGTTCTGTATGCATTTGCTGCCATCGTCATTTGTTGTAGAATATTCAGAATTTGATATTCTGACATTCCATCTATCGTCCATGTGTAAATTGAGTTTGAATTAAATCTATATTGTGAGATTGGTTTTATGTGTAAATCAGGAGATGTTTGGATCGGAATTATAGATCTATTCCATTCTATTTTTTGTAGAGAATGTTGTGTTGTTTGTGAATTCTGTTGTTGAAAGTTTTCAAGAGCTTGACTAATATCACTTTCAGAGTCTGTTTTGACTTCTAAGGTATTTATTTTGGAGGTACTTGATATTTCTTTTTCATTAGCTATTTTATTCCTAGTCCTATTAGCAATAGACATGGATGTAGTGGGTGTATCAGCTACGACTTCATTTGTAATGGAATTACTATTGTCTAAACTCTTTTCTATCCTAGAGAGATGTTCTTTCAGATTTTGTTTAAAGTCTTTATTATTAAATACAGTGTTGACACTACTCGAGGATATTTGGTAGGGTTTAAATATAGGTTGTTTGAATTTGTGTGATGGTTGATCACTAGATGTGTGTATAGATTGTTTTTCATAATGTTGTGCTATTTTGTCTAGCTGTTTTCCTATTGTATTTAGGTGTGTGTTAGTGTAATTATTTTGTAAGATAATATTCTTTGTGTTTATGAGAGTGTCTTCACCTGTATTTTTGTAAGGAATTGCTTCTATAGTAGTTCCTGAAAAATCAACTTTTATCCCTAAAAGTGGTGGATGATTTGAAACCATCTTCTTCTGTGTTGTAAGTGTTGTCCATGTTTTTGTTAATTCTGTTAGTGGAGTTATTTGTTTGAAAGGAAAAGTGATATTATTTTGTGAAGCATATATTTGGAACCAGTCGAAAAAGAATATATTAATTTTATTACTATTAATAAATTCATAATACTGTTCTTGAATTTGTTTTCTACTATCCTTATAATGTCTGAAGAACCATTCTCTTTTATCTATATTTTCATTATTATAAAATTCATTATGTAAAAAATTTTTGTTAACCACAAATTCTTTTTCTATGACATTTAATTCATTTACAATATTCTCAGTTATTGCAGACTGAGTCGGACTATTTGGTGGGCTGTATTCTGGTCTAGAATAAACTGGTTTTGGTATCTCAGTAGTATAATTTGCATTTCTAAAGTAAGAATTTGTATTATCAATATCTGATGTTGAAAAACGAGGTTTTTGATATGGAGTGTTTATCACATATGGTATCTGTGAAAATCTTCCAAGATTTATTGTACTAGAACTAGTAGAAAATCTGCCGGGATTTATCGTACTAGAAGTGGAGGCTTCATCAGTTGTATCGCTATCTCTAGTTGAGAAACTTATAGCAAAGCTTAGTTTTACAGATCCATCACTTAATTGTTTTATTTTTGTTAATTCTGTATTTGGTTGATGTTTTTCTTGATTTATGGCTTTTATTGCTCCTTCAAGAATCCATTCTTGTGGAAGATTTACATCATTCCATTTTATAGATCTGGAAATTATGGCATTAGATCTTGATAAATCTGTATGTAATATCATTGTTTCTCCTTTTTTCAAGGAGTTTTTTTGGTTTAGGACCAACAAACATGGAACTCATTACTTTATAATGAATACGATATATTAAGGCCAAAGGAATTGATCCTGGTAACATATCATATCAATGTGTTTTAATTTGTAAAACTAAAGTTTTTAATATTTGTGTATCTTTTAAGGAGCATGAAAAATTTGGATAACAATCAAATGAGATCGGTCCTGTACAAAGACTGGACTCAACCGAACTCAGAAGAGATTGTTCGCCATAATAACTTTGAACAATCTCTTCTGAGTTCGGTTGAGTCCAGTCTTTGTACAGGACCGATCTCATTTGATTGTTATCCAAATTTTTCATGCTCCTTAAAAGATACACAAATATTAAAAACTTTGGTTTTACAAATTAAAACACATGGATATGATATGTTACCAGGATCAATTCCTTTGGCCTTAATATATCGTATTCATTATAAAGTAATGAGTTCCATGTTTGTTGGTCCTAAACCAAAAAACTCCTTGAAAAAAGGAGAAACAATGATATTACATACAGATTTATCAAGATCTAATGCCATAATTTCCAGATCTATAAAATGGAATGATGTAAATCTTCCACAAGAATGGATTCTTGAAGGAGCAATAAAAGCCATAAATCAAGAAAAACATCAACCAAATACAGAATTAACAAAAATAAAACAATTAAGTGATGGATCTGTAAAACTAAGTTTTGCTAGAAGTTTCTCAACTAGAGATAGCGATACAACTGATGAAGCATCCACTTCTAGTACGATAAATCCTGGCAGATTTTCTACTAGTTCTAGTACAATAAATCTTGGAAGATTTTCACAGATACCATCTGTGATAAACACTCCATATCAAAAACCTCGTTTTTCAACATCAGATATTGATAATACAAATTCTTACTTTAGAAATGCAAATTATACTACTGAGATACCAAAACCAGTTTATTCTAGACCAGAATACAGCCCACCAAATAGTCCGACTCAGTCTGCAATAACTGAGAATATTGTAAATGAATTAAATGTCATAGAAAAAGAATTTGTGGTTAACAAAAATTTTTTACATAATGAATTTTATAATAATGAAAATATAGATAAAAGAGAATGGTTCTTCAGACATTATAAGGATAGTAGAAAACAAATTCAAGAACAGTATTATGAATTTATTAATAGTAATAAAATTAATATATTCTTTTTCGACTGGTTCCAAATATATGCTTCACAAAATAATATCACTTTTCCTTTCAAACAAATAACTCCACTAACAGAATTAACAAAAACATGGACAACACTTACAACACAGAAGAAGATGGTTTCAAATCATCCACCACTTTTAGGGATAAAAGTTGATTTTTCAGGAACTACTATAGAAGCAATTCCTTACAAAAATACAGGTGAAGACACTCTCATAAACACAAAGAATATTATCTTACAAAATAATTACACTAACACACACCTAAATACAATAGGAAAACAGTTAGACAAAATAGCACAACATTATGAAAAACAATCTATACACACATCTAGTGATCAACCATCACACAAATTCAAACAACCTATATTTAAACCCTACCAAATATCCTCGAGTAGCGTCAACACTGTATTTAATAATAAAGACTTTAAACAAAATTTGAAAGAACATCTCTCTAGGATAGAAAAGAGTTTAGACAACAGTAATTCCATTACAAATGAAGTCGTAGCTGATACACCCACTACATCCATGTCTATTGCTAATAGGACTAGGAATAAAATAGCTAATGAAAAAGAAATATCAAGTACCTCCAAAATAAATACCTTAGAAGTCAAAACAGACTCTGAAAGTGATATTAGTCAAGCTCTTGAAAACTTTCAACAACAGAATTCACAAACAACACAACATTCTCTACAAAAAATAGAATGGAATAGATCTATAATTCCGATCCAAACATCTCCTGATTTACACATAAAACCAATCTCACAATATAGATTTAATTCAAACTCAATTTACACATGGACGATAGATGGAATGTCAGAATATCAAATTCTGAATATTCTACAACAAATGACGATGGCAGCAAATGCATACAGAACACAGCTAACAACAGATGATAAAGCAATAGCAGAGCATCTCATTTCCGGATTCTCTGGACAACTTAAAGGTTGGTGGGATCATTATTTGACTCCATTACAGAGACAAGAAATTTTAGATGCAATAAAAATTGATCAAGAAGATAATCCTATATATACAAATGATGGAGAAACAATTCCTGATGCAGTAGCTACACTTATACTATGTATATCTTTACATTTTATAGGAGATCCTTCACATATCAAAGATAAAAATGTTGAATTATTATCAAATCTAAAATGTAGAAAATTAAGTGATTTCCAATGGTATAAAAACACTTTCCTAACTAGAGTAATGTTTAGGGAAGATTCAAACCAACCATTTTGGAAAGAAAAATTCCTTGCAGGCCTCCCTAATTTATTAGGAGAAAAAGTTAGAAATAAAATAAGAGATATATCAGGACAACAAATAATTCCATATTCAGCCTATACTTATGGAGAACTGATAAGTATAATACAAAAGGAAGGTTTAAGAATATGCCAAGATATAAAATTACAAAGTAGTCTTAAAAAAGAATTAAGACAAAGCAAGTCCGAGTTAGGTACTTTTTGTAAGCAATTTGACAATGACCCTGATCAATTTTATAAAAAAGAATGTAATGGACATTGTTCTAAAAAATATAATAAGCAATCTCCATATCAAAATAGATATAGAAAGAATACATACAATAGGAATTTTAGAAAATTTCAAACACCTACATATTATAAAGATAAAAACAAAAACTATACAAAAAAGCCTTATAGGAAAATGAACAACTATAAGAAAAATACCAATACAAAAGATTTCAAAAATATTGAATGTTACAAATGTCATAAAAAGGGGCATACTGCAAATTACTGTAGGTTTAATGCAAAATTACAGGAACTAGATCTAGATGAATCAATTCTTAATAAAATTTCTAATCTTCTAATAGATTCATCTGAATCCGATACATCTCAATCATCATTTGAATCTGAAGAAGCTCTGCAAGTTGATGAAATTAACACCTCTTCTGAATCCGAAACTTCTGATAAAATAATATCTGTTTTAACAAAAGATCAAGAAACAATTTTAGATATTTTGAAATATATAGAGGATCCTATAATACAAAAAGATCTTCTTGACAAATTTATAGATAAAACTTCTAAAGAAAAAGATGTACAAAAACATCATTTACTACCAAATGTGGCTTCAAGCCATTATGATCTCACAAAAATATT
>AP025056.1:35202990-35238535 GCA_036186865.1 Eustoma russellianum
CATTCTGTACAATTTTCATGCGATTTCGACAAGCGTAGGTACCTCAATAAAAATAATTCCCAACAAGGGTACAACAGAAATTCTGCTGCACTCTCAACTCCATTCCTTACCTTGTCTCCATCCATAAACTCATTATGGGGCTCACTTAGCACCTGGAAATCTTTCCTATTTCCTTTATGAACAATATTCAAATGCCCATTCACCAAAACAAGTCAAAATAAATACGATACAACTCATACAAGCACAAAGGGTCAATCTGTCCTGTTTTCCAGAATGTTACACCAAATTTCCCTCAATGGTTTACCATCAAGATCAATAGATAAAATCAATTTCTTTACATGGATACTTAGCTCTATGTCTTAAGTACTTCCTGTAAAAATTTCAGGTCAATCCAAGATGTTTAAGGTACTTAAATAATTTCTCTCCCTAAGGTGGTACAACCAGAAACTGTTTTGACCCCTTGATACTAAAAATTTATTTCTGACCAATCCACAAATGATTTTCCAGAAATTCCAACGCCACAATAAACTAGACATAATAAGCTACGACCACACCAAAAATAGGCTCAATCCAACGTTTAGAAGGTCCTTAACTAAGTCCATCAATTTGGCATAAAATCTGTCCAGAATTCTGTTTTCGGCCAACATGCATAGAAATATCCTTTCCTTCCTAATTTTGTTCTTTAACCTATATTCCAAGGAAATGGTCATTCAATATACATGATAAGTCTTCCCTATACTAATTCAAGTCTCTTTTTAGCATGCAAAAGTCGTTCACATGGGCTGTTCATTCTTCCAAACAAAACAGTCCCCTAGTCCAACAATTTCAAAACATAAGAAAAGGTAACAACTTAGGCATATTTTCACTAAAGTCATGTCTTAGGCTTCTAGACATTCAAGTATGCACATAATCACATATATTGTAAGGGGTTAAAGTATACTTGCCTCTTCAAGCTAAAGCTTTTGTCTTTGCTTGGTTATGAAGTGAGATGTGATGAAATCCTTCACCTTCTTCACCTTAAGCATACGGTTTTAAGGGGATGAAATGAAAAGATTAGTTCTTTATTCAATAGAAGAAATAGGATAGGTTTGAGGGCTAGAGCATCTTACCAAAATGAGCTTGGAATGGAGATTCAAGCACCACAATATGTCACCTCCTAAGAAAGTTGAAGGCTTTCACCTATTTCAACCATGAAACCCACGGTTTTGGCATGGAGGAGGAGAGTTCATGTGAGCTTCATTCTTTACCAAAATGAGAATTCTCTTAAGGGAACTTGGAATAAGACTTACCTAGATGTCTTCTTGAGTCTTGAAGTTGAAGTTAAACTCCCATCCTTCAAGATGTTGGGGGCGAAACCTTGGTGAGGGGAATGGAAATTGTCTAAGTGTTTTGCTCTTGCATGATGAGAAGATAGATGTTTCTAGAATGGTTTGATTTAAAACATGTTAGGGACTTAGGAGAGGGGGACGGTTTTGGAGGGATTTTTGTGAGGGTTAGGGCTTTCTTGAATGTTAATCAAGGTTAAGTTAGTATAACCTTGGTTACTTTATTCAAACTATAGTTACTTTTGTGCTAACCCAAGTTACTTTATTAAATCATGGTTACATTAACCTTGGTTTAGAGAAAAGTAACCATGGTAGGATTTAAAAATCCTCCATGTCTAGACATTAAGGGGGGGCGGTTTTGGTTGGGGTCTTTATGACCTCAACCATACTACTTCCTTCTTTAATGAGTTGTCTTAACTTGTTCCTTAATTGCATGTCTATTTTATTTTCTATTTATTCTTTGCATAATAAATTCTTGTCTTATTATTTTAACTAATAAAATTGGCTAGAGATTTCTAGAACATCTCCATGTATAGGCCGAAATTTTGGGCCTCTTAGGCATCTTGATATTCCTTGAAATTTTAATTCATATACCATATTGTTTTCTATATTTTATTGTATTCTAAGATTAGCATATGTATGTATACAAATACGTACACGCCTATGTGTACCATGTGTTTATACCTTCCCTACATATGTCACACATACATATATATATCTTGGTATGGTTTATATCATTCTATATTTCATGGACTATCTCAAGAGCATTTAAGTAAAAAGAGTTACGTGGACTTAAGTAACATGCTCTAAAAGAAATTGTCGCTTTCATTCCATCTCATATTCATAGTTTTCACGTACCTGATTGTTGGGGTACAACAGTAGCCAACTTTTCCATTGGAGCCTTGATTGTCATAGCCATGAAATGGGCGGACTTGGTTAGACGATCAACAACCACCCAAATGGCATCGTAACCGTTTCTCGTTCTAGGCAAGTCAGTCACAAAATCCATAGTAATGTGATCCCATTTCCATTCGGGAACCTCGAGAGGCTGTAGCAACCCTGCGGGTTTCTGGTGTTCTGCTTTTACCTTCTGGCACATGTGGCATTTTTCTACAAATTCTGCAATCTGTCTTTTCATGCCGCGCCACCAGAATCGTTGTTTCAAATCCTGGTACATTTTATTGGCTCAAGGGTGGATGGATAATCGCGAGTTATGTGCCTCCTTAAGAACTTCGTTCAAAATGTTTTCGTTATTGGGTACACACAATCTTTCTTGAAACCACAGACTGTTGTCGTCTCGGACCTTAAATTCTCCGGTGGGTCTTGTTTGTACTTAGTCTTTTATCTTCCTTAGGGTTTCATCCTTTTCTTGCTCCTCTTTAATTTTGTCTATTAGGGAAGGAACTATCACCAATTTGGCAAGCATGCCTTCAATCGAATCAACCTCTTCTAGATCGAATTCTTCCATGTCACGCTGCAAAGGTGGTTGGCAAGGATGACTTGTTTTTCTACTTAATGCATCTGCTACCTTGTTGGTTTTTCCCGGGTGATATTGAATTGATAGGTCATAGTCCTTTATTAACTCCAGCCATCTTCGTTGTCGCATGTTCAGCTCTTTTTGGGTGAATAGGTATTTGAGACTTTTGTGGTCCGTAAAAATTTCGCACTTTTCGCCGTACAAATAGTGCCTCCATATTTTTAATGCGAAGACCATAGCTGCCAACTCAAGGTCGTGTACAGGATAGTTTTGTTCGAATGGTTTCAACTGTCAGGATGCGTACGCAATTACTCGATCTTTTTGCATTAGTACACATCCTAATCCGTTCTTAGAGGCATCACTATACACAACAAAGTTTTCTTCAGAAATGGGATGTGCTAGGACTGGGGCAGAGGTCAGTTTCTTCTTCAATTCAGTAAAGCTATTCTCGCAGTCTGAGGTCCACTCGAACTTGGTTTTCTTCTGGGTTAAGCGGGTCATAGGCATAGCAATCCGAGAGAATCCTTTTACGAATTTTCGATAGTAACCCGCAAGACAGAGAAAACTTCGTACCTCCATAACATTTGTCGGTCTAGGCCACTCCGTGATTGCTTCAATTTTCTTGGGATCTACTGATATCCCTTCTTCGGATATCACATGCCCTAGGAAGGCTACGCTTCGTAACCAGAATTCACACTTATTGAACTTCGCGTACAGTTGCTCCCTTCGTAGAATGTCCAGAGAAATCCTTAGATGGGCTGCATGGGTTTCTTCATCTGGTGAGTATATCAAGATGTCATCTATGAAGACTACGATGAATTTGTCTAATTGTTCTTGAAAAACTCGGTTCATTAGATCCATGAATGCGGCAGGCGCATTGGTCAGTCCGAACGGCATCACTAGGAACTTGTAATGTCTGTAACGGGTTCTGAATGCAGTTTTGTGGACGTGTTCAGCCTTGATCTTCAACTGGAAGTATCCTGAGCGAAGATCAATCTTACTGAAAATTCTTGCCCCCTGCATCATGATACCTTTAGGTAGGGTTCATAAGAAACTTATTACTAAAATAAAATGTTTTGTTCACTTACCCGAAGCTGATCGAACAAGTCGTCGATCCTTGGCAAGGGGTACTTATTCTTTATGGTAATTTTATTGAGCTCTCTATAGTCAATACATAATCGCATACTTCCGTCCTTCTTTTTGACGAACAGTACCGGAGCTTCCCAAGGTGAAACACTTGGGCGTATCAGCTTCTTTTCCAATAACTCACGTAGCTGCTCCTTCAGCTCTTTCAGTTCTGCGGGGGCCATTCTGTAGGGAGCCTTCGATATTGGCTCAGCTCCTGGAATCAAGTTGATCTCAAAAGCTATTTCCCGCTCCGGGGGAAGGCCTGGCAATTCTTCTGGAAAAACTTCCAGATATTCTCGGACTACTGGAACTTGGGTTACGTCTGTGGGTGCTTGATCAGTGGTTATGGCATAGACGAGATATCCTTGATGTCCTTTCTTTAAAGCTTTACTGGCACAAATTGCATTTACATAAATGTTCTTAGGATTCTTTCGTAACTTTGATCCCCCTTGAAAGGTTACGGCTTTATGTGTGGGGTCTTTAAAGGTAACTTGTTTTTCACTACAATCAATGTTGGCATAGTTCTTGGAGAGCCAGTCCATCCCAAGAATTACATCGAAGTCCGTCATGGGGATGGAAATTAAATCGGCGTCAAACCGATGGTTATTAAACTCAAGCTCACAATTTTTGAATACATGGTGAGCTACGAGCACCTGCTCCCCAGCTGCTTGGATTCTATAAGGTGCATCACTATGGGTTGGGCCTTTCTCAATATTCTTTGCGAATTTATTGGATACGAAAGAGTGGCTGGCGCCACTGTCAAATAGTACGTTGGCAGGTAT
The DNA here is from genome assembly GCA_036186865.1 of Eustoma russellianum. NCBI lineage: Eukaryota > Viridiplantae > Streptophyta > Magnoliopsida > Gentianales > Gentianaceae > Eustoma > Eustoma russellianum. The sequence goes on from AP025056.1 coordinate 35,207,703, forward strand.
TGAGCATACTAGTATAACTCCTGGATCATATAATTCTTACTAAGCAACCATAAGATAACCATGTTGTTAAAAGAAAATTAGTACGGTTTCCTGAAAATACCTGTTACCACATTGTCGGCTTCCTCAGCGGCTGCGTCAGTCATAGCATGGACTCGTGCGTTGGTACGCTGGCGCTGGGGTTTTGGTGGCTGTTGTTGTTGCTGAGTCCCCTTCTCCGGACACTCTCTGGCCATATGTCCTGGTTTCCCGCATCCAAAACAGGTGTTTCCTTTGTTCGGACAGTCCTTAAAGATGTGCCCAGTCTGGCCGCATCCGAAACATTTCCCAGCCTGGATATAACATTCTCCTACATGGCGCTTAACACAATGAGAACAGTTTGGAATGGCAGATTGTTGTCCTTGATTCTGTGATTGATTTTTCTGGGAACGGCGTTGAAATTGGTTCTTCCCTTGACGCCCTGGCCCCTTGGTGTTTTTCTTGGCGGTCTTACGGGGCCCTCCGCTTCCAGACATCTCCCTTCCTCTCTTTTGGCTAAACTCGTCCCGACGGACGATATCTCTTTCAATTCTGTAACAGGCATCTAGAAGGGCACCAAAGTTTGCTGGGTTGGCATTAACCAGCCATGTTCGGATTCTAGGGTTCAGTCTTCTTTCGAATTTCAACATCTTGGTTTCTTCATCGTTCATAGTCGATGGTTGGAATCTTCCCAAAGCTATAAATTTGTTGGCGTAGTTTGCAACCGTCATTCCGGACTCCTGTATCAGCGACTCAAACTCATGTCATTTCTGTAGCTTAACTGAAGGTGGCATGTAGAACTTGTTAAATTCCTGGAGGAATCTCTCCCAGGGAATTGGTCTTGGTAAAGCTTGTAGATTGGCCTTCCACCATTGGTTGGCCTCCCCCAATAGAAACGGCCTGACGGCTTGAGTCTTTACTTCTTCTGGGGCTCTGATTAGTCCGAAGCAATTTTCTACCTCATCGAGCCACTTCTCAGCGACATCAGGGTCTGACTTTCCTTCAAATGGCGGAACATTGGCTCTTTTCAACTTTTCAAAGTAATACTGAGCATCTCTGACCGGCTCGTGAGGTTGAGGGTTATTCTGCTGTAGCATTACTTGTCCAATTTGGGTAACTGTTTGGCAGAAGTTCTGAAAAGCGTTGATGTCTGGCATCATGGGCGGAAAAGGTCCTTGCGGTGGAGGGATGTTCTGAACTGGCGGCGGATTTTGGCCTTGAGGCGGTGGGGGTGGAGGGGCCTGAGCGGGTGGAGGTGGGATATGCTCTTGCACCTCAGGCCTAGCTCTGGCTGGTCTCCCTCTGGGTCGCACCATCTGCAGCACGAAGTGTCGACTTTATTCAATATAGGAATGTAACAACTAGTAACAGAATTTGACTTGGCATATCGGAAGAACATATGCGTACATACATTATTATCCAAATTTACAATAGGTCATTAGTTGGGCATATCACTGGGCCATGCCCTAATTTGTTGGTCGAAGTCGTTCTGTTCTAAGGTCAACTCTCATCTAAGATCAATTCTTAGGTCTAAGATCAAACTTAGTCGACTATAATCATAACTTAGTTCTATATTCTGCCCGGATCTGGAGCCTTTGCTCTGATACGACCTGTGGCGCCCCGCACCCCGGCCCCGCCAAAGTCGGTGCACCCACCGTACTTCACTAAGGAGAGTACTAGGCGTCATCCATACGCGTCGTGATCCATGATAGCAATACATGGATTTTCGTGCTTACGCGCAACAAATAAGCGAAACCGTGGCAGAATTTAAAACTTCAAATTTTAAAACATCATCACAACCACTTAAAGTTTACAATCCACATCATTGTAGCAGAAAGCGACAAAAGTAAATTTTTTTCCCATCTCAAGTACATATTTCAATCTTCCCTTAAAGCTGGTACGTTCGATCTCCTAAAGCTGGCCATCCTTCACTGCACTCACGGGTAGGGAACCCTAGGTTCGTCCTCGATCCATTCTACCTTGTCCTCTGCCACCTTTGGGAGGAAAAATAGGGTGAGTGACAATGTCACCAGCAAGTATACTATAATAATCATGAGTTAAATGGAAAGTGCGAACAAGAACCGAATCCCAAAAATTTATGGTTTAGAAGCATACCTGTCCTCCGTCCAAAAATTCGGTATGGATCGTCACTTAGGATAGCAAGATCATAACTTAATTAAGTTCATCACTCAAAGTAAATATAACATTGAAAGATCATAACTCGTATTGAGGAATAACACGATCAGAATCATCACTTAGGGTCTACGAAAGCATCACAACTTAAATCTCATATGTCGCTTCATGAATGTATGCATGCATATGTACATGTGATGCATTGATTATGACAATGGAGAAATGAACTTTCATGCTTTTCATAAAGAAAATCATCATCGTCGTAAAACAACATAGTGTTCAGATCTATCTTCCCGGATCTGAGCCGGTGACGTCTCCCCTTCGAATCTATTATTCCCGGATTCGGAATGGTAACGTCATCTTTCTCATATTCAGATCTATCTTCCCGGATCTGAGACGGTAACATCTCCCCTTCGAATCTATTATTCCCGGATTCAGAACGGTAACGTCATCTTTCTCATGTTCAGATAAATCTTCCCGGATCTGAGGTGGTAACGTCTCCCTTTCGAATCTATTATTCCCGGATTCAGAACGGTAACGTCATCATACTGGACAAGTTCATACTCACACACGGTACCGGTGGGGAATCATTCTTTACAAAACAAAATCATCTTTTGAAACGCTTTTCATCTTTCTTTCTCATAAATAGACATGCTGTAAATCATGTACGTGACGATGATGCAATGCATGGCATGTAATATGCAAATCACGGCATAATGCATGACGTAAACGAATAGACACGTTTTGTTGCCGAGCTGGAAATTTCCAGCTTAGTAGTGTCTACTTCTCCTTAGGGTTTTCCTACTAAAATGCACATGTTAGACCCACTTGATCACATGTTCTTCTCCGTAATTGTCGTAAGTGAATGCCCTGCATGCATTGTGGAATTATGATATCGATAAGGGACTCGTTTGCTCTTTTTCATAAAACGATGTAACCTGAATTCTGAAATGACCACATTTTACTATAAAATTTATTGTGACCAATCCTTTAATCTTTTTCTGGAAATTCTAACTCTCCAACTTAATAAACTCATTGGGATAGCATCCTGTCGAAATTTAGCCCAATCACAATTTCCTAAGGCCCTGTTTTGGATCATGCAACTTGTTACACAATTTCTGTCCATCCAGCACATTTCAGTCTGACCCGTTTTACAAGAAAATTTATTAAAAATAAACCACAACTTACTTTGACAAAATTCTAATTGCCACCTTTTCTTTATTCATGAGGTTAGTGTCATACCGAAAATTAGTGGATTTGCACACCTCTAAGGCCCATTTTTAGACTCCCAAACACGTTACTTAAATTCTGTCTAGTGCAACTTTTTCCAGCAGGACCAGTCTTAGTAGAAAATTCATTAAACATAAACCGTGTCTCTTTTTAATGTGATTCCAACTCTCACATCTAATAAACACATAAGAATAATAGCATACCAAAAATCGGTGGAATTGAAGGTTCCTAAGGTCCCTTTTCTGGCTTCGCAAAACAGTCTAAATTTCGGTCCAGCTCAAGAATTTTCCAGTGATCATACTTTCTTCCTAAATGTCCTTAGCTCACATTTTTGTTACCAACACTTAGCAACAATTTGGGGATGAACACACGCACCCTTCACCAACAGCCTCATTATTTGGTGCATGCAAGAAAATGATATAACCAAGAGTATATTAAGCCTCACACACAACAAGATCAAAGCTTGTCCCCACCTCCTTGCTATTTTGACATTTTTCATGTAAAATCACCCATCCTCCCTTAACCCTTCCACCGTGAGCCTTTCCTCATGAAAAAAAGGATCTTTAACACCTCCAAGCCTAGATTAGCACATAAATATGCATATAACCCTCAAAGAATACATCTTTGGAGCAAGGTTCCACTCCTACACATTTGAATGTCCTAGGCTGAAAGTTTTGGGCTTACAACTTACCATTTTGCAACCAAGATTAGATCTTAGGTATATCTAGCCATTCATGCATACACTTTCACATCTAAACCATAAAGAGTATAGTGTACTTGCCTTTGAAGCTTACTCTTCTTGGAAAGGTGAAAAAGTTGAAGTCTTTCTCTCCTCTACACAAGCATTCCCACGGTAGGGTGAGGAGAATGAAAGGAACATAGTTAGTCTATATTTTTATCTCAACATCCCTTTAAAAGAAAGCTAAATGGCTTACCAAAAGGAGTTTGAGTAGTTTCCAAGCTTCTCTAAGCTAGAGCTCTTGAATGCTTGAGATCCTTGTGCCTAGAGACCACTAAGGGTCACGGTTTGAGCAAAGAGAGGTACACCATGAGTTTCATCTTCATGAAAGTATAAATGTCTTCTTAAGAGGCTAAGAACACTTACCTAATGTCACTTAGCTTTGGAGGAATCCAATCCTTCTTGGTGCTTCTCTTGGCCGTGGGGTTGGAAGAGAAAGGAAGAGAAGGAACTCGCTTGAATTTCTTTGGGAGGGTTAGAAAAACTTAGAAAGTTCTCAAGTATTTCTTGGAGGGAATTCTTGTTACTTTGGCTAGGCTTAGCCGTTGGGGTGTAAGGGTGGTGAGGGTTTTGTCTTAGCTACTCAATTAGGTCTCTTAACCTTGGTTACCTTTGGTTAACCAAGGTTACTTTACTACTATGGTTACTTTAGGCTAACCATAGTTTCTTTTGACTAACCCTAGTTCCTTTTTGGTTTAGTTAGGTTATCTCTCATTAACATAGCCACCCTTCACTTAATTAGCCTCCCTCCCCCTTTCCCTCTTAATGCAGCCGGCGGTTGGGGTCTTTAATGACCCCAACTAAGCCTTTGTAATCTCTTTAGCCACCTTTTGTTTTTCCTAAAAAAAATAATACACATTTATGCTATTGGTTTATATTTAAGTAGGGATTTTAGAAATAGCCCTTCTTGCCTATGGGCCGAAAATCACAAAGCCATGGAGGAATTGGATCCTTTCTTGTAATACACATAGTACTCTTCATGATATACTTATAATGATCATTGACTTAATCAATTCCAAACGCAAGCGTACATTGTCACATGTTCACTAACTCAACCTTAGGTACAAGAAGGATTCTCTAATTGGGTTACAACACTCACCCTCTATTTTTCCTTCCAGAGGTTGCAAGGAACAAAGTAGAATGGATTGAGGATGAACCTAGGGTTCCTTACCCATGAGACGCGCGAAAGATGGATGGCTTAGGGAACATGACGTGCTGGTTGTGATTCATGACTTTGATGTAATTGTGATGGGAAGCAGTTACTTTTGAGAATCTCCGTACTTATGATTTGGATTGTAAAACTAAGAACGATTTCATAGACGTTTTAATTTGATGATTTTATTCTGCCATGGTTTTGCTTACTTATTGACATGTAAGCACTAAAGTCCATGTATTTCATCATGGACTACAACATGATTTGGATCGACGCCTGGTACTCTCCTTAGTGAAGTACGGTGGGCGCACCGTATTCGGCTGGGCCGGGGTGTGGGGCGCTACAATTGGTGATCAATTTTTATTCCAAAATTGATGAAAATATTGTGTACTAAATGGTGATTGAATTCTTCTTTAATTTCAAGGATTAAATCAAAGTACTTGGCAATATTTTGAATGAAATGTAAATGTTACACATGCTGAAATTTCAGCATGTGCAAAAGGTGGTATGGCCGATTTTTTCATGGCAAGGTGAAGAAAGTTGTCTTGCTAATGTTGTGGGATGATCTTGTGACTTATGGTAATAAGTTTATGGCTAATTGGCACATGCTTTTTGAGGTTTAAATTCAGATTTATCTAGTCATCAAGTGATGACAACATCCATCCAATCAATGAGTCCAAGTAAACAAGAGCTTAATGATCATCCAATGAGGAGGTGACAAGTAAGCAAGACAATGTCACAATGATGCAATACACTCTTCCAAGGACTTAGAAGATAATTTTCAAGAGGAAGAGAAAGGCAAAGGGGGCGGCCAATCTTGGATAAAAAGGAAAGAAGAGAGAAAACAAAAGACAAGAACAAGAGTTGCAAATTCAAGATCAAAAACGTTTTATACCTTCTTGCTTCTACCTTTCTTTCTTTCTTCTTTCTAAAAGCCTATTGTATTCATATTCATACATCTTGAATAGGCTTCTTACATACCACCCTATACTCTTTATCATTGTAAAAGATTGATCAAGGTGTGATCAATCTTGCACTCGCAAGGTGGTGGTGTTCGTGATCATTGTTTTCATATACAAGGTTTGTAAAGGGTTGGAGTTGGTGTGAAACTCCATCAACCCTGTGGTAAGGTGTTATTTTGTGTTGTGTTATTAGTGCTAACCGAGGAAGGTGTCCTCGAAGACTGGAGCAGGTTGTTTATAACCGAACCAGTATAAAACTCCTGGTGTTATTTACTTTCAGCACTGTTTATCGTTTTTAATCACGTTGGTAAAAATAGTAAACGAATTTCAAAAATCACGAAACTTTCCAGAATCATAGCCACACGTTTTAAGGTTCTTTTGGTGCAGGTTTCAACCCTTTTAGACAAGTATAAGTCATTCAAATGTCCAAAGTTCTGAGACTAGTGCAGTCTGATTTTCAGGCTTGCAAAGGTTGAGATTTTGATTGTATTTGACTAACCTCCAAAAAGCATTTTTCAAAAATGTTTAAACCCATTTAAATAAAACTAATAAGGGGTTATTATTTAAATTTTCAGAGCATTTGGAGTTACATACAAATAGGAATTAATTTTTCAAATCAGACTACCGTTTCGGCAAATTTGCGCAATCTGATTATCAATGATTTTTCAAGGGGTTAGAGGTTGAATTTTAATCTGAAATATTTAGGAGATACTCAGAACATCTGATGCTAAGTTCTCTCCAAATTTCAGAATTTTTGAAGACCTGCAACCTAGTTTTCAAAACGTTTTAATACTGATCCTGAAAACAGAAACAGATTTCAGAAGTTGAGTTCTTGGTTTAAAACTATTATAAAACCCACATTTTCCGCACCAACTATTCAACCCTCCCCCCTTCTAGTGGTGCCTTGCAGATCCTACAAGTGGTATCAGAGCGTAGGAACACTCACAACAAAAAGATCCAACGATCGAAGTGAGATGGCATCCACTAGCTATAACATCGTGCAAGAAGGAATGTCAACCATAAGGCCTCTTCTTTTCGATGGTGAGTCCTTTATTCAATGGAAATTAAGAATGAAACTTTTTCTTATGGCTATTGATATTGATTTATGGTCCATCATAGAAGACAGTCCATTTGTTCCTTCTAAGTTGTCAATTGTTGATGGTGTCACACTAGAAGTTATAAAAACGAAACAAGAATACACCAGTGATGACAAAAAGAAGTTGAGTATGAATGCTAAAGCAATGCAACTACTCTTAAACGGTCTAAGTAAAAGTGAGTCTAGTTATGTTTCAAATTGTTCTAGTGCTCAAGAAATGTGGAGAATTCTTGAAATGAAACACGAAGGCACTAATCAAGTAAAAGAGTCCAAGATAAACATGCTTATGTCCACACTCGAGTCATTAAATTATTGCCAAATGAATCTATCGTTGATATGGATCTTCGCTTGACTAACATTTACAATTCTCTTGAGTCTCTTGGCAAAGCCTTTACTATGCAAGAAAAGGTACAAAAGGTCTTGTGAAGCCTCCCATCCGAGTGGGACCCTAAAGTAACGGTCATAGAAGAAAGCAAAGAAACTAAATCGATTAAGATGGAAGAACTAATTGGATCACTAAAGGTATATGAAAACAAACTCACTTTAAGACATTCTGAGTCTATGTCCAAAAATAATAAGGCTATAGCATTTAAATCAAATGAATACGTCGTAGATGATAGTGACATAGATTCTGATGATGAGGATTTAATCACGATGGCTAAAAGATTAAGAAAAATCTTGAGAAAATTGATTAAACATAAGTCTACCTCATCTAAGGATCGTAAAAATAAAAATAAGGAAATAAAGTGTTATGAATGTGGACAACCTGGACACTTGTCATATGATTGTCCAAAAAAGGACAAACAAATGAATAAATACCTTGACAAGGATCGAACAAAAACTAGACTCGTCTCAGAACCTAAACAAAGGAGAAGAGCCTTCAAAGCCTCCACTTGGAGTGACACATCCGACTCTGAGACTGATGATACAAAAGAACAAAAGGCACAAGTATGCTTTACATCTAGGGCATCAAATGAGGTATCTTCCGACTCTGATTCCGATTCTGAATTTTCATATGATGATTTATTTAGTCAATATTTAGTGTTGCATAAGTTCTCAAAGACTCTTGCAAAAGAAAAGAAGCGATTAATTGAAGACAAAAAATTGTTAGAATCTTCTAACAAAAATCTTGTGTCTCAATTAAACGATTCAAAAGAAGAGTCGTCCTGCATTATAAATTCATTAAAGTCTGAAATTTCATCATTGACATCCGAGAACACTGAATTGAAATCCGAGATTTCAAACATGAAATCAAGGAATACGGATGTAGAGAAAATAGCGAAACAATTTGACACGGGAACAAACATTCTAGATCGCATCATTTCTTCACAAAACCATGATAGTGACAAAACCGGACTAGGATATGTTGAGAAAAGTGAGTCACTAAATAAACAAACAAAATTCATTGCATCAAAGAAAATGGATGCATCTAAGACATATATGGCATCTAAGAAGACGCCTAGACCTTCCCCTGTTACATCTCATCGTGCTTCATCTTCATATCATACGAGATATAACTTTGCGTCGTACAAATATGAAAAGAGACCATTAATGCATATGCAACACTCATATAGCTCACGCCCCGTGCATGCAAACCGAAATGCGTATCAAAAACGAAAATCATACTATATGCATGATGGGATTCTTGGCCAAAGGCCAAACGCATCTGCCCCTAACGTATATTATATTGCGTCTTCATCACCTTTCTCACCTTTTGGAAGACCTAGAAAGGTCACCCAAATTTGGGTACCAAAAGGGACATTCTCAAAGGGTTGAATAAATAACCCTTAAGAACGCACTTTTAATATTATTTGAAATGCATGATTTTTTTTCTTCATCTTTACATGCGCTTTTGATTGTGTTTCCAAAATAAAAGGGGAGAGAATGCATGATTTAAGGGGGAGAGAGAAACTGATTGCATAAATCAAGGAGAGCGGATTTGAAATTTGAAATTCAAAATTTGAATTTATGCACGATTGAAAGGGGAGCGATAAGATTTAAATCATAAATGTAGGTTATTTTGTAAATCATCAAAAGGAGGAGGTTGTATAGAAAAAGGGGTTTGACTGATTTCAAAATGCATGATTTAAATAACGTGTTACAAAGAAATGCATGACATATTTTATGACATGACACGTTGTTGCATAAAACTTGCCTTATATAGTTCATATATAATGTTGTCGTACTAACGAGCCATAAAGCTTTAAAGCTTACATCAAATGACAAACATTTGTTGTGTTTGAACTATTTTCATGTGCCATCATTAATGAACTAGTTACTAAACTAGTTCATTAAGTGAAGTACTTAGTTAATTAAACTAAGTAGTTCATTAAAGGAAGCCATTTTTGGAAAATGCACAAAGGCAACAAGTTGAAGAAAGGAAAGTTCTTCACCCTCCTTATATCACACGTTTATATATATATATATATATATATATATATATATATATATATACAGATTTTTTTTAAAGACACATGCACATATATTCCAACGTACTACCGACACGTTATATATTTTACGTACGTACATTAGCATCACACCATTATACTTAACTCATATTTATGAGTTTATTCAGGTCTTATATCATATGATATAAGTAATGGTGATGACAAATTTATTATGACACGTTAAAAGGTTCTAAACTGAAAATGGTCGTATCGGACGAATACCGAAACTTCGCCAACGTGACACGTACTTGCCATAAATAGATGGCCAGCCCATACACTTCAAAAATGGCTACAAATTTCGTGGCTTACATGGTATGTGCAGCCATAAAATCATTCCATGTTGGCACACACAAATCACCCTCAATTAAGGCCAAATTGTGGAAATTCCAATTTCAATTTTGACACATGTTTTGGGTGCCACTTTAAGATCAGGTAAGTGCTGAATATTAAAGTTTAATTTATGTATATTATGTGTAACATAATATATATAACATGTGCAAAAAGTTGGAATTTAATTAAAGAAAAATCGGGTAATCGACAAACATCGAAAATTCGGTTTTCTACGTACACGACACATGGAACATTTTTGGCATGTCATATAACATGTATCTAGACACTTTTTACATACTTCATACATTCTAAAGTGTTCTAGAAAAATCAATTAAGGGCTGATTGGAATATACCATGTGTGTATAATTAAATGTGCACTATTTGACAAAGTGCGCAAAAATAAAATTCAGCAAATGTATCTTCATGTCACACGCCTAAACCAGCTATATTGGAGCATATATGGAGCTTTTTTGGCATCTTGATTGGTCAAGAATGAAGCATACAATGTTGCTGACATAAAGAAAGGAACTACAAAAGGTAATATTTCAAACTTTGTCACATTTATGACACATGCTGAAAATTCAGCATGTGTAGTCTAGGCTGGCCGAATTTTGTCACTTAATGAAGGATATTTTGCTATCTTGAAAATGTTGATTAATTGGAAGATAGTATGGAAGTGTTTTGAATGTTTTATGGAAACAAATAAGGTGATATTTTTAAATATCACACATGCTGAAAATTTTAGCATGTGTGTAATGTATGTTGGCCGAAAATTAGGCTCTATTGATGATCAATTTTTATTCCAAAATTGATGAAAATATTGTGTACTAAATGGTGATTGAATTCTTCTTTAATTTCAAGGATTAAATCAAAGTAAACTTGGCAATATTTTGAATGAAATGTAAATGTTACACATGCTGAAATTTCAGCATGTGCAAAAGGTGGTATGGCCGATTTTTTCATGGCAAGGTGAAGAAAGTTGTCTTGCTAATTTTGTGGGATGATCTTGTGACTTATGGTAATAAGTTTATGGCTAATTGTCACATGCTTTTTGAGGTTTAATTCAGATTTATCTAGTCATCAAGTGATGACAACATCTATCCAATCAATGAGTGTCAAGTAAGCAAGAGCTTAATGATCATCCAATGAGGAGGTGCCAAGTAAGCAAGACAATATCACAATGATGCAATACACTCTTACAAGGACTTAGAAGATAATTTTCAAGAGGAAGAGGAAGGAAAGGGGGCGGCCAATCTTGGATAAAAAGGAAAGAAGAGAGAAAACAAAAGACAAGAACAAGAGTTGCAAATTCAAGATCAAAAACGTTTTATACCTTCTTCCTTCTACCTTTCTTTCTTTCTTCTCTCTAAAAGCCTATTGTATTCATATTCATACATCTTGAATAGGTTTCTTACATACCACCCTATACTCTTTATCATTGTAAAAGATTGATCAAGGTGTGATCAATCTTGCACTTGCAAGGTGGTGGTGTTCGTGATCATTGTATTTATATACAAGGTTTGTAAAAGTTTGGAGTTGGTGTGAAACTCCATCAACCCTGTGGTAAGGTGTTATTTTGTGTTGTGTGATTAGTGATAACCGAGGAAGGTGTCCTCAAAGACTGGAGTAGGTTGTTTATAACCGAACCAGTATAAAATTCCTGGTGTTATTTAATTCCAGCACTTACTTTCAGTTTCATCACTGTTTATCGTTTTTAATCACGTTGGTAAGAATAGTAAACAAATTTCAAAAATTACGAAACTTTCCAGAATCATAGCCACACGTTTTAAGGTTCTTTTGGCGCAAGTTTCAACTCTTTTGGATAAGTATAAGTCATTCAAACATCCAAAGTTCTGAGACTAGTGCAGTCTGATTTTCAGTTTTGCAAAGGTTGACACTTTGATCGTATTTGACTAACTTCCCAAAAGAATTTTTCAAACCTGTTTCAACCCATTTAAATAAAACTAATAAGGGGTTATTATTTAAATTTTCAGAGCATGTGGAGTTACGTACAAATAGGAATTAATTTTTCAAATCAGACTACCGGTTTTGGCAGATTTGCACAATCTGACCATCAACGATGTTTCAAGGGGTTAGAGGTTGAATTTTAATCTGAAATGTTTAGGAGATACTCAGAACATCTGAGGCTAAGTTCTCTCCAAAGTTCAGAATTTTTGAAGACCTGTAACCCAGTTTTCAAAACGTTTTAAAACTTGTCCAGAAAACAGAAACAGTTTTCAGAAGTTGAGTTCTTGGTTTAAAACTATTATAAAAACCACATTTTCCGCACCAACTATTCAACCCCCCCCCCCTTCTAGTGGTGCCTTGCAGATCCTACAGATTCCTGATATCCATGCCTTCCAGACTTTTTGCCAGACTGTGACTGAGATTGGCCTGGTGATGATGCAGCAGAATGGCCCTCCTCAGCCACATGAGCCAGTTAGAGATGCACAGTATTACTTTGAAAAATTGAAGAGAGCTAATGTGCCACCATTTGAAGGAAAATCAGATCCTGACATTGCAGAAAAATGGCTTGATGAAGTGGAGAACTGCTTTGAATTGATCCGTGCACCCGAAGAAATGAAACACAAGCCGTTAGACCATTTTTGCTTGGAGAAGCAAATCAGTGGTGGAAAGCTAATCTGCAATCCTTGTGGGAGAGATTCTTGCAAGAATTCAATAAGTTCTACATTCCCCCTTCAGTTAAGATGCAAAAGAGACACAAATTTGAGTCACTAAAGCAAGAGCAGGGGATGACCGTTGCTGACTATGCAAATAAGTTTATAGCCTTGGGGAGATTTCAACCATCGACTATGAATGATGAAGAGACAAAGATGTTGAAATTTGAAAGATGGTTAAATGCGAGGATAAGGACTTGGCTAGTTAATGCAAATCCCGCAAACATCCTACGAAGGGAACATCTGTATGCGAGGATAAGGACTTGAAAGATGGTTATATGAAGAGACTGATATACCTTATCAAAGGGTTGCTCTGGACATCCTACGAAGGGAACATCTGTATGCAAAGTTTAGCAAATGTGAATTCTAGCTACGAAGTGTAGCATTTCTAGGGCATGTGATATCCGAAGAAGGTATATCAGTAGATCCCAAGAAAATCGAGGCAATCACGGAGTGGCCCAGACCGACAAATGCTACAGAGGTACGAAGTTTTCTCGGTCTCGCTGGTTACTATCGGAAGTTCGTGGAAGGATTCTCTCGAATTGCTATGCCTTTAACCCGATTAACCCAGAAGAAAACCAAATTTGAATGGACCTCAGATTATGAGAAGAGCTTTACTGAATTGAAGAGGAAACTGACCTCCGCCCCAGTCTTAGCACAACCCATTCCTGGAGAAGACTTAGTTGTATATAGTGATGCTTCTAAGAACGGGCTGGGATGTGTGCTAATGTAAAAAGATCGAGTGATTGAATACGCATCCCCACAATTGAAGCCATTTGAACAAAACTACCCAGTACACGACCTCGAATTGGCAGCTGTCGTAGCGCCCCGCACCCGGGCCTCGTCCGGATACGGTGCACCCGCCGTACTTCACTGAGGAGAGTACAAGGCGTCATGCATAACATGCGAACATCCATAACATAAGTCGTGGACTCCCATGCTAACATTCAACATGGTAGTAAAATTTAGGCAGAATTAAAACTTTTCAAATCAAACATGCATCACCAATTTACTAAGTTCCCAAAGGTAGTAGTCCCACAAAATAACATAACTGAAATCCAGAGAGTTCAAATATAGTCATGATACAAAACGTCTTGGCAGCACTAAAGTCCTTAGCTTAGCTCCCTTCATATCTTCTCGCCTATGGATAAGGTACCCTCGGCTCATCCTCGATCCATTCTATCTTGGCATTATCTGGCTCTGGGGGAAAAAATAAAGTGTGAGTGATAAAAATCACCCAGCAAGAATACAATAAACTACCATGAAATACGTAAAGAATCATAACATGAATATATTACCCCAAAAACCTCAAGGAATCATAATTCATACCTGATCGTGGATCTTGCACTTACTTGACGTTCGGCTTAAGCATGTTTTTAGGGAATGATATACCATACCTGATCTTGGATCTTGAACTCACTTGACGATCGGCTTAAGCATGTCTTTAGGTAATGCTATACCAATAATAATTTACACTATTAACTGTAACATGCACATGTCCTCATGATCGTGAATTATGCAAGATGCAATACATGATGTCATGTCATGTCATGTCATGTCGAAACATCATTTTGGTCCCATAAAGTAACATGTCGTAAAAACAGAGTATCAGATCAATTAACCTCGGATCTGAGCGGGTCCAGAACATATCATCAGACCAATTAACCCCGGGTCCTAACGGGTCCAGAACAGATATCAGATCAATTAACCCCGGATCTGAATGGGTCCAGAACAGATATCAGATCAATTATCCCCGGATCTGAATGGGTCCAGAACAGATATCAGATCAATTAACCCCGGATCTGAACGGGTCCAGAACATATCATGTCATCAGACCAATTAACCCCGGGTCTGGAGTCGGGTTAGTCGCATGCTTGGCCGGCAAAGGAATCATGAAGCTTTCTTTAAAAACATGGGACCGTAAAAACTTTTCATGCATATCGAAAACATAGTCGCTTGTAAAACTTGCTTGCATCATAAAATCCATGAAAATCAGTTTCATGATCATGCATGATACATGTAGTGATATGCAATGCAAGTCATGACATGAATTATCGTATGCATTCCTTACAACATGTCAACATGCATGGTTTCGGAACCGAATATTTCTAGACTTTTACTTCATATTCATGGGGCGGTTAAGCTAACCAAATAGGTCCATTTCCATAATCTTTTGTCACCAATACGTTTGGTGGAATCTTAAATACATGTCGTAAAAATTTCAGATTATTTCAATAACCATAAAAGGCTCATTTAATTGACTTCCGAAATGGATTAAGTGCTGAAACTGAACTGACATATTCTACTAAAAATTCAATTGCGGCAAATCCGAGATTCGTTTTTCAGAAATTCCAACTCGCACAAATCTTAAACATGTGGAACTAGTATCCTACCAAAATTTAGCCTATTTTCATATCTCTAAGTCCCATTTTTAAGTCCATAAAGTCGTTACTAAACTTCAGGTTGATTTCAGTGATTTCAGTTGAGCAGTTTGACTAATTAATTCATATAAAATAATCCAGAGCTTGTTTTACTAAAATTCCAGCTGGCGTGTTCACTAACTCATAGGATTATTACCATGCCAAAAATCAGCTTTATTGGTCATCTACAAGGTCTCTTTTCAAGCCAACCAAAAGAGGCTACAATTCTGCTCAGTTTCCGTTTTTCAAGTCTGACCAGTTTTACCAAATATTTTATTAAAAATTAACCATAACTTATTTTACCAAAATTCCAACTCTCATCTCTTCTAAACTCATGGGACTATATCTGTGCCAAAAATAAGATTTATTGAAGGTCCACAAGGTCCTCTTTTAATTCGTTGAATCTAGTGATCAATTCTGCCCAGCTCCAGAATTTTCTACTGGAGCAGTTTTACCGCATAATTTTTTAAAAATAATCCTTAGCTTATTTTAACAAAATTCCAACTCTCACTTGGGATACACTCGTAAGGATAACTTTGTACCAAAAATTAGCTTCATTGCAGGTCTGTAAGGTCAGTTCTTAAACCATCTAAAACATCACTCTATTCTGTCCACTTCCAGTGGTTTGCTATTTTGTCATCTAGCCAAGTCAAATGTCCATGTCTTCACTCAATACTTTGGGCCGAAACTTGTGTGTTGCCTTAACCACATTTTACAACACATATTCAAGCATGCATTCACATTCAAGAGTCATCTTAATCTAAACTTACCAACAACCTCATAAAGCTCCTAGCTTTCACATGTATTCTTTTCTTAGGACCTTTTGTGTTACATTCACAAGTCAATCTTGTCTAGACCTACTTAGGTGAACCTTATTTCACTCTAGGTCAGCCTTATTTCATATAGCATATAGGAAAAGACTTCATCTTTAAAGGAATAAATCACATGCAAGGCATTGTTCTTACGGAATCACTAAGATATAGTCTCAAACTTAAGATATTCAACTAAAGATTGAATCTTAAGAACCTCTAAGCATTCAAGTCACAAACTCTTTAAATAAATCATGAGAGATCATTGTATACTTGCCTCTTCAAGCTAAAGCTCTTGTCTTTGCTTGGTTATGGTGTGAAATGTGTTGGAATCCTTCACCTTCTTCACCTTAAGCATACGGTTTTAAGGAAGATGGAAGGAAAGATTAGTCTGTATACAAAGAGCAAATAGGATACATTTAAGGTTAGAGCATCTTACCAAAATGAGCTTGGAATGGAGATGCAAGCACTCCAAGGTATCACCTCCTAAGAAAGTTGATGGCTTTTACCTATTTGGACCTTGAATGTCACGGTTTTGTGATGGAGAGAAGGAGTTCATATGAGCTTCATTCTTCACCAAATAAGGATTCACTTAAGGAAGCTTGGAACAAGACTTACCTAGATGTCTTCTTGAGTCTTGAAGTGAAGTTGAACTCCTATCCTTCAAGAGGATGGGGGCTGAAATATTGGTGAGGGTAGGAGGGAATTTTGCTAAGTGTTGCTTGGCTTGCTTGAGAAGAATTTTCTAGATGAAGGTAGGGTGTAGTCTTGCAAGATTTAAAAATCTAGGAGATGGGGAGGGCTTGGCCGATTTTGGAGGGATAATAGGGAGGTTAGGGTTTCCATGAGTGTTAACCAATGTTACTTTATTCCAACTATGGTTACTTTTGGGCTAACCCAAGTTACTTTATCAAATCATGGTTATCTTAACCTTGGTTTAAGGAAAAAGTAACCATGGTAGGATTTAAAAATCCTCCATGGTTAATCATGTAGGGGCCGATTTTGGTTGTGGTCTTTATGACCTCAACCATACTACTTCTCTCTTTAATGAGTTGTCTTACTTGTTCCTTAAATGCATGTCTATTTTATTTTCTATTTATTCTTTGCATAATAACTTCTTGTCTTAATGGTGTAGTAGACTTTAAGTAATTATTTTAACTAATAAAATTGACTAGAGAATTCTAGAATCCCCTTCATGCCTTGGCCGAATTTTGAGGCTTCTTGGGCAACTTGATATTTCTTGTAATTTTAATTCATGTATTATATTGTTTTCTTTATTTTATCATATTCTAAGATTAGTATTTGTATGTATACATACATATACACGCCATGTGCACTATACATATCTATATATATATATATATCCTCCTATGTATACGCATGTAGGTATTTATACATTTCGTACACATATATCATATACACGCACATACATACATAGTGGTATGTATGGTTCATATAGCTCTATATTTCATATACTACTTTCTTGAAGTTTCCTTATTTAATTTGGCTTGGTATCACCTCAATAATAATTAAGTAAAGAGGGTTAAATTGACTTAAGTAACACGCGCTAAAAGAAATTGTAGCTTTCATTCCGTCTCATATTCATAGTTTTCATGTACATGATCGTTGGGGTACAACAGATGTGGTCTTCGCACTAAAAATATGGAGGCACTATCTATACGGCGAAAAGTGCAAAATTTTCGCGGACCACAAAAGTCTCAAGTATCTGTTTACTCAAAAAGAGCTGAACATGCGACAACAAAGATGGCTAGAATTAATGAAGGACTATGACCTATCAATTCAGTATCACCCGGGGAAAGCCAACAAGGTAGCAGACGCATTAAGTAGAAAAACAAGTCATCCACGCCAACCACCTTTGCAGCGTGACATGGAAGAATTTGATCTAGAAGAGGTTGATTCGATTGAAGGCATGATAGCAAAGTTGGTGATAATTCCTTCCCTAATAGATAGAATTAAAGAGGAGCAAGAAAAGGATGAAACCCTAAGGAAGATAAAAGACCGGGTACGAACGAAACCCACCGGAGGATTTAAGGTTCGAAACGACAGTAGTTTGTGGTTTCAAGAAAGATTGTGTGTACCCAATAATGAAGACCTACTGAATGAAGTTCTTAAAGAAGCACATAACTCGCGATTATCCATCCACCCTGGAGCAAATAAGATGTACCAAGATTTGAAACGACGATTCTGGTAGCGTGGCATGAAAAGACAGATTGCGAAATTTGTGGGAAAATGCCTCGTTTGCCAAAGGGTGAAAGCAGAACATCAGAAACCCGCTGGGTTGCTGTATCCTCTCGAAGTTCCCGAATGGAAATGGGACCACATCACGATGGACTTTGTTACCGACCTGCCTAGAACGAGAAGCGGTTACAATGCTATTTGGGTGGTAGTTGATCGACTAACCAAGTCTGCCCACTTCATGGCTATGACCATCAAAGCTCCACTAGAGAAATTGGCTACGATGTACGTGGAACAAATTGTGAGTCTCCATGGAGTACCCCTAAGTATCGTATGTGACCGCGATCCTCGCTTCACATCACGATTCTGGACAGCTTTTCAGAAAACAATGGGTACTGAGATTCACATGAGCTCGGCATTTCATTCCCAAACGGATGGTCAATCAGAAAGAACCATTCAGACACTAGAAGACATGTTGCGATCCTGCACACTTGACTTTGGGAGAAGCTGGGATCGAAGTCTCAAGCTAGTAGAATTTTCTTATAATAACAGTTATCATCGATCCATAGGGATGGCCCCGTACGAAGCACTCTATGGAAGGAAATGTCGTTCTCCGCTCTACTGGGATGAAATAGGAGATAGGATTCTCACTGGACCCGACCTAATAGAGCAGACTCGAGAGAAAATAAAAATCATAAAGCAAAAGTTACAAGCAGCCCAAGATAGAAGCAAGGTTTGGGCAGATGAAAAGCGACGACCTTTAGAATTTCAAGTTGGGGAAAAAGTATTTCTAAAAGTGTCGCCAACTAAAGGAGTTAAAAGATTTGGTATAAAGAGGAAGTTGAGCCCAAGATTTATTGGGTCATACGAGGTTCTGGAAAGGATTGGGGAAGTGGCTTATCAACTCGCTCTACCGCCCAACCTATCTCAAATACATGATGTGTTTCATGTATCTCAACTGCGACGATATGTACACGATCCTAGCCATGTCATAAAGGACCAACCTTTGAAACTAAAAGCCGATACGACATATGAGGAAGAACCGGAGAAGATAGTTGATTGTAAAGAAAAGGTATTAAGGAAACGAGCAATACCAATGGTCAAAGTGCAATGGAAGAATCACTCCGTGAATGAGTCTACCTGGGAAATGGAAGAACACATAAAGAACTTGTACCCTCACCTCTTTGATTAAGCACTTTCAAGTTTCGAGGACGAAACTTATAATGAGGGGAGAGGATATTGTAACCCAATATGGGATCCTTTATTTGTGATTTATATTAGTTACGATCGATGACTACTGCTGTAAATTTCATCTCGGATAATGGCAATATGCATATAGTACTTGAGAGTGAATGTGGGACCATGGGAGAGGACCCAAAATTTTCGCCCAAGGTCTTATAAGTTTCGGCCAACAAGCCCAAGGAAGGCACACCACATTTTCTTATCTTGTGATTATAAACAAATGATAGTTAAGGGAATATGTTAAATAAACAAAAATAAAGGAAGATAGAAATTTGAATTAGGCATGGTTGGGGGCATTAAAGACCCCCAACCGCCGGATACTAAGGGGAGGGGAGGCCAATTAAGAAGCCATCTACCTATCCTATTTAATAGTAACCTAACCATGCTTAACTAATCAAGGTTAACAAAAAGTAACTATGGTTAGCATAAAATAACCAAGGTTAGAAATAAAGTAACCTTGGTTAACTAAAAAGTAACCAAGGTTAGGAAAATTAATTTGGAAAACCCCCCCCCCATCCCAATGGCTACAACCAAGTAGTCAAGAAAAGTTCCCTCCAAAGAGAAACCATAGTTTCCATCCTCTTACACCAAAACAAGAAGCCCTCCTCTCTTCCCTCCCCATAAGCCATTCGGCCTAAGTACAAACCAAAGGCATTAAGGTTCATACAAGCTCAAGAGAACATAGGTAAGTACACACTCAACTATTCAAGGAAAACTCTTCCATTTTACTTAGTTGAAGACTCACTCATCTCTCTTGCCCCTAAATCATGACCTTCAATGGTTACTAGGCTCAAGGATCTCAAGCCTTCAAGGACTCTCGCTTAGAGAAGCTTGGATACTACTCAAGCTTCTTTTTGGTAAGCCATTTAATTCATATTCTAAGAGAATATTGAGTTAAAGATATAGACTAACCATGCTCCTTTCTTTCCTTCCACCACCGTGGGAATGCTTGCATAGGGAAGAGAAAGATTTCAACTTTTCTACACCTCTCCAAGAAGAGTAAGAAAAGAAGGCAAGTACACTATACTATTTGAGTCTTGAATGTGAAAGTGTGTGCATGAATGGCTAGATATACTTAAGATTTAATCTTGGTTGTATTATGCTAAGTTGAAGGCCAAAACTTTCGGACATAGCCATTTGTAGTGTAGGTGTGAAATCTTGTTCTAAAGGTGAAACCTTTTGGGGTTATATGTCTCATTATGTGTTAAACTAAGAGGAACAAGTTACAGATTCTCTCTTTTCTCCAAGGAGGGCTCACGGTGGGAGGGGTGAAGGGGAATGAGTGTGATTTTCGAATGGACATGCTTACTTAGTAGGAAATGGAGATAAGTCTATAGTCTTGTGGTGCGTTGCGCGTAACATGCTCTTAGATTCCTTATTTTCTTGCATGCACCAAAAATGGGACTGTTGATGGAGGGGTGCGTATACACCACAATTGTATACTAGGTGTTTGTGTCGAAAATGAAAGATAAGGACACTTAGGAATAACATATGGCCATTAGAAAAATTTCTGGAATTGGACAGAACTTGGGCTGTTTTGTGAGATCAAAAAGGGGGCCTTAAGAACTTTCAAATCTGTCGATTTTTGGTATGTTACTAGTCGTATATGTATATGAGATGTGAGAGTTGGAATTTTATTAAAAGGAGCTACGGTTTATTTTTAATTAATTTCCTAGTGAGATTGGTTCTGCTGAAAATGTTGTACTGGACAGAATTTAAGTAACGTGTTTAAGTAGCCTAGAAATGGACCTTAGAGGTATGAAAATTAACTAATTTTCGGTATGAAAATAACACTATGAGTAAAGTAAAGGTGAAAGTTGGAATTTTGTCAAAATGATTTATGGTTTATTTTTAATGAATTTTCTAGTAAAATGAGTAAGACTGAAATGCGCCGGATTGACAGAATTTGTGTATCATGTTGCATGAATTAAAATTGGACCTTAGAAAAATGCATTTGGGCCAAATTTTGGTAGGATGCTAGTCCAATGTGATTATTAAGCTGGAGAGTTAAAATTTCTGAAAAAGGATTAAAGGATTGGTCACAATAAATTTTATAGTAAAATTAGTCATTCCAGAATTCAGTTTGTATCCGCTTTATGAAAAAGAACAAACGATTCCCTTATCGACATCGTAATTCCATAAAACTTGCATGGTAATCACTTATGACATTTACGAAAGAGTACATGCAAACCAATTGGTCTAGAATGTGTATTTTAATAGGAAATTACTAAGGAGAAGTTGATGTCACTGAGCTGGAAATTTTCCAGCATGACGACGAGACGTAGTTATTCGTTTATGTCACGCATTATGCCATGGTTTGCATATTACATGTCATGCATTACATCATCGTCACGAACATGATTTACGACATGATTTTATGAGGAAGAAAGATGAAAAGCATTTTCAAAAGATGATTTTTGAAAGAAATGATTCTCCACCGGTACCGTGTGTGAGTATGAGCTTGGTCAGTATGAACCCACCAGATCAGGGTTAAGTGATCTGATAAGAGACCGTGCGGGTCCGGATATAATAGACCCAAAGAAGAGAAATAAGAGGCCGTGCGGGTCCGGATATAATAGACCCGACGAAGAGAAACAAGAGGCCGTGCGGGCCCGGACATAATAGACCCGACAAGAAGAGATGACGTACCGCCTCAGATCCGGGACATAGATCTGAACACTCTATTGTTTTACGACGATGATGATTTGATGAAAAGCATGAAAAAGCCATATTCTCATTTTATCATGATGCATCACACGTACATATGCATGCATATCATGTTGTGGAGTCATTGTGTAGTGACACATGATCACTTAGACTAAGTTGCTATGACCTTGTAGATCCTAAGTATGACTTCGTTAAGTGATGGTTCTTGTTATGTTACGAATTAATGTGAGTTACGGTCTTCTATTGTCATGTTCTGCATTAAGTAACGATTTTGTTAGGTTAGGATCTTGATGCATTATGTGTTGATCATTGATGCATGAAGGAACACGTGATGTCCAAAGTTATGATGAGCTCATAGACCTTATGTAATGACCCTCATTATGCTATTCACGAATATAAGTTGCAGTCCCTTTGATGTTATATTCAGTTCTAAGTAACAAACTCTTATTTAAGAAATGATCTTGTTTCATTAAGTGATGATATATATATATATAGATCGAGGATCTGACAAAGGACAGGTACGCTTCTATACCAAATTTTTGGGGGTTCGATTCTTGTTCGTACTTTCCATTTAATCCCTGATTAGTATAGTTATACTTGCTGGTGATGTTGTCACTCACCCATATTTTTCCCCCAGTGGTTGCGGACGACAAAGTAGAGTGGATCGATGACGAACCTAGGGTTCTGTATCCGTGAGTACAGTGGAGGATGGACAGACCTAGGAGGCATGACCGGCCAGCTATGATTGATGACTGATTCTGTATTTGGGATGAACGACACTTGCTTTTGTGACTTCGGATACTTTTAGTCTGGGATGTAAACTATGAATGATCGTTTGGATGTTTTTATTTTGAAGATTTAAATTCTGCCACGGTTTTCGCTTAATTATTTACGTGTAAGCACGATATTCCATGCATTATATCATGGATCATGACACGTATGAGACGACGCCTAGTACTCTCCTTAGTGAAGTACGGCGGGTGCACCGACTCCGGCGGGACTGGGGTGCGGGGCCACCACAGGGTGGTATCAGAGCAAAGGCTCCAGATCCGGGCAGAATGTAAAACTAAGTCATGATTGTAGTCAACTAAGTTTGATCTTAGATCTAAGTTCCAATCTTAGATGAGAGTTGACCTTAGAATAGGATGACTCAGACTGGAAAATTAGAGCGCGGGCCCAGTGATATGCCCTAATAATGACCAATCACAATTTAAATTATAATATGCTCTTCCTACATGCTTAAGTAAAATTTTGCTATTTATTTTGACATTCCTGTGTTAAATAAAGCTGACACTGCATACTGCAGATGGTACGACCCAGAGGCAGACCAGCCAGAGCTCGACCCGGGGTGCAGGAGCCTATCCCTCCTCCACCTGCACAAGTCCCTCCACCCCAGCGCCTTAAGGCCAAAACCCATCGCCAGTTCAGAACGTCCCTCCACCACAAGGACCTTTTCCACCCATGATGCCAGATATTAATGCTTTTCAAAACTTTTGCCAAACAGTCACCAAATTGGGGCAAGTAATGCTACAACAGAATAACCCTCAACCTCACGAGCCAGTCAGAGATGCTCAGTATTATTTTGAAAAGCTGAGAGAGCCAATGTACCGCCGTTTTGAAGGAAAGTCAGACACTGATGCTGCTGAGAAGTGGCTTGATGAGGTAGGAAAATTGTTTCGAAACTAATCAGAGCTCCAGAAGAAGTAAAGACTCAAGCAGTAGACCGTTTTCTGTTAGGGGAAGCCAACTAATGGTGGAAGGC
Organism: Eustoma russellianum; assembly: GCA_036186865.1. Lineage (NCBI taxonomy): Eukaryota > Viridiplantae > Streptophyta > Magnoliopsida > Gentianales > Gentianaceae > Eustoma > Eustoma russellianum. The sequence goes on from AP025056.1 coordinate 35,231,582, forward strand.
CAAACCTACAAGCCTTGCCAAGACCGATTTCCTGGGAAAGGTTCCTCCAGGAATTTAACAAGTTTTATATACCACCCTCAGCTAAACTGCAGAAAAGGCATGAGTTTGAATCCCTAGTGCAAGAATCTGGAATGACGGTGGCAGACTACGCTAATAAGTTTATAGCTCTGGGAAGATTCCAACCATCCACTATGAACGATGAAGAAACTAAATGTTGAAATTTGAAAGAGGACTAAACCCCAGAATCCGAACGTGGTTGGTTAATGCCAACCCAGCCAACTTCGGTGCCCTTCTAGATGCTTGCTACAGAATTGAAAGAGATATCATCCGCCGAGATAAGTTTAGTCAAAGAGAGGTAGGGACGGGTGTCGGGAAGTGGAGGGCCCCGAAAGTCCACAAATAGAACACAAAGGGCCCAGGAAGTCAAGAGAAGAGTCAGTTCAACGCCTCCCCCAGAAGAATCAAGGACCCCAATCTGCCATTCCAGACTGCTCTCATTGTGGTAAGCGCCACGTAGGAGAATGTTACATCCAGACCGAGAAATGTTTTAGATGCGGTCAGGGAGGACACATCTCTAAGAACTGTCCAACCAAGGCCCCACCTGCTTTGGATGCAGGAAAGCAGGACATTTAGCTAGGGAGTGCCCGGAAAAGGAGGCCCAGCAGCAACAGCAGCCACCAAAACCTCAGCGTCAGCGTACCAACCACACGAGTTCATGCTATGACTGACGCAGCTGCTGGAGGAAGCTACGACGTGGTGACAGGTATTTTCAGAAAATCTTACTAATTCTCTCTTTTACAATACTGCCTTATGGTTGCTTAGTAAGTATTGTATGATTCAGGAGCTATACTAGTATGTTCAATACCTGCCAACGTGCTATTTGATATGGCGCTAGCCACTCTTTCATATCAAAGAGATTTGCAAAGAATATTGAGAAAACCCCAACCTATAGTGATGCACTTATAGAATTCAAGCAGCTGGGGAGCAGGTGCTTGTAGCTCACCATGTTTTCGAAAATTGTGAGCTTGAGTTTGATAATCATCGGTTGACGCCGATTTAATCTCCATACCTATGACGGACTTCGATGTAATTCTTGGAATGGACTGGCTCTCCAAGAATTATGCCAACATCGACTATAATGAAAAACAGGTTACCTTTAAGGGCCCCACATGTAAAGAAGTAACTTTTCAAGGAGGATCAAAGTTACAGAAGAGTCCTAAGAACATTTATGTAAATGCGATCCGCCTAGTAAAGCACTAAGGAAAGGACATGAAGGATATCTTATCTATGCCATAAACACTGATCAAGCAACCATAGACATGTCCCAAGTTCCAGTAGTTCGTGAATACCCAGATGTTTTTTCAGAAGACTTGTCAGGTCTTCCTCCGAAACGAGAGATATCTTTTGAGATCAACCTAGTTCGGGAGCTGAACCAATATCAAAGGCTCCCTACAGAATGGCCCCGGCGGAACTAAAAGAGCTGAAGGAGAGCAGTTACGTGAATTGCTGGAAAAGAAATTGATCCGACCAAGTGTTTCACCTTGGGGAGCTCCAGTGTTGTTCGTCAAGAAGAAGGACAGAAGTATGCGGTTGTGTATTGACTATAGGGAGCTCAACAAGATCACTATAAAGAATAAGTACCCTTTGCCAAGGATCGACGACTTGTTCGATCAGCTTCGGGGGCAAGATTTTCAGTAAAATTGATCTTCGCTCAGGATATTTCCAGTTGAAGATCAAGGCTGAAGACGTCAGAAAACTGCATTCAGAACCCGTTATGGGCATTACGAATTTTTAGTAATGCCATTCGGACTAACCAACGCCCCTGCAGCATTCATGGATCTAATGAATCGAGTCTTTCAAGACCAACTAGACAAGTTCGTTGTAGTCTTCATCGACGACATTTTGATATATTCACTGGATGAAGAGACCCATGCAGCCCATTTAAGGGTTGCTCTGGACATCCTACGAAGGGAACATCTGTATGCAAAGTTTAGCAAATGCGAATTCTGGCTACAAAGTGTAGCATTTCTAGGGCATGTGATATCCGAAGAAGGTATATCAGTAGATCCCAAGAAAATCGAGGCAATCACGGAGTGGCCCAGACCGACAAATGTTACAGAGTAGTACGAAGTTTTCTCGGTCTCGCTGGTTACTATCGGAAGTTCGTGGAAGGATTCTCTCGAATTGCTATGCCTTAACCCGATTAACCCAGAAGAAAACCAAATTGAATGGACCTCAGATTGTGAGAAGAGCTTTACTGAATTGAAGAGGAAACTGACCTCCGCCCCAGTCTTAGCACAACCCATTCCTGGAGAAAACTTGTTGTATATAGTGATGCTTCTAAGAACGGGCTGGGATGTGTGCTAATGCAAAAGATCGAGTGATTGCATACGCATCCCGACAATTGAAGCCATTTGAACAAAACTACCAGTACACGACCTCGAATTGGCAGCTGTGGTCTTCGCACTAAAAATATGGAGGCACTATCTATACGGCGAAAAGTGTGAAATTTTCACGGACCACAAAAGTCTCAAGTATCTGTTTACCCAAAAAGAGCTGAACATGCGACAACGAAGATGGCTAGAATTAATGAAGGACTATGACCTATCAATTCAGTATCACCCGGGGAAAGCCAACAAGGTAGCAGACGCATTAAGTAGAAAAACAAGTCATCCACGCCAACCACCTTTGCAGCGTGACATGGAAGAATTTGATCTAGAAGAGGTTGATTCGATTGAAGGCATGCTAGCAAAGTTGGTGAATTCCTTCCCTAATAGACAGAATTAAAGAGGAGCAAGAAAAGGATGAAACCCTAAGGAAGATAAAGGATCGGGTACGAACAAACCCACCGGAGGATTTAAGGTTCGAAACGACAGTAGTTTGTGGTTTCAAGAAAGATTGTGTGTACCCAATAATGAAGACCTACTGAATGAAGTTCTTAAAGAAGCACATAACTCGCGATTATCCATCCACCCTGGAGCAAATAAGATGTACCAAGATTTGAAACGACGATTCTGGTGGCGTGGCATGAAAAGACAGATTGCTGAATTTGTGGGAAAATGCCTCGTTTGCCAAAGGGGGTGAAAGCAGAACATCAGAAACCCGCTGGGTTGCTGCAGCCTCTCGAAGTTCCCGAATGGAAATGGGACCCATCACGATGGACTTTGTTACCGACCTGCCTAGAACGAGAAGCGGTTACGATGCTATTTGGGTGGTAGTTGATCGACTAACCAAGTCTGCCCATTTCATGGCTATGACCATCAAAGCCCACTGGAGAAATTGGCTACGATGTACGTGGAACAAATTGTGAGTCTCCATGGAGTACCCCTAAGTATCGTATGTGACCCGATCCTCTTCACATCACGATTCTGGACAGCTTTTCAAAACAATGGGCACTGAGATTCACATGAGCTCGGCATTTCATCCCAAACGGATGGTCAATCAGAAAGAACCATTCAGACACTGGAAGACATGTATCCTGCACACTTGACTTTGGGGAAGCTGGGATCGAAGTCTCAAGCTAGTAGAATTTTCTTATAATAACAGTTATCATCGATCCATAGGGATGGCCCCGTACGAAGCACTCTATGGAAGGAAATGCCGTTCTCCGCTCTACTGGGATGAAATAGGAGATAGGATTCTCACTGGACCGACCTAGTAGAGCAGACTCGAGAGAAAATAAAAATCATAAAGCAAAAGTTACAAGCAGCCCAAGATAGAAGCAAGGTTTGGGCAGATGAAAAGCGGCGACCTTTAGAATTTCAAGTTGGGGAAAAAGTATTTCTAAAAGTGTCGCCAACTAAAGGATTAAAAGATTGGTATAAAGGGGAAGTTGAGCCCAAGATTTATTGGGTCATACGAGGTTCTGGAAAGGATTGGGGAAGTGGCTTATCGACTCGCTCTACCGCCCACCCTATCTCAAATACATGATGTGTTTCATGTATTCAACTGCGACGATATGTACACGATCCTAGCCATGTCGTAAAGGACCAACCTTTGAAACTAAAAGCCGATACGACATATGAGGAGAACCAGAGAAGATAGTTGATCGTAAGAAAAGGTATTAAGGAAACGAGCAATACCAATGGTCAAAGTGCAATGGAAGAATCACTCCATAGATGAGTCTACCTGGGAAATGGAAGAACACATAAAGAACTTGTACCCCACCTCTTTGATTAAGCACTTTCAAGTTTGGAGGACGAAACTTATAATAAGGGGGGAGGATGTTGTAACCGAATATGGGATCCTTTATTTGTGATTTGTATTAGTTACGATCGATGACTACTACTGTAAATTTCATCTCGGATAATGGCAATATGCATATAGTACTTGAGAGTGAATGTGGGACCATGGGAGAGGACCCAAAATTTTCGCCCAAGGTCTTATAAGTTCGGCCAACAAGCCCAAGGAAGGCACACCACATTTCTTATCTTGTGATTATAAACAAATGAATAGTTAAGGGAATATGTTAAATAAACAAAAATAAAGGAAGATAGAAATTTGAATTAGGCATGGTTGGGGGCATTAAAGACCCCCAACCGTCGGATACTAAGGGGAGGGGGAGGCCAATTAAGAAGCCATCTACCTATCCTATTTAATAGTAACCTAACCATGCTTAACTAATCAAGGTTAACAAAAAGTAACTATGGTTAGCATAAAATAACCAAGGTTAGAAATAAAGTAACCTTGGTTAACTAAAAAGTAACCAAAGTTAGGAAAATTAATTTGGAAACCCCCCCATCCCAACGGCTACAACCAAGTAGCCAAGAAAGTTCCCTCCAAAGAGAAACCATAGTTTCCATCCTCTTACACCAAAACAAGAAGCCCTCCTCTCTTCCCTCCCCATAAGCCATTCGGCCTAAGTACAAACCAAAGGCATTAAGGTTCATACAAGTTCAAGAGAACATAGGTAAGTACACACTCAACTATTCAAGGAAAACTCTTGCATTTTACTTAGTTGAAGACTCACTCATCTCTCTTTCCCCTAAACCGTGACCTTCAATGGTCACTAGGCTCAAGGATCTCAAGCTTTCAAGGACTCTCGCTTAGAGAAGCTTGGATACTACTCAAGCTCCTTTTTGGTAAGCCATTTAACTCATATTCTAAGAGAATATTGAGTTAAAGATATAGACTAACCATGCTCCTTTCTTTCCTTCCACCATCGTGGGAATGCTTGCATAGGGAAGAGAAAGATTTCAACTTTTCTACACCTCTCCAAGAAGAGTAAGCAAAGAAGGCAAGTACACTATACTCTTTGAGGCTTGAATGTGAAAGTGTGTGCATGAATGGCTAGATATACTTAAGATTTAATCTTGGTTGTATTATGCTAAGTTGAAGGCCAAAACTTTCGGACATAGCCATTTGCAGTGTAGGTGTCAAATGATATCTGGAATGTTGGGGTCTAGCGGCAGGAACATTGTCATTTTGAATTATGGGGCCGCGCGTGGCCTTCACGCCAGCTGAGACGCTCTTCCCTGGTGGAACAGCCGCTATTTTATGAGTTACATAAAAAAATTTAAACCAAAAGGGCCGAAGCCCAGATCAGGGGGCAGGGCCAGCGGGCCGACTGCTCCTGCATCCAGGGCCTGGCTCAAATATAACCGAAAAAAAGGGGCTGGCAGCTTAGCGGACCGGGCCGAATCGGGCCAGCTGGTGTCGGCCCAATTAATGCGAAGTTTTAAAAAAAAAGGGCGAAATCATTCTGGCGCGGTCCAGCCTTAACGGGCCGGGCTTGTGAGGTTAGCAGTCCCAGGCTGGCCGTAAAGGGCCAGCCCACTTTATAATAATTAGTTATTTTTCTTTTCTGAATTTATGGAATTTAGTAATGTTATTTAATTAATTTTAAATAGTAATAATTATAGGAGAAAAATATAAATAAATATCAGAAAATTATAAATAAATTTCAGAAATTACAAAAGGTAAAAAGTAAATTATTTTCATTAGATTTTAGTAATTGTGATAATTTATTTAATTTGGAAAATCAGGTAATAAATAGAAATAAATTAGAGAAAAAATGAGAAAAAATATAGAAAGTGTACCATAAATATATACAAGCCCTGGAAAAATAAGTTTAACGTCAAACAACATTAAATCATTACTTGGATAATAAATGAACCTAGAATTGAGTGCCGGAGGATGGTGAGGATAGGCCAGGGGCCTCAGGCGATCATTAATTGAACCTAGAAGTGAGTGCCGGAGGATGGTGAGGATGGGCCAGGGGCCTCAGACGACTGTGTTTTTGCATTCATGGCACGTGCATTGCATGATGGCGGGTCGTGACGTACGGGTCACGGGCACTCAGGATGGTGTACGGTGGCGGGGCCACGACACTCAGGATGGTGACTGTAGGTGGGTACGACCCATAGCCACTCAGTAGGACCCGGGTTCATGCATTGCACGGTGGAGATATCGGCATTCTGTGTGACATGACTTTGTTGCGTGTGACATGCATAGTAGGACATGCATCACGATGTTGCGCATTTTTATCTGGAGTGAATTACCTTTCCGCATTCGTTCATATGCCTATGTGATAACATGTTATGTGCTATGTGTTATATCATTTTTGGTATGCTTGTCTTATACTAGTTGGAGGCAGGTGCCTACTGGGTGATTTCTCCATCACTCACCCCTACTTCCCCCCCCCCCCCCACCAGATGAGTACGAGGAAGAGTACGACTATATCTTTGCTGAGGACGGGGCTGACAAAGTAGTATGGGCATACTGACGGTCGTACCTAGGATATGAGGAAACCCTGCGACTGTTCGTTATTAGTTCATTGGGGTTTCCATCAGACATCACCTTGTATAGTTCGATGGACTCTGGATGTTAGTACGTTGACGTTCTTGACATGTCTTATTTATTATTCTATTGAGAATTTTCTTTATCAAGAAAAACTCTACGTTATTGTATAACGTTTCCGCGTGAAAAATTTCTACGTCTTTTCGGACATGTTGG